>CM070033.1:98951337-98973301 GCA_036250615.1 Ptychadena robeensis
TTTTCCCAAAAATTCGCGGCATGCCGCGATTACGAATGTTGCCTATGCCGCTCATCACTAGTGACTAACCTACTCCTTTTTGGACTGTTCAGCCATCTGTAGTGGGAAGGGCTAAACTGCAGCAGAGCATTGTAAAATGGGTGAGCATGTATTGCCTGTAAATTCAGTCCTTCAGCAATAGAAAGAAACATGGACACATTGACCACTATATGTTAAGCAATTGGTTTAAGTATACAGTCATACTGTTAAATTATACTACAAGATTTCGTTTTCAAGTGTTAATAAGCTTTGAGCATTTTCCTGCCACCCCTGTGAGAAAAAATAGGCTGGGCTTGTATGCACCCTTCACAAGTTCACAAAATGACAGGATGTAAACTGTTTACTATAAATCAAGTTTAACGGAAACAATGAGGTTGAACCTTTTCTTGGATCTACAACCTGAAGCTGACTGAGATAGAGTATTCCCCAGTCCTGCACATGTTTGAGAATATAAGTTTACAGGCAGAGAGAGAGAGATAAATGGGGTACCCTAGGACCCAGATGATGAGATAATGCTCCCTCGTTTTTCGATGAATCGAGGTGCTTGAGCATCTAATATTTCCACTGCCCAATTGAAGTATGCTGTTATATTTGGTCCATAAACATGTCATTGTGGGGCATCTTGTCTCAAAGAAACGCCAGCAATGGAACTTGCAAATGGTCATTTTCCTTGAAAGCCTGGTCGACCTTGTGAATCCTGTTTGGATTGCCAGGTGTTTGCACCTACTGCAAATTTCTGGGGTCCACTAGTGTTGTTAAGATACCATTTTAAAAAGCCCTGACCAAGGCAGATCAAAGGGACGAGTACATATTAGGGGTACTAGACTTAGTATAAAATTTTTTTGCTAGAGAATAATTTTCAACATTTTCACGCACCAGCATTTCAAAGGAGATCCTAACAGATCATGGAATGCTGTTCATATCAAAGGTTATGAGAGTGTCGTCCCTTGCAACTCTCCTTACATCAATAAGTTTACAATCTCTCTGCAAAGTTTACTAACCTGACAAGCACTAGAAAGAACATGTCTACCATGTAATTTTAAATAAGCCATGGAAAGACTTCCAATACCCACTCCCAGGGGGAATCCAAGATGTAGAGCTGACCATAAGACAGGTGGTCCTAAACTCCATCAGGCAGGTTGGACTTGCAAATAACCCTAATAGTGGGCTGTTTGGGCTAGTTGCCCCAGAATTTGAAAAGCCACTTGTGGTGCGAACAAATGCTTCTAATGTTGGTCAAGGGGTGGTTCTGTCTGAAGTAGTTGGATAAGAGGAATAGTGTTGAGCACAAATATGCAAATTTTATTAAAGGTAGCCATACACGGGCCGATTTGTCACCGATTGATTCCGATCAGGAATCGATGGCACACTACCTTGGGAATCCGATTTGTGGTCTATTTGGACATGATCTGTGGTATACATGGGAGCCTTTAGAGTATTTGGAGAATAATTTGCAATTTGTCACAAATTTGAATATTGCCTATGCTGCTCATCACTAAACAGGAACACCCAGTGGTTTTCCAAAGAAGGAAGTCAGCCCCTGTGGAAAAAAATGGCACTAGTGTAGCCATAAAATATGCAATGAATCCTCTATGTAATTATGTGCTGGGTCATTCATCCATACTGAAGACAGATCTCTCACCTGTAATCTGAATGTCCCAAGCCAAGGACAAAAAAGCAACAGTCATTCATTGTTTCCCATCCAGTGAGTGTCCGACTCCATGGACTTGAACAGAGGGGAGGGGGGAATTTGTGACAGGGTGTCATTGGTTTTAGCTGGAAAACAACTACTAGACAGGCCTTATGTCATCCCCAGAAGGCATTGTTTTTTACCTTAGGCTTGAGAGATGTGCGCTAAGGTTAATTCTTGAATAGCAAAATGTGCAAAAGTTGGGGGCCCAGAAATCTGCCAAGGAAAGAGGTGGGTGGGTTCCTTGACCTGGAGTTTTCACCTGCGGTGAGATATATAATCACCTGAAGGAAGCATGTAAGGAGTCTGTCTTGCTTCCAAGAAGGGAATAACAACACTCTCTATTAGTGATGAGCAGCATCGGCAATATTTGTATTCGCAAAATATTGCTCCAGTCATTATTACCTTCATTGTGCAAATCGGCACTTGTACATGCGCATATTGCGAACGCAATGCGCTGTAGTTCCGGGTACTTATATAAAAAATTTTGAATATTCAAGATTATTACCGTGTTTCCCCGATGATAAGACACTGTTTTTGATCTGCCCACTCAGTGAAGGGGACAATAATTGCACACACTCACTTTTTTGTGGGTTCTACCGGCCGGGTAACAGACTCCGTTACTGTAAGGCAGGGATCAGCAGCTTGTCCCTTCTGGCACAGAGGCGAGGGTGCGTGCGCAAGCCTTTGCACTCACTTTCTGCTCCGCTCTGCACTCCAGCCAGCCCTGACAGAGGCACACAGTTAACGAATGGGAGATTCGGGCACCGATCATGGGTGTCTTATTTGCGGTGAGTGTCTACTTTGCGGGGGGTGGCTTATTTGCGGGGGTGGCTTATTTCAAAGTTTCCTCCAAAAAGGGGGAGGGGGGGTCTTATTTAATGGGGCTGTCTTATTATCGGGGAAACATGGTAGGATTAACTATTATATTTGAGATTTTCCTGAATTCACGAATTTTGCAATACAAATTTGCAATTACATTATCCGTGATCAACACTATTGTTCATTAATGTGCTGTGCTCTATTATGCTTTTATAAGAGGCTGTTTCTCATGAAGCTCTGAAATAGTTAGGGTACATTAAGAGCTTGTCCCCCGGGGTGGCGTGGTCCCACGAGCGGACAAGAAATGCAGGTTTTCCTAAACTGTACATCTAGGCAACAAAATTATCAAAGACAAAACAGTTCAGAATTGAAGACATAGATCAGATAGACCGTTTGTCCAAAAAAAATTAGACCCCACCAAAAATAAGGTCACACACTAGAAAATTTTGTTGGACCACCTTTAGCTTTGATTACAGCACACATTCACTGTGACATTGTTACCATAAGATTCTGCAATGCCACAAGATTTATTTCCGGACCATTTTTCACCAAGATCTTGCATTGATGGTAGAGTTTGAGCTTTCTCCAGCACATCCCAAAAATTCTCAATGGGGTTAAGGTGTGGACTCTGTTGTGGCCAATCCATGTGTGACAATGATGTCTCATGCTCCCTGAACCACTCTTTCACAATTTGAGCCCAATTGTCATCTTGGAACATGCTCGTGCCATCAGGGAAGAAAAAATCCATTCATGGAATAACCTGGTCATTCAGTATTCAGCTAGTTAGCTGAAGCCAAACCTGACCAACTGCAGCAACCCCAGATTAATCCAATAGGAGGCTCGTACTTATTTGCTTAGTTAAATCTCAGTGGTGACTTTTCTTTGACAGTCAGTGTATATACACATCATATCTTTAAGGGTGAACTGAAACTTCAGCAAGCTATTGCAGCATTTACAAATGGGTCAGGGGTTAGGCCTCAGCTTCACACTGTTATGTTGAAATTTACAAAGATAGCAAGTCAATGACATTGGTTCACATGTAGAGATAGGTTTGCGCTTAGAGGATAATGACATAATTAAAACAGTTGAACCTGTAGTGAATCCTATGCTTTAGGAACTTGCTTTGCTTCACAGTAAGTTGTTAAAAAGATGTCAGTGAAGGTTGTCAACTTCCATCAGCAAATTTCTAGGGTTTTACCAAAGCTCTTGTACAGTCAATTACTCATTTCCCATTCCATACTCTTCTGTAGGATCTGTACATCTACAAAACCCTTTCCTCTCCATCAAATCACAGATTTCAGAGACCTGTGTCACGCACTTCCTCTCCTTTTTACTATTGCTCAGGGACCACCTATTTACATATAAAAGACATAATAAGGCATGACCCCTCTGGGACCCCTCTTGCTAAGATAATATTGTTATCATAATGTAGCAAAATGTCATGTCAGCGTAACAGTTTCAGAAACAAATGTGACACATTATTCATCTTGCTAATGTGACGCTGTCACCTGTCACTGGAGAATCTGTGGCTCTTTCTCAGAAACCTCCTGTAAGAGCGGCACATTGTGAACGTAAGTCACAACGATTGAGTTACCATACCGAGTCCCAGGAAAATGACAGTATGAGATGCAGTATACAAAAGTGCAATTTACCATTGTGATAAATGAAATCTGTTTTATTTTAAAACAACCAGATGACAGCAGTTGATATAGATAGCTTTCTACATGCGTTACTATTCTATACATGGCATTTATCTGTTCTGAATATTTAAGTGAAACAAGTCTTTTGGCGGGTAGTTTTTTAGTACCTTGTACTAAGCTTTAGATTTTTAGATCTTACTCATGCACCATTATAAAGCACTGTGTAATGTTACAGCTCATCTCCGTTCATACCCCATTAAGAGTAGCTAGGCCAATTGCCACAACTAGTTACCCTCTGATATGGATGTGCAACCCCCTGGCAGAAGAAGAGGCACAAAGTTTATGGTGTGGAAGGAGGAGCTGGTGCTGAAACAGAAGGATGTTGTAGAACAGGGAGATTCGACAGTGATGGGAAGGAAAGGGAAAGAATGGAGGTTTAGGGGGGAAAAGCAGTACTGAAAAGCAGAATAATGAGGGAGAAAAAAAGATAAGGAGACGTTAGTGAGTGAGGAAGAGGGAGAGGGAAATACTGAGTTAAGGAGGAGGTAGAGAGAGGGGGGAGGAGGGATAGAGAGGGAGAGACAGGGGAAAGAGGGAGGAGGGATACAGAGCAGAGTGTGCAGAGCGAAGAGATGGAGGAGAAGATAGACTGAGCCTGGTACACACACAGGGAGGGATACGGAGGAAGAGAGCGGGGGCACACGTACAGACAAGGGCACATCTGCCAGTGCTGGACATATTGCACAGGGCCTTTCCTTTTATTCAGCAACTGATCTCTGGAAACCTACATGGGAAACTAACACTCCAAATCACCGCCTGGTATCGGGAAACTGAAGACTGGCACTGGGTAAATATCCACGGACAGGAGCTGGGATCCTGACGCTAAGAAGCTAGGCATCACAGATTTCTGCATCCAAGCTCCAGCATCAGGACCAGTGAGATGAGGATGTGACACTGACTTTCACCGGGTAGAGATACAGTGAGATATACACCACAGAGTATCAGACTTCGACAGACGCATACAGCAGAATTGTTCACCCATTTTACAGAAGATCCTGTGTCACCTGCAACAACAACAACACAAAAAAAGAAAGAAAATCAGTGAGAAACGCAGACACATGCAGTGTCACTAGCCGCACGCTACTTGTCACACATTCTGATATAGTTCTGAGGAAATGACTACCATGACAGCATTTGGATGGTCAAATGTCACTCTCCAGCCAAACTGATCAGACTGGATTTAATGTGGCCACACAAAGTACACATTCTTAGCAGACCCATGTACATATCTAGGCATCCAGCCAAGCGTGGACTAATTACACAAACTAGGTGAATTCAGTTGTTCACATCAGATGAAAATACTAATTAACACCGAGACTGGATACGTAGAGAGGCAAAGCATACATTAGTATTAGCAGCACACACAACACACATACTGAATATGGAAGATGTTTGCACACTTAACAAACAAATGCAATGTAATATAAACATTTAAATAACCACATATGGCTGTGTGTCACAAACATATACAGAGGCACACCAAGCAAAATCAATAGAGAGACAGACGCAGCTTTTGCTACACAATCTGTAAATTTGACAAATATTACATGAACCTTATTAAAACAAACCACTGCTTTGGAACCGTACGCATAGACCACACCAGGGACATAATCAATAGCACTCTCATACATAGGAAGACCATAGATGTTCTTGCTGTCTCTCCATACAGCCAAGTCCTGTGGAGAGAGTGCAGATACTGGCAGATGTATTCCGCAGGAATAAACTTATCTGGGGCCATGTGAAAGCTTTATTTGGAAAGAAAAATACCCCGGATCATGGAACATCCCAGGCGGCAGGATACAGCCTCCCACCTTATAAAGTACTGCTAACAGCGACCAGGTAAGTGACCAGAAAGCTGGGGTCACTGTTTTGTGTGCTGCCCACTGGGGCACCAGCCTGTGTGTGCTATTGAGCTGGGTTAACACAGAGCCAGGCATTGGAAAAAAAAACACAGAGCCAGGCATGCTTTACCACCATATATTGCAGTATATCTCCATCGCCACTTGATTCCCTGTGTGAGATGAATACCTTCTCACATTTGCTCAACGCATTCTGTATAGTGAGTCTCATTGTATAATCCTTGCTAACTGCAACACATGGTGGAACAAGAAGGCCGTTCGCCCGGTGTTTAAACATACAAGCGTACAGGAATTTGATAGATATGGACATTTAGCTACTAGACAGAACTTTTTCACTGTGAAGAAGGCTATAGAAGTGGTTATATGATGGGTACATGGGATGACAACCATTGAATACAATGTATATGACAGGACTTCCCATTACTGTTTCATATCCATGCAGAATGAATTTAGGTGGGCAAGTCAAGGGCCCATGCACATTGTGATTTTCATGCCTCTGCTATGTTTTGTGTAAGCCTGGGGGTAATCACATATCATTTTGGCATGGTGATTGAATTTATTATTGGTGGTTGAGGGTTCCGTCATGGCTGTTGTCACATATTCCTGTTCAGGCCAAGTGTTTTCTGGGTGCAGTAGTGCCTATAAGTTCCCCAGCACTAAACATTTGTGCAGTGTTCTTGACTAAGCACAAATGCCACTAACCTGACTTCCTTATCCCCTGCACATCAGCAAACTTGTAGATTTTCAACCAAGGAAAATTTTGTTTCTCCCCTCCATCCTCTTATCTTGTAGTCTTTCTTCTTCTACAGCATGTTTATGTCATGTGCAAAGAATGCAGAATCTTCTCTGGTATCTCGCGCTAATCAAGAGAATCCAGCGTGCAATATGACAATTCACTCTCTGTGCTTTCCTCATGAAAAGACCTGAATCTTTTATCTGAGAATAAACAGGCTGCTCAGAACCATTCAATACTTCATCCATCAAGTCATCCATCCATTCATACACTAATAAGCTGATCATGTATCTATCTATCTATCTATCTATCTATCTATCTATCTATCTATCTATCTATCTATCTATCTATCTATCTATCTATCTATCTATCTATCTATCTATCTATCTATCTATCTATCTATCTATCTATCTATCTATCTATCTATCTATCTATCTATCTATCTATCTATCTATCTATCTATCTATCTATCTATCTATCTATCTATCTATCTATCTATCTATCTATCTATCTATCTATCTATCTATCTATCTATCTACTCTTTTATCTTCTATTGATGGGCTTATCATTTCCTTCCCTCTGATGTGTGTCTTGCTCAAGAGAAGTATAGTATGTGGTATGCTGATTCTGACAACAGCGTTTGGTGTTATTTTGCTTGAACACAGACCTGACTACTGTAGCTTAGTTTGAACGGTTGGGGCATTTTTCCATTTAGCTTCCTGTATTTTGTGATGAGCTGCCTTGGCTTAGTTAATTAATGGATGCTTTTAATCCGTCTAAAGTCTTACAACCACATAAGAAAAATTATATGGTAGGGAGGAACAAACACTGCAAAGGAAACTTTCAGATAATTATCACAGACATGGAAAACTTCTCTTTAAAACAAAGAAAATTCTAATAGGGAAGATGCTACAGTTGTAATTGTGTATTTATTCCTGTAACAAGGGTTTGAATAATCTAAAGCTGAGACACACACAAAGTTTTGCCAGAAATACAGAAAAGTGATGCTGAAGTATTAGTTAATGGTTAACAATCACAGACAGTGTTAATAATTTAGAAAGGAATGCTTTACCAGATCCATTATGCAGACTATTGTTTGATGAGCCTTGCTTCAATGCTGGCTTCCAATTTTGGAATGTTGTGACTCCATTGTTCCAAAGGATAAATTGCCCTGGAGACCAGGAAAATCAAGAATGGTTTGATGTTCCATGAAAAAAAGTCTTCTCTTGTGTCATAGGATGACCTATAAAAGCTCCTTTGTCACACAACATATTCAAACATGAAAACACAGTATATATAAGTGATGATGCATCTGCTATAATAATGAGTTAAAAAGTTAAAGGCCCCCATACACCTTACAATATTACCATGCAATTTCTCTACCAAAACCATGTAATATGAGGAATAGTGATGGCCATGGCATGGATGTTCGCCATCCTTCTAGCCGGTGAGTAGTACAGGTGTTTGACCCGCCCCATTCGCCGGCAAGAAGGAGCTCACTATTCTTCCTCCAGGAGGTTTAGGAGCAGTAGAAGAAAAAATCTTTTCTCTAAAGACGAGTAGAGAACCCGGTCTTGCAGTGAAAAGCCGGCTCAGTAAACCGGAAGTAATGTCAGTGACGTCACATACGGCAACAGCAACCAGGAACTATGCATTCCAGGGACTGGAAGTGACGTCAGTGATGTCGGGTTTTCCCGATTCAAATTACCCGCGAACAGGTGGGGAATTTGAATCTGCCCGCAAACAGGTGGACGTCGGACTATTTTAAAAGTCCGATTAGCCTGTTCACGGGCGGACATTGGAAAAGTTTGGCCGTCCCTATTGAGGAACTTTCTAAACCTTCCAATCACTATGTATTCTATCAGGGAGGCCACTATACTATATAGTTGTTGGTAGATGTAATGGAAATTGTATGGAGTGATCTAAAGGTGTATGGGGGGCTTAACAAATGTTTCAATACTTCAATTAAATAGTATTCAATAACCATCAAACAGTTCAATAGAAACATAGACCTTTATTTTAACAGCCATGTTCTTTTCTGGTACATTTAGCTTTGCCTGCAAATGTATGCCTATTAACCACTTATGTAGACATCAGCTTCCTTTTTAAAGTCCATTGGTTACCTGCTACAGACAGATAGATGCTCTGCTATTTCCAGTAATCCCTCTTTGCTCTTCTAACATATCATAGAGCTGTTATAGTAATAGTCATTGGGTATATGAGCTGTTAAATGGCTGCCAAGGCCACTCATACATCACAGGAAATCCTAAAGTGGCAAACCTTTTACCAAGAAAGAACTTTTCAAGTTCAATAATTTTTATTAGGTTGGTTTTCAAATAAAAGAATGTAATAGTCCAACAATTATTGGTGAACCACTCAATAAGGAAGGGAGAGAAACAACCTTTGGATAAAGCATAACAATGTCTGTGTGCTGAATGGGAATCCATAAGTAAGTACAGAAGAGATAAAACAGTAAAGAACTTTACACTGGTAACAACAGTTACCATAAGCAGCAGCTGGATATATTATAATACTGCAAAGCTGGAACAGCTATTGCTGGAAAGATGTATGTGTTAAATGAGATCCTTAATCTTCACATTGCATTTAGAGCCACTCAGGCATTTCATGCCCATATAAATAGCCAGGAAAATGTACAATATTTTTATATTGAATTGCATTGTAGTACATCTGTTCTTGTCACGTTTGCCTTTTATTGGAGACAGTTACCCATGGAAAAGCTTGAAGTCTAGAAAAAGTCTGAATTGTTGGGCCAATCCATTTCCCTGGGTTTCTAGGATGTTTTTGAAAGCTTGTTGCAACACAGGTTGAGGAGTTACCAAGAAAAGCTTAAGTAATTACTGTCTATATTAAACAATTCATCAAAAGTTCTAGCGCAGGGGTGGGCAAACTTTTTGACTCTTGGGTCAACAAGGGTTTTTTAAATTTGACAGAGGGGTCGGACAATGCACTTGTAAGGGCCTCCCGATCCCAAGTCCTCCCAGCCTGGGTGGAAAATGTAATCATTAATACATTGATTAAAAAAGTAATAATCATACTGATCACCAGGGAGGTAAAAAAATATAGATAAATATATTATAAAGTAAATTAATAATATATATTAAAAATTAGGCTTTGGATAGTAAATCAAAGCAAACTACGGCCTCTAGCAGGAGATCTTTATAATCATCCTCTAGTCATTATCTCCACTTATTGCAGGGAATGAGCAGAGGGGAGTCAGAGTGTCTTGACACCAAGGTGACAAAGGGCCGGATTAAAATACTAAAGGGCCGGATATGGCCTCCGGGCTTTAGTTTGCCCAAACCTGTTCTAGCGGGATGACTGGGATCTGGAAGGGTTTCCATTCAGCAGTGGGCAATTGGCTCTTTGTATTTGTAGATGAGGAATTTAGTAATTGCTGAATACAATGACAGAAAACTAGATAATATTTAGGATGTTAAGTGTCTACATTTATATGCATATCACATAATAAGAGAGCAAATGCCTTCTTCAGTGGTCTTGTTGGCCTATCCTGAGAAACCAGCCTGCACCCATATATTTGCGGATTACTAGAAAGTTTAGTGGTACCATGAGCCCAGGAATAGAGCAGCAATGGCTGAACCGTAGCGTGACCACAACACTGCCAAGGTCAAGATTGCACTGATAACTGAATTGTGCAGAAGATCTACAGGAAGTGTTAGCTTTGTCAGCTTTACCAGTTTTTGTGGGGATCTCTCTGAGAGATCTCTATGAGATGAGATGAAACACCTTGATGAAAGTTTTAGAAAGTCTAGTTGCTTCATTTTACCTCTACAGACCTACTCGGGACTACAAACATGCTGCCTTGTGTGCCTGCATCAGCTAATACCCAGTTGCTTTGATATACTACTGCAGACATATACTGGACTATAAGAATGCAGCCTTATGGGTTTGCATAAGCTGATGCCCTCAATTGTATGCTTTGGTTAGCTTACCAGCATTCATAAGAGTTATAGATAATTCAGGTAGTTCAGTAAATGGTAGAGGTAAATCTATCTATCTATGCCATGACTCACCCTAATACCGTGATACTGTGGGTAGGTATTCAGTCTTTCAGGTATAAAGGAGCATCTAACTGTCTACTTATGATAGAAATCAAATGATGAACAAAGGTCCAAACATTGTTATCTGGACAGCGGAATGACATCATACACCTAGATACACACTGGCACCATTGGATACTGTGCTTATCTGCTGTAGTTAAAAGGTGGTGAAGGAACTTGAATCAATATATGAACCTTGCATGGGTAACAGGATTATCGTTAATTATCTGTCTTTCATGCTGGTCCACTAGTTTCAGTAGTGCTTGATCACCTGTAAAGCAAACATCAGAATCCTTAATTAAAGCATTTGAATATAAACAATATTTATACAACCTTAATGCTGATTGCAGATAAGCAGTTTCAGGGAAACATAACTTTAGCACTATGTGTTGTCAAAAGAGATGGTCACTGAATTCCAACTAGAGTTAATTGCAGAGCCCCCAAACATGCTATAATCCCCCAAATTGGCTTGTGGGAAGATTAAAAAGAATCTACTGTTCGTTTTGATGTGCTAGAGCAACACTTTTTGTAATGTTTCCACAACGCTTTGGTACATCTCGAACAATACCCCTTAGGGGCTTTGCAATTAACTCAAAGTCAGCTTACATTTTCGCAATCTCTAGTTGTCAATCACCTGCCAACCATTCCCCTGTAATGCCTATGGGTTACATTAGCATTACACCACCAGTCAGAATAACCAGTGACAGTTCATAGTCAATTGGGCGCAGAAAATTAGTTACTGTCCAAATTGTGTGAATCCTGTCTAATGCACATAGACACAATTCAAGTTAGATTCTTGTTTATTGTTAAAATGTTTACTTTCAAATAAAGTTTAATGGAAAAAAATGTGACGATCAGAGCCTTACACCAGGGCCTCATCTAGGCTTCCCATTCCCCATCTACTGATAGATTGTAGTATAAATAGAGGCCCAGTGAACTGAGGAAATGAACATGTAATACAACGAATAAAAATGTTTTTATTCAGAAGATTAGGAAAGAGTTGCTCTTCTGGAAGACTGTTATTTCTTTCTATGTTGTTGTAGTTTGTAGTTACTTCTTGTCAAACTACATGTTTTATAAATGTTTTAAAATTGCATCTCCCTACAATAGGATGGCCCACATCCCAAACATAAATTTAGGCACAGAATAGGGTGGGCAAAAAAGCTGCCACTCCCATACTTTTTCCCCTTGATGAACAGGGGCAAGGGGACTTTTAGGGGCCAAGTTTTTAAACCGTGTATCAAATACTTACATTTAGATAAAAGTTGCCATCATGTTTATTGGCCACAAAATAAAGTATAGGACATATAATGGCGTGAATATTGATATACGTATTGGATATAGATGATGATATGAACCATATAATTAGTAAATATTCACATACAGATACATAACTTAAGATTATATAGACAAATTGAACATGGGATCGAAGCATACAGAATCCACCCCAACGATCGTTTCGTGTTGACTTCTATAGGGGGTATTTTTATCCAATGCAATCATATGTTCATGATGGTAAGGTTAAAAGGTGTAGTCAGACGACAACATCCCCCATGGGGTAAACTCTAGGTGCAGGGGACATACAGGTTCACATCACTGCCAACCCTTGGGGACACTCACCTATTACCTAAGATCTTTACTCCTCAAAACTACTTTTATATGAGTGGATATCTTACCCACTGCTAAAGCACCATTTTTGTGAATACCCAGGTGGCTGGTGGGCCTCCGGCTGTCCAGGTTCCTCGTTCCTCTTTGGAGTCTACACCATGGGGGATGTTGTCGCCCATGTGGTGCACATTGATTTCCTTTCAATTGATCCCCGATCAATCACAGCGTGGTGACGTCACCACGCTGTGATAGATCGGGGGTCGATTGCACGGGAATCTACCTGTGTGTGCCTAGCTTAAGCGTCTATGGGGGGCTTTACTCTTTAATACTGTCAGCAATCATTAAAAGATAACGATAAGATTTCTTTGCTGTTTTTCTACAGATAGAAGTATAGTTAATTAAAAACCATCATGCCTATCAAATGAATAAATGTATGTGTTTTGAAATCATTTTAGGAATATGAACTATGTGCCCATAAAGTTCTTGGATCAGTTCCTTTGTCATCATTTGCATTCGGTGCTTTTATAGTATAACCGTGTATTAATTTTAACAAACTCCCCCTGCACGCTAAAATTTATGGCATTCAGTACTGCTGAGCTAGCTTTGGAGAGCTACTGTATCTCTGATCAAGCTGATGAATGTCCATGGAGAAACTTCTGGGACAGCATGATGCTGAATTTTTTTCCCTAGATTTTAATCACACTGACAGTGATACAAATGTGCATCTGCTTGTTTCTAAAGTGATTATTCTGTATAAGAAATAGAAACATATTCTCTAGCAAAAAAATTGCCCTAAGGTCATAAATAAAAAGGTGCTCACAGTATTGCAGAGGTTTTTATAAATATGATTTGATTCCTTTACCTAGCATAATGTTATCAGTAGAAATATAGTCTTGGTAATCCTGGGCTTTGATCATAAAAAAGAAGCATAAATCTAAAATGCTCTCTTCAATCTCACACAAGTGACATTACCGTGAGTAACGTCATGTGGCAGAAAGTGGATTGGCTAATGCTGGCCATACACATGCCGATAAACGGCCGGATTTAAATCTGACCGACGGGCGTGCGCGCTCTCGCCGTCGGTCAGGTTAAAATCCGGCCGTTTATCGGCATGTCCCCACATGGGGCGACAGATCCCTGTCGCCCCACTTCTCGGCCGGCCAGAGATCCGACATGTCGGAAAATCTGAGCCGATGGGAGCCGATTGCCATAAGCAGCAATGAAGACGGCGTCTCCATCGCTGCTCATGGCCGGCACACAAAGGGTGCCTGGCCGATTGTGGGGCCCCAGAATGCAATGGGAGGCTAACGTGATGACGTCATCACGTTAGCCTCCCGGAGTGATATCGGAGGGCGATATCGCTCCAGCTCGCCGTGTGTATGGCCAGCATAAGAAGCCAGACACTCCTCCTACAGCACTTGTAAATAGTGATGTCGCGAACACGGAATTTGCTGTTCGCGAACGGCGAACACGAATGTCCGCAAATGTTCACGAACCGGCGAACGCGCCATAGACGTCAATGGGCAGGCGAACATTAAAAAACAAAGGGACCCTTTCTGGCCACAATCGTGTTGGGAAAGTTATTTCAAGGGGACTAACACCTGGACAATGACAATGAGGGGGATCCATGGCAAAACAAGAAATTTTTTTTTCACGCATTAAATCCGCATGACGGATTTCTACAATGATAGGGGAGGGGAGCTGGAGAGCACTAAACGACATGGTTGGTAAATGCCTGTGTGAATTCCACCTGAAACAACCTGTGAAGATCTGCTTTCCACGTTGCCTACAGCTTAAAAGATGAATTTACATTTTTTGGAGGACATTGGTGGAGATGGACAGTGTGGAGGACACTGGTGGAGATGGTCAGTATGGCGGACACTGGGGGAGATGGTCAGTATGGAGGACACTGGTGGAGATGGACAGTGTGGAGGACACTGGTGGTGATGGTCAGTGTGGAGGACACTGGGGGAGATGGACAGTGTGGAGGACACTGGTGGTGATAGTCAGTATGGAGGACACTGGTGGTGATGGTCAGTGTGGAGGACACTGGTGGTAAAGGTCAGTGTGGAGGACACTGGGGGAGATGGATATTCCCCATGGATGGATGGATGAGATATTCAGTGAAGACTGTAGATCAGAACACTGCTCTAGCTAATGGTTCCCTATAGCAGCAGCAGCTCTCTTTCCTAACTCTCTCCTTCTTCAGCAGAATGTGTAATGGCGTCCTGTACCTGATATGTTATAGGGGGTGTGAGGGTCTGTGAGGTGGGGGGTGCTCATTGGCTGGATTATGTCTTCTGACTGTGACTCACAGGGGTCAAAGTTTCTGCAATGTTAAAAGATAGGGGGCGAATCAAACTCACCATATGTTCGCGATGTTCGCCGTGGATAGTTCGCGGGCGAACAGTTCGCAACATCACTACTTGTAAACCTTACCAGTACTCTATTAACATACAAAGTACTATAGTGAACCTTACAGGAAGACATTTAACAGGGGCTACATGACTGGAGAGGAATACCTCCAAGAAGGGTTTAAATTTAAGAGGCCAATATAGGTGTAGCAGGTCTTATTTAATGGAGGTGAATTGTTGGGTTTTTAAGAAGAAACCGCTGGTGTAGTAGCTGCGGGAGGTTCTAGGAATTCATTCCAGAAGATTTATTAGCAAAGTAAGTTCTTCCGCTCACCTCTTAAGCAGGGAACAGACGGCTCGATATTCAAGCTGTCCGATGTACCCTGCAGCAGCGTGATGACATCGTGCTGTCAGATATCGGCTGGCTGGGGAGACGGCTCTGCTCTCTCCCCAGCTCAGCTGAAGTTTTGGTTGGAGACCAGCGGTCTCTAAGCAAAGCATCGGACATCGGTGTAATTACGGTCATGTCAGAGAAAGCCGTTTTCGAGCCGGATTGATTTGTCCCGATCAAAAACTGTGGTGGGCGCAGATTATATGGGTCAGATAGATGGCCGTGAGCATGCACGGTGCTCGAAACGGCCATCGATTTGACCCACATCTCCACGTCTGTGCCCTGCTTAAATCACACTCTTTCATATTTGTTATAGGACAATGGATTTATGTTCCAATGCAGTTGTTATGGCAACTTGGCTGATAAGGTGGTCTTTTGGGGGGGTCGTTGTAAGAGCAAAGTTTAAAAAAAAATCTGAGCACCCATTTAGAGCTCATTTACAAGGGTGGTTGTTACCTGCCATGTGAACGTCCAACTAGCATGAGGTGTTCACCTGGCTTTTGCCTTATAGACATGTCATTGGGGCACTATCAACAAGTTTATACAGCACAGAAGAGGGTAAGTGAATAGGTCAAATTTGACTCCCAGTAATGTCCGTTCACACAAAAAAATAAAATAATTGATGGTTGAAAAGTGTTAATTCAAACTTTTATTCCAAGTGGTGGTCTCGACGCGTTTCGCGACAACCGTCGCTTCTTCAGGAGACTTAAGTCAAAGGAAACAAGATTCCGATTTATCCCAGCTATGGAGTAAGATAGAGCACCGTCAGTCTTTGTTAAATAATATTAATACGTATAGTTAAAGTGTAGATGTATGGGGTAAATATTTACCCTGTCAAATTGTCCCATAAGGGCCCAAGGAGTCACCGCAATGGGCGAGGGAGGTCCAAATGTGCCCTTGCTGGGGAACGGGGGGCCTGTGCAAGCCTTATTGCATCGTCCAAACAACACCTATACAAGAGTGAATTAAAAATGTGCTATAGCCTATACAATCTATCACCTATTCATGAATTGCTACCGTTAAAGTCCTTTGTGACCGGCACCCGGAGGCAGACCGGTGTTCTGAGTCCGGTTTCCGGCAAGGTGCCACATTTTTTGCTTGATAAAACTTATGTTTTGGATGTTGGTAGCATATACGGGATAGGGTGTCCTTACATATTTCCTTAAAGTGGAGACATACCCTGAGGGTCTCACTTAAACAATGACTTTAAGACTTTAAGCTAACGGATAGAGATGGTCACCCATTTACAACTGATTTACTTCACTGCAAACCCACTGAACATGGTAAAAATACAAAAAATCGTTTAAATGGTTTGAAAAAAAATAGTTTGCAATTTGTAGCAAATATTACGTTACAATTTGAGGAGAAATTTCAAGTTAAAACATTTCAACTTGACTTTGAACCTATTTAATAACACAGCTACACTACTATTATGTAATGTTCCTATATGATGATGATACCCTGTCCAAGGGCTAACTCACAAAATCAGCAGTCAAAATTTTACTAATGTTTTGCAAACTTGTCTACTATCACAACTCCTTCCACCCAACAATTTGCTTGGGGGAAATTGACAGCCCTTCATATGTATTACCATTATTTTGTTGTTGGTTTAACTCTGCAGTACTTCTTTTGGCAGAACAGTTATTTTCTGAATCCAATGCATGTCTTGATGTTAGCCTACTATTGTTATTTAATTAGCCTACTACTGGCACAACATAATCTAATTAAGAGTCATGGCAGTCACGCTTACCTGAGAAGTTCAATATCACTCTTCCATGGAAGATTGAAGAAGCAATGTACTCTGCTTTAAAGAAATCTCTGTGTACATAGTTTGACACATGCCAGCTGTTGTGGTCAGTATTGTCAGCCCAACCTCCTCTGGTTGTTTGCTTCATTGATGCAAAACACTTCAGAAAACATCATTGGCTACTTGAGTATATTATTAGCTAGCTATTGTAAAGTAGAACTAAAGTCTGAATGTCTAAATATTAGCTCTAAAATACAACAGCTGTGATGTTTATAGAAATCCAATAAGATGACCCAAATCTTGCTTACCTTCATGTTTATCATATCCCTCTTTCACCTGAATCTAAAGGATGTTGTGGTTGGGTTACCAGAGTGTATCAAGCCCAGGAAAAAACTTTCCTACCGAATAGTGTACTATGAAAGAATGCATCCAAAGCATGAGCCTATGTATTTCTATGTAAACCAAATAAATGCTCATACAAGATGATTAACAAGATGTATACAATTTGACATTGCCATGCAAATTGCAGGCAGACTGAAGCTGAGCCAATCAGAGTTTGCAGCTGCTGCACTTGAATGACTAAATTTCTACACACAATTAACTCGTTAATCATTTCTTATCCTCATTACACAAGAAACAGGATGGTATTCCAGGAGTCCATTATTTCATATTATATTGCACAAAGGAAGAGGAAGAAGTTCTGCATCTATATACACAGTTGCAAGAAAAAGTATGTGAACCATTTGGGATTACGTGGAGTTTTGCATGAATTGATTATAAAATGTGCTCTAAGTCACACCAATAGGAAAACTTGCTTAAAATAATACTACACAAATATGATATGTGTTCATGCTTTTATTGATCATAACATGTAAACATTCACAGTGCAGGATGGAAAAAGTATTTGAACCTTTGGATTGATCACTGGTTTAGCCTACTTTGGCAGCAATAACTGCAAGCAAACGTTTGCTGTAGTTGCAGATCAGACCTGCACAATGATCTGGAGTCATTTTGGACCACTCCTCTTCACAGAACTGTTTCCGTGTAGCAATATTCTTTATGCTTTCCAAAATGTGTATATGCACATATATTTTTTGTCCTTTAAATATCCTTTTTTTTGCTTTTTTACTCTTATTTTACCTGGTAATCCATCCAGTCACACACATTGACTGGCCTTGGAGTGGTTACTTGGAGCAATGTTGCCTGTGAAGATGATCGCACTATACATAGTTGTCGATTTAGATGTTAATAAACTTAAAGCGGATGTATATTCAATGTGTAAAAAATATATATGTAAAATTTAAGTTTGACTTACCTCTGAGCTGGT
Organism: Ptychadena robeensis; assembly: GCA_036250615.1. Taxonomy (NCBI): domain Eukaryota; kingdom Metazoa; phylum Chordata; class Amphibia; order Anura; family Ptychadenidae; genus Ptychadena; species Ptychadena robeensis. Next base: position 98,969,687 of record CM070033.1, read on the forward strand.
ATGATGGTGGCTTAGGGCTCCACAATCCTAAAATAATATACTTACCTGCTGTTCTGTAGAATCAAATGGGAGATTCCATCTTTATCTGGCAGGCTTCCGGGGGTTAACTCAGGGGGCAATAATGCGAGTGGCCACTGGGGACATTTCATGGTTTTCTATGGGAGATCTGAGCTGAAATTACAGAATTACCCAATGGCTGCAAGTCATCATTGCCAGGGAAAGAGGAGGGGCTGCAGGGGATCTTCTTAAATTACTCATTACAGGTGAGGTTTTTTTTTGTTTTTTGTATGCATTCCTCCCTTATGTTGGCACATCTAGTGCCATTAATGTAATCATAATTTTCTAGTTGTAGGTCCCCTTTAACATTATAAGTAAGTAATAAAGTCATACACTTTATATTTTTAAGTACTAACCTCCTGTTATATTTAGCTCCATAGCTTGGTCTGTTATTGAAATCTTAAAAAAGACTTACATGAAGGATCAACAGGTAACATAGTGAGAGGGGAACTCAAAAAAAAAAAAACGACAGTGTTACTAGAGACATAAATATAATTTTTTTATTGCACTATTGTTCTACTTAAAATAAACAGCTTTCCACAGTCATTAAGTCCTTCTATTTTCTGTCTTCCCTTTCCCGACTTAAAATTCAAAAAGCAATACAAATTCACTTAAACAGAATACTTTAAGCTGTTATGCAAATTCCCGTCCTCTTAATATCCCATTGTCTTCTGGCTATTGATATTCAGTCAATGTATTGAAAGCATCTATTGCCCACACATTATAGGGACCTTGAAATTAAATAGTTAATCACTCATTTTTAATGTGGTATCATTTATAGACAGAGCGTTAACATTCTCATGCTGTTCTTGTTTTGTTTTTGTTTTTGGTGTCTTCAGCGGATATGTGACTTTATTGTTCTGAACAGCTGGATAAGAAGTAAAATAAGCTTTGCGACCAAAATTTCAGAGCGGTCAAGATTATATTGCACTTTCATTGTCTTCCCCATAATGTTCTAATAAATGGGAGCTGACCTTGATCTCCCTGGAAGAATCTAAGCATGGCATTGTATAAAATTGATTCCCTGCTTATATTGAATTTTTATCCTGCATACTACTGTAATATTACTTACATATGGGTATAGGAAAGTACCATGTGCTTGTTCTGACCTCATTTTTCTCGGGGAGTCATGGTGTACTAGATGGGCCTTAGGCTTAATCTGATGTCATATGTGGCGCTTCAGAGACTAAAATTTCTTAATTAAAAAACTAAGCTGTGCTTTCTCCATACTGATCTGATATATGCATCTATTCTCAGCATAGATTTGAATGGGAATCATACGCCTCCAGTCATGCCTCAGATAGAGTGATCTTCTTCAGAAAAGAGTGTGTGTAGTGTGCCTATCATACATGGGGCACAATATAGCAATCATTATACTAAACCCATGCTGAGCTGATGCTGTATCTTTAACCTCACCATATGAATAGCTTTCAATTTTTAATAAAGAAGATGCTAAATATGCAAACTATAGTCTGATATCAGACTTAAAAAACATAATCTACATAAAATGATATTCATGTAAGCATGCTACATTCTGACAGTTGGTTTGTACTATAACAAATTCCTTACTCTGTCTAGCTTCCATCGTCTTTGCAAAGGTGGCCTGTGATGGTCTCATACTTTTCTAAAACCAACGTTTTTTTTGGGGTTTTTTTAAACCAACCGGTCTCATACTTTTCTGATGGATTATCTATTTTAACCAATAGGCAAGTAATATAAAGAATCCAGCTTAAAGGAAATGATATCTTCCTTATGGAATTCAAGCTACTACAGATTTAAAAACTCTTAAGCTGGCAATGAAGTCAACTTCCCAAAGCTTTCCTAAGGGTTTGTTTCCACATACTTTGGGACCCCCTCCGTTGTGTATTGCTTGGCGGGGATCATGACGTAGCACATAGACTTTACCTGCTCGGCGGATGCTCTGTTTACAAATCCTCCGATGCAGAGGCTCAACATACTCAACTACGTTGAGCCTTGCATCAGAGGTAAGGCTCGGCACAGTGAAGACACAGCATCCACCGAGCAGGTAAGTCTATGTGCTACATCGGGATCCCCACCAAGCAATACACTTAGCGGAGGGGGTCCTGACGTATAATGGAAACATACCCTAAGATTTACTATTTTACGGTATTTGGAGGTGCCAGAGTGATAGCAATAACTAGAGATGGTTAAGGACATTTTTGCAACAACAAACAAGTTTTACTGAGAGCTTTATGTAGGTTTATATGTACATGGATATCAAGCTGTTGCTCCTTTAAATGTAGATATAAGCATGAAGTTGGTGCACCATATGCTAATGCTGAGTCACAGTTTGAATGATGGACTCCATGCTGGCTCCAAGACAGGTACCTCTTCTAGATTAAGTTCATCAATCAAGCTGCCATTATTATTGTATAGCGAATTATCAATGCAGCCTCTGTATATTCAGTACATGCATGGACTTATCCATCAACCTTATTTAATAAAGAGTGCTAATTCTTAAAGCAACACTTTGTTTTCTAACCACCCTACTCACTTGGTTTCTGACTTAGCTCAGTCAAAGTGCATTGTATACACTCTGTCTTTATAGGTTACAAATGTTCAGGTTACTGCTTTTAAAAACGATGCTATACAATATAGGCTATATAGGTATATGGCAAATGCTTATAACATGTTACATTGTCCACTCTCTCAGTTTCCATGCTTTATGTTTATGTTAACTTAATTTTAATTTAGATACATCACAGAAAAGAAATATCATATGGCTCTCATTTGAAAAAACAAATACCATTAAATTATAGCTTACTCTTGGTAAAAAGTGATTCACAATCCAAGCTATACATTTACCGTTTCAGTCCCTGTAGAGAAAATAAAATGTCTAAAAAGAAAGGAAGTTAGGAGTCATAAGAAAAGTAATAATAAATTATTGGCTAATTGTTAAGAGCTAGTCCACAATTACCATAATGTTCTCTCCTGTTATACTTCCTACACAAAAGGGAATTTAGTCCTTCAGAAGTCAGCAAACTCTTTATTCACATCACAATACCTATATAAAAGGAATGCAGTGATCACTGAGTTGCCTTTTTCATAATGTGTGAGCGCTTCCAGCCATAACTACCCATCTTTATCAACTAGTTCCTTTTCTGCTCATAATCAATTCAAAACAAGGGTTGATAGAGGTTAAAAGGTCAACAGCAAAAAAATGCATGTCAATTAATTTTGAATGTAAATAATATAATGTATAATAAAAATTCTGAGCACCTAAGAAAAACTCTGGATCTTCTTTGGCACAAGTCAAAGTGTGTTACATTTGTTGTATCAATAGGGGTTCTACATGGCATGTGCATACATTGACTAGTTAAAAAAAGATTTTTTTATGAAAAACAGATTCTTATAGTATTCTTTTAGAGAAAGATAACCTCTACATATATGGAGCCTAGCAAGGACTGTGTTTCCTATTGTTATTGTTATAATCTTTATTGTATAGAATATATAGAAGAGCTCAATGCATCAATGTATTCCTGAGTGCCCAGAGCCGTACGCCAGGGAGGTGGGAGGGCACCCTGACGCAGGCAACGG
>CM070033.1:98973401-99034000 GCA_036250615.1 Ptychadena robeensis
TTCTTAAGAATTATTTGTCCTTGTATTTAATAACGGCTCGTTAGTCCTGGGGTCATGTGTCCCACACTATTTTTTCATGGCAAGGTGCCTTGATCTATTAATACAGTAAGTTCATAATGCAGTACAGTACAGTACAGTAAGATCTATTAATACAGTAAGTAACCTCATGTGCAACAAGACTTGGTTTCATGTTATTTGAAGAAATCAAGCAAGTTCTAAAAGCTAATATCTCTGGCTATGTAATGTGAAAGAAGATTTGCCTTTGATCACTTGGGGAAGTTACTTTGAGCATTAGACAACTTTTGCTATGAAGACTCACAGGGAGCCATCATCGTGGTCTAAGACAAGGGCTCAGTACACCCTGTTGAGTTGTAGGTGCTCTAAATTCCTGAAACATTGCAGAGGCTATCCAAGATCTACAATACTCTTGAAAAGTCCTACGGTAGTATGTAAAAGATGAATTTAATGTAGGATTTTTAACTGTTGCAAATTTTGATTACTAGCGTGTGCAGCCTTTCTCTCAAAGTAGTAAGATAATTTATGTGGGCCTTGAGTTTAGCAATCTGGTTAACCAGCACTGTGCTATCGACTAAATCAGAGTTCTGTTAAGACATGGCCACCGTAAGCTGCTTTACAGATCCTCTGCTGAGATACATGTGTCCTTGCTGAGAAAGCTGATCCTTTCTATCTTCTGATGGCCAAATAAAGGCAAAGCTGTGTTCTAACATTGGTGTTCTAACTATTACCTACTTTGTGTAAAACCGAAAAATTATGGAGTGCAATATCACTGCACTGCAAGGAATAAATTCTCATTTTTGCCTTGAATGCTCAGTAGGATATGCCTACTCTGGCACTCACTGTGAGTTCCAAACAGGCCCCTTATGTCTTAATGCAGACCTGCTGGTATTAGCTGAAAAATAATGATACATATTGTGAACGTTTTAACACTAGTGATGAGTGGCATAGGCAATATTCCAATTCGCAATATTTCACAAAGAATTTTACTAATATTTGATTCGATATTCACGAATTCAAATATTCACGGTATGACCATACATTGAAAATAATATTCGCATTGCAAAATTCTTCAAACTGAATGGTCACATGCTATGTTTATTTTCACAATGTGAATATTGTTTTCACAATACAAGGCCATACTGCAAATATTCGAAATCACGACATATTCGAGAAAAATATTCGACATTCGAATATTCGAACTCAACACTATTTAACACATTTTAGGTATATGGACTCTAAATGTGTATATAATGAACCTCACCAACATTTGCTGCATCTTATTTTGTGGAAGATGAACTTCAAGCTCACATTATTTCTCCTACGCTTTTAGGGAGCCCCTATTTGAAAGCAAATAGTCCATTTTTTTTAAACTTTATCATTCATTCAATAAACATCAGATAAAGAGAAACAAGCTTACTTAACATCGATGGATCTTAATGCAATGCTCATGGAAGCATTTTGGTTCAACTTTTAAATTTTTAACATAAGTAAAGCCCCCCATACACCTTCAGATTCCTCCATACAATTTCCATCAGATCTACCAACATTGGAATGATTGGAAGGTGTAGAAAGGTCCTCATATTACATGGTTTTGGTAGAAGAAAAGTTGATTGTACAGAAATTGCATGGTAATTGTATGTGGTGTATGGGGGGCTTAAGGCATTTATTCGGAGTAAGCATAGAATTTTTTTTTTTATTTAATTTTGACAAATATATGTGAATTAAAAGATATAGCCTCCATTTTGGTAAAATGCCTAAAGAACTGCATCTGCTGTACTTTTTGGTACTGAGATTTAAGATTTATGCATAAAATATAGCTTTAGGAAGATATTGGACAAACATGGACCAAATGATACAGAATATATGGAAAGCAATATGAATGCAACAGTTCTGTTAATTATAATAAGGGTGATTTAACCAGAACACCAGATTTTTTGTTTGATCTTTCTCATTGAGATCTATTGGAATAAATATTGCATATTTTCTCTTGATTTTACAGGACCCTGTCAAAGTGTTAAGGAAATCTTAAATGATCTCAGACACGTATTTGCTGATCTAAGTGATTATATTGTAAACTATCACACATCTACTGAATTCTGCATTTGAAAACATAATTGTGACACACACACATGTTGTTGTTGTTTTATATCTTATAGTATAGAAAAAATCATACCGGTATTATATGTTATTTCTTTTTATAATGAAATCACCAGGCAAATTGCATCAGTTTATCATTTATATTCAGAAACAGCACATTAATTGTATTGCACAAATAGACCTACTTACAGAAATGCTTTGATGGCAGATTATTTTTGTCAGGCCAGACAACCTATATTTACACTTGACCTATCGCCGTAGCTACATAGTAAAAAATCAATTAAAGCAGATTTGCTTGAAAAGATTTCTTTTCAGAAAAGTCCTGCAGTTGTACGTGCTATTTACTTCTCAATGTAGTAGCATTTTCATTATCTTCTGAAACTGATGTTATACATCAGATACTAGATATGGGATCTACATCCTGGATCTGAGTGATATCAATGTATGCTGATAAATCCATGTAAAATGGATCCCCAGCATTACAACTAGCATTTGGCCTTGGCATTTGGCCATGGGCAAATTATTTTTTAAATTGTAGTAAATGGTTTACCATCAGTGAATGTTGTGTGAAAGTCACATTCACTGCTTTAAAAATATGACCAATAAATAAAATATATTTTTGCTTTAGCTGTGAAAGTTAACTATTGTCCATCCTATTGGATATTGTATATCACATTTCTAATCACTCAGGAATGTGTATCTTCCCTTTCTATTTTTGTTGGGTCATTAAACCAAAAAAGTCCGCTATATCAACATATATAGGACCTCTGGGTTGAGGGCTTCTGAGATCCACTAGAAGCTACCTGTAGGTACTAGAGATGGATGGTCAAGGTATTTTTGGACTGAACACAGTATCTCCAAAGCCCCTGAACAAAGTATCTTTATAATATGTCATCAAATCAAATTGGTAGAGATGTAGAAAAGGGGTGTAGGAAGGTTAAAAAAAAAATTCTTGCTCTTGTATATATATATTTTTGGCATTTATTAAATTTAAAGTTTGGGGATAGCCATAAGTATATACGTTTGTATTTGTACATGTCTTTTTAATCTTTGTTCAAATAAATGATATCATTTTAACTGCATTTCCTAGAATATGTCCCTTTACCTTGCCACCAAAATCCCCAGAGCCTAGTCACCTCATTTATTTATTATACATTTTTTTGAATAATTTTGCTCCACTTATGGTAAGGGGATTGTGGCTGATTACGCTATAAACATTAGTCTATTTTATCATGCTGTTATCATTATTATTCTCTATGCACTAAGTTAAAAGTTAAGTTTTTACTTGACTTTAAACTTAATTTATTAATTTAAAACTAATTTAATAAAACTTAAACTGTTTTTGTAATGTTCCCACAATGGTTTTCTGCATCTGGAATTCTGTGGTGATACCATGTTCAGGGGCAATTAAATCATAAGGTCATCTTTTGACCCCCTATAGTAGGTACATGTAGACTTCTACTGCCCTCTGGCCTTATCTGGCTCACTTAGGATTTTATTGCGGCACTTGTCACCTTGGTGAAAATGCGCTCTGGCTCCCCTCTGCTCCTTCCCCGCAATAAGCCGATAAAATGCTTAAAGGCATCCAAACGTCGTCATGGAGTTGACACAGCTGCGCAATGCTGTGATGACATTGTGGGCACATCCCCACTGCGGGCCACCACTGGTGAGGCAATGGGTTTAAATTGGCAAATAAGACAATTCACATTGTAAAGAAAGGTAAGCACACATGTGTGGGCACTTGGTTGGGGTTTGTCCAATTCTGATAATTTCTCCCATGTAATCCTAATAGGTAACTGCCTGAAAACCATCAGGGCAATGCAGAATGTGGTGGTCCCTAGGTGGCGACCCCTATGTCCAATTTCAAAAACCAATTCTGACCCACAAGTCAAAAAGTTTCCCCACTCCAGCTCTGTTTTAGAACATAGAGAATGTACTGTACAGTCAATGGAATTTATGAAAAATCTGTTTGTGTATTTATAAATTCTAAAGCTTAATAGATATATATACTGTATTTTCTGGAGAATAAGATGACTTTTGAACACAGGAAAATATGTGCAAAAGTCAGGGGTCGTCTTATACGCTGGGTGCTGCCGAGGGGGGGCAGGGGGCACTTCTGTCCCTGGTCGACCATATAAGGGAGCCTGTAGGTCTGCTCCCTGGATCCATGCTCCCCACACTGCGCACTGGCCCACAGGATCCAGAGGCATCCCCCTCGCCCCATCCTTCTCCTTCCTGATGTGTGTTAAAGTAGCTGGCTGCTACTGATGGTAAGTGTGCTCACTAGCGACATTGTGACTGAAATTGGTATTGCATGGAGATTAAAGCTACTTTATTGTCAAATGTATACAATTTATGTCCCATGGATAACCGCAGGGAAACATTAATAACTATGAAAGGTTGCAGATAGGGGTGTCAAATGTAAATTGCTAATCCAAAAAGAAAAGATTGGACTTCAAAGGGTGTGGGAGATTGGGGGGTTGAAAGTCAGAGTAGACATATAAATTAGTATTTGTTGTGCGTTGGAAGAGAAGTAGTCTTATACGGCGAGAATATCCAAAACTCTATATATTGTAACTGGAAAAGTTGTGGGTCGTCGTATATGCCCAGTGATCTTATATGCTGGAAAATATGGTATTTAAAAATGTTTGGCTTTAGATTACACTCAAATCATCTACAATCAAATAGGGGTCTTTTAATCAGCACTACATTCCAGAAATCATGGGATGTATAAGTACATAATTAAACATCATGGAAAGTACCATATGGTGTCTGTTTTACATTCCATCTGAATACAATATATCAGACTCAGATTGAAATCTTCATTAGCTCATAATTTGTTTTATCTTTATTAACCCTTTTAAAAAAATTAATACAGATTAATCAATTCTGAAAAAAATATGGAGGCTTCTACTGTTTTAAAATTGTTAGTTGCCTAGCTACCCTTGACATGAATCACTGACTTAAGTTAATGAGGTCAGAGGAAAGTTCCGTGTTATTGGTTAAGACTATAGTGAAGCCTTTGGATAAAGTACAGTTAAGCAACTAGAATAATGTAAAAGTATTTTAGCATAAGTTGCTCATGTATTTTCTCATTGACGGCTTCCTTGCTATATTTAGTATTGACATGCCCAGACCAAAGTTTTAAAAGGTATTATGTAAGCTAACGTATAGGAAAATTTTAATAGGTGTTTATTTTTGGAAAAAAATCAGTAGTTGCCAAATATATACTAAAACTGACCTGCAGTGTTCAAGCTGCTGTATTATAGAAAAGCCAATGGCATTGACAGGATATATATGGATGGTATTAGGACACTTTAGATGCAACAAGCAATGGAAATGTACAACTATTGAAGTTCTAATCACATTGGATGCTGGAAAAGTCCTGTTTGCTCAATGCTGTCACTATCTGCATAAGTGTTTCTATCTTTATAAAGAAAAGGGAACACTTGACCAGCATGTAGGATATTTTCTGAGCCAAAAGGATGCAGTGACTTTACATCTTTATACATTTTTCAAAAAATAGCCTCCTGGACCTGCTGTTGTGTCACTACCCATTCATTTATTTCACCTTTACTTTCTCATCAATAAGTAACACTTAATTCTTACTTTAAATAAATCATGTGAGCAAATGCAAATGTGTTTAATACATCTGGCAATATTTAATTAACTTCTTAAATTTTTTATGGCATTGGTAATGTGCCTAAATGTATATTCTGGAAAATATGTGTGAACACCAAAAAAATGGACTGGAGAAGGACCAGAAGGCCCAATAGTTCTTATTAAAATAATTATTTTCTTTTACTTTTAGTGAAATAGACATTTCCTCAACTCAACTCAACAATTTATTAATTCTTATAATGCAGTGCTGTGGGATCTGTACAGAAAGCCTGTGTTTAATACAAAATGTTCAAGACCACCGTTAGCACATAATTGTGTGGTATTTTGTGTGTTAAATTCATTCAACATGGCCTGCCTACGCTCCTCAATGGAACAAAAACAGGACCTTCATCTTTTTATTCCAACACAGCACACCAAAATGCCCAATACGTGCATTATAGTGCACCGCAGTGCAGGGCTATCAGCGCCAATTGTTCTGCACAATGCTCTGCGGCAATGAATAACACATGGCATTTTACTCTGTTATAGCAACACATAATTGTGAAGTCAGCCTAAAAGTTAGGACACCTACTGGCATGTTTTTTTTTTAATATAAATGTGATAAAGATGTGTGTAATGGATGCTAGCAGTGCTAGGTAGAGAGTGTGAGCTGACAGATAAGATATCCTGTTCTAATTGCTGTTGTTTCCACTAATAAAAAGGTGTTTACTTCTTAAGCCCCCCATAGACAGGCCGATTCCCGGCCATAGTTGCAGTCGACCAACTGGCGTGCTCCCTCCCGCCGAGCACATAAAGGTTGGTCAGCCGCAACTATAAGGGAGCCCACCTTGAGTTTTGTCACCACGCTGTGAGTAGTCTGCTAAAAGTCGGCCATAGATCGGGACGTCTATGGCCGGCTTTAACCTAAAAGGTAGAGAACAAGTGCAATTCATCCAAACATAAAATTTTGTGGTGTTCTAGGATTTTAAGCCGGCCATAGACGTCTCGATCCATGCCTGGCTTGTAGCAGACATTACAGGTTGGTGACCATGCTGTGATGAGTCGGCTACAGAACTGATGGGAATCCTGTGTGCTCCACTAACACAGGGGATTCTCCTCAGATTGTAGCCAATTAACTTGAAAGGTGAGGAGACTCCCCCTCCATCTTAACTGACAACAACAGGATCAGCCACAAAAAGTACTGTCAGGAAAGATTGCCGTGTGATCCAACCTGCCGGCTTTTTGGGTCGAAACCTCAAGGTGGGCACCCCTGTAGTTGCGGGTGTCCGACCATTATGCATTCAGCGGGAGCGGGCACGCCGGTCGATCGCCTGGAGCTATGGCCGGGAATCAGCACGTCTATGGCTGGCTTAAGACTTCACAGTTATATGAATGTAAATTTGACAAAACAAGCCAATTTTTAATTTGTAAACCACTAATGGTATCAACCACTCATAGTCTGAATTAAATGGGCTGGAACGAGGAAGACTGAACTCAGTGGAACTCAGTCTTCCCTGTACCGGCACTCTTAATTCAGTCTTTATTCTATAATTGATGGGCTCAGGTACCCTGATTTGACCATTAAGTCTTGAGATAACAATGAGACTACCCCAACTACTTAAACTACATGTAATGGAAATGAACAATGGCAGACATTTTTTGTGACATACTTACTTCAGTACATACATAGAAGGAATAAATATTGCCAATATTGGAGTAATACGTGTTATATGTGTCCAGTATATCAATCTAAAGACTGATAGGAATAAATATACAAAATATTAAAATTTTTGAAACATTATTATATAGACTCTAATTCATTTTTCCTACTAATGCTATTTCTGAAAATAAAACACATGTCCATCATTACATCCAGGCATGTCAACATTTTATAAATTATTTTAAAATGTTAAAGGTTTGTAACCTTAACATAGTAAAAAAAAAACATTTTTTTGCTCTGTCAATACACATAAGTAAGTGCCTGCTGTGTACATGAATACATAGTGATTTGTAGATTTTTAAATCCCCCTATTCACCATCCTTCTACAAGATCCTTGATTGTTAAATAGAGTACTTCAAGAGTCCTTGCTATACATGTAATCTGTTCCCCCTCGCCATCCCTCAGCTCAATGTGTGTGGGAACCTGGCTGTGTTGCATTCACCTGAATGAATGGGCTTTGTGTTAGCATGTGGGATAGTGTTGCATTATGTGAGCACATTACTATAATAAAACGATTGCACTACATCCAGCCCATGCTTACCACAAGAGAGAGAGGAGGATTCCGCCTGACAGCCTATCAGTCACTCTTCCCCGCTCTGAATCCTGCTGCTTCCCAGATTTTTCAGGTGCAGGCACTGTGACTTATGCTTAAACAATACATTTTAAAACCATCTCACTCTGTCCTCATTGTGCCAGTTAAACAGCTCCGCATCCATTCCTGAAAAAGACCGCGCATACATCAAAATGCATGTTTAATACATTGTGCTGTGTCTATGAAGCCTATACACTGGGTGTCCTGTCTTTAAATGCTGCCAGGTGGTTAGGTCGGTAAAAAGGAGAGCAAAACTGAACATGCAGTTCCATTTATATCAAAATAATTAATGGCTATCATAGGGAAAAGTGGCGGTTTAAGCCACTGAAGCTACAAAAACGGCTCCATGTAGAGATACATTTTACTTCGACAGCAATATTCATTAGAAGGGTGATATCAGATGGCTGATTGTCCATATCGCAGTTTTCTTAATTAAAAAGGAAAGGCAAACTATGAGATGTTGAGAACAAAGCATGGTGAAAAACTGCTCAGCCCTCTAACCAAGAGGGAGACCCATATTTTCAAAACCGGCACTGGATTAGTTCAGGAGAAAATAATGGAAAGCTGAATAAACACATGGCAATGAATCAAAAAATCCAGACAGTTTCTGAGTACCTGACTGAATAGACCTTATTTATGGACTTTATGTAAATTCTACTAAATTGTATTGTTCATAAATATTAACACATAATCTCATTAGAAATCAGCAAGACCTCTCAAGTAGAAACGCTTTATTCAATGGAACATACTGCTATTATGTTGGCTCTACGCTGTTTCCCCGAAAACATTTTTCATTTTTGCCTCACGTTGGCACCCCCAAAGATACGGTACTGTAACTTTGGATGTGGGGGATCAGAGGGAGCAATCAAAATGACACAGGAGGATCAGAAGGGGTTACTAAAATGGTAATCCCCCTCTCTTAAGCCTGCCATACACGCACTGATCGGTGGCCGATTTTGCCGCCAACGCCAAAATCGGCCGCCGATCGGGGGTGCCCACATGGGGCCGGCCAGAGAACGGACATGTCCGATATTCTCTGGCCAATGCCGGCTGATGCTGTTAACTTCAATGAAGACCATCATCTTCATTGAAGCTAATGGCCGGCACACAAAGGGTGCCCGCCAATGCTGCCAGCTCGGGACTGCAGCGTGATGACGTCATCACGTTGCTTTCAAGAGCTGATCTTAGCAGCTCTGTCGGCACCCACTTGCTGCGTGTGTGGGGGGCTTTAATCTCCCCCCTGTGTCATTTTAAGTGATCCCCCCACCCTGATAATTCAGTGCTGTATTCTTCCCCCAAAAATAAGACGTAGGGCATCTTAAGGAGCAAAAATTAACATAAGACACTGTCTTATTTTCAAGGAAACATGGTGTGTAAAAAAAAGATAATCAAAATAATACTACCATTTATGCAGTTATGAGCATCAAGTCTGGTGCTATGTGAATCTATAGCTAAATCGGATAAAAAAAAAACTGTAGCACACAAATGGGCTTTCCAATTCATTTAGGGCATGAGTTTTTAGGATTTTTTTACAAGGCATTCTTTGAAGTATGACAGTGTGAATAGGCTTTTAATGCCAATAATGCATTAAATACTGTTCCTTTGGGACAATCTCTGCTGCGGAAAAATATATATATATTTTCTATATCAACACTCTTCATCACCTTATAGGTCTGCTTGTTAGAAGATTACCAGTAAGTAGATGGGGAATCAACCCATTGAGGTAATGGAATGATACAAATTGACAAAGGTTCTTTATTCTAACTAAAATGATTTGGTTGGCTTTCATGCATGATCATGCCTGGTTCCTTTAATGTGTAAATCATACAGGCATGACCACATGTGGAGGACTATCAATTGTTGCGATTTAATTTTTCTATAGGGTTCTACACATATCCATGCTATTGTAGGTTGATGATGTAGCAAGGGTGGAGTGGAGAATGTACTCTGCCTCAGCCATTGGCATGCAGACACGGTCATTGCAGTCACTGTCAAGTAGATTGATATTAAAGACAACTACGTCTGCATAATTTTGGCTCCAAAATCACTTGGCAGAGCCCATAATATTACAAGACAGAATAGGAGAGCAGGCTGCAAGAAGTTGCTACCACTGACACAATGCTTCTGTTAAAAGGATAATCCTTACAATACTACAATGCTTATCCACAAAGTTAGGAACGTCCATTATATTGGTGGTCAAATAGTAGAATGGAGTCCAATCTTCATATTGACCATTAGTGTTAGTGGCCAATTATTTTTTTTTACCAGTATTGGTGCTCTCCTCCACAGACCTCCAGTAATTACATATGAAGGAAAGATGTGTCTTACCACTGATCACCAATATGAGAAAAAAATATCTTCCTGCTAATTACCAATGTAACGAGGAATCAACTTTTCAAAGACAACCTACATCAAGAATATAATTCTACTGATTTACTGCTATTGGCAATGTTATTGTCCATGTACTGTCAAGTTTGCCCATTTGCTGCCAATGTATAATCACAATTTATTGTTTGATGCCCACATATTGCAACAATGTCATGTTTGTTGTCCACATATTATCATCACTGCCCATTTTCTGCCCACACTATGTGATGAATGCCTACTTTTTGTTACAAGTGTTACATGTGTATTGTAGCAATTAACAGCTGCCCAAATATTGTATACGATTGCACATTTGTTGGCCCTGTTTTGCCAGGATTGATATTTTATTTGTATGTATTGTCAAGTCATCAGGGGTTACCATGGGGGACAGCACAGGGGTGGTCAGCTGCATGGAAACAATAGCAACTCCATATTCTCCTCTGCTTCTCACTGAAGGACCTTCTGCTTCCTTTTGGTCTACTTCACCATTGCCATGACTTTCTTAAAGACTTGCAAAAAATAAATTCTTTATAAACTGCAAGTCATAATTTTTGCTCTCTGGAAATATCGAGAAAAATGAGCTTTTCAAGCAAAACAGACTACAGGCAGGAACTCTAAGTTTGCTTAGATATGCTCCATTCTTCATATATAAGAGGCAGCATGTTTATATAACCCTTTATAATAATAAATATATGCCACTACCTAGCCTCTAAGAACTAATATAGACCTCTTTTATGTCTTAAGGAAATTATGATTAATATAAAATGTCAATACAAATATCAATAAAATTCATCCCAATGTATATAGTGCTTTACATAAGATGAATGTGTTTAGTGAAAGATTGCTTTGTAACCACCATATAAGTAAGGTAGCTTTATATATGTGGTGCACTGTAGCTTCCCAAAATCTGACAAGTATTAGTGTGTCTTTGGCAGGGGATTTGTTCTCAGGTCTTAACAGATGTCAGTGTAGTTTTGCAAGTGGATGCATGGCTGCCTTCTTTTGTCGCCTTTCTCTTCTTTCTTTTTCTGACTGAGGTAGGAATCATTTTAACTGTATAACTTAATGCAAATGTGCTTAATTATTTTAGGAAGACTTAAAAGCAACCTTGTCCTGACATACAAACTGTCATTGCTTAACTCTCATTCAAAAATGATGTAAGGATATCATGTTGATACGTTGGATATGGCATATTCTTAGGCAGTGACCCAGACAAGTACAAAGATTTAGGAACTCATGCTATTCTCATGTAGTGTGCTGTAAAACCACTTTGTGAAACCTCTTTTGTCCAATGTCTTGTGCAATGAAAGAATTTAGGCAAATTATCTAATCCAGGGATGCCCAACAGGTGGATCATGATATACGTGTAGATGGCAAAGGTAACAGAAGTGGATCATGGGGCCCTGTTTTTTTCTAATTTTTATTGACACATGGACAATTATGAGGCCAGAATTTTACTATACATGTTCATGTTGTTATGAAAGGTAAACAATATATTTTTTTACATTCAAAGTATACTTGGCGTATATATACATACATAAATATATGTGTACCATTTTTATTGTTGGAAGGAAAAGGCATCTTACAAGCCAAAAAGTGTGGGCAACTCGATCCATACCTAATGTAATTATCGAATATTGGCTATATTATGCGATTATAATTGCGAATATATTTTTACAATGCATGGCCATACGTGCAAATTTCCTATTTACAAATATTGAATCAAATACTAGTAGAATAATTTGTAAAATATTGCGGATTCAAATATTGCCTATGCTGCTCATCACTAATGGAGATACATTTTAAGTCCAATATCCAAATATGCCAGTTTTTATGTACTTTGTCCTTCTGTTCCTGATAATACTCTTTCTCTAGTCTCCAGTCAGATGTGTTTCCAACCTATGGTGTTCTAAACCTTGTCCAAGGACCACTGTTTCCTAATTCAAACATTTGTCTTCCCCTTTTACAGGTCCACTGGCTTTAAATTAAACATATGTCTTAACTTAATCAGTTAATAAAACGAATTTGCAGATAGTTAATTGAAAAATTTACTTTGTCAATAGAATTTGTTTCTAAGCAAATGTATTTTCCTCTGTATGGCCTGACCTTGAAGCAGAAAAATCGCTAAATTAACTTTTCTAAACTTTTTTAGGAGTTACTACAGCTATCACATTGTTGATTATATATAACTTCATATGGAATGTGTTCACTGGGGCAGAATGTCAATGGAAATATCCCCAGCAGGGGCCCAGACAGCAATGAAAGTTTGACAGATGTGCCAACTCCTTCCAATACCATACAAACCAGAAAAAAAGGAATTAGTTGTAGTTCATTTTTGTGGCTTAGGATTAAGCTGTTTTTAACTATGTCAACTTTGTCCTGTAGACTGATTTTAGGAGCTGGAGAACTTGTGATTTCAATAAAAACAAAAGACTTAAAATGCTTGATTCCAGCTGTTTCGGTGTGCATTAGCTACTCTGGTCCTAGGATGTTGTATTGTGGCCACAATTTTCACAGTTAATGGATATATGTAACATAAAGAATTCTTAACACTGCTAAATTATACAGCACTATAGGGAGTTTCTAAATTACATAGCAATAGCTATAAATACCTGACAGGCAGCTGACAGATTGCTGCTTATTTAAGCCTGCTGTCCAATCCTAATGAACAGATTCATAGGTTCCAGTCTAACTTTCCTCCTAACTATTCATTTAGCAGTCTAGAGGCAAAGAAACTTCACAGGCTTTGATGTAACATAAGGCTTTTATGTCCTGCACTGGTAATGACGAGCTGTGACGAGAACATTGCTCTCTTATAGAGCACTAGTGATGCTCCTTCTGTCTACCTTGGTCGAACATTTCAAAAGGGAGAACAAAGAATATCCCCTTATGCTAGCTGCTGCCCAGTGATATTTTTTGGATGGTGTACTGTTATGTAATGACAGGTCAAGACACGATAGCAAATAGAGAATTTTGCGTAAGTGGATACAGGTTTTAAGTTGAGAGTTGAGTAAAGCATGTAAAGTGTTGAGAGTCTTCAAACCACCTAAACATGACTTTATGTTTAGAGGGTTGGGTAGCCTTACTTTAAATATACCACTTTAAACAACAATAATATTAATGACACATTACACCACTTTAATATGTTGTTTACAAATTATAACATATTATAAACCTATAATAAACACAAAACCCTCAAATCTCTCCATCTGTATCAGCCATCAGCCCTAGTGATGGCCGAACATCGGCCTGGACTGTCCGCGAACGGTTGGGTCAGACTTTTAAAGAAGTCTGCCGTCCGCCTATTCGCGGACACATTCAAATTCCACGCCTCTAGGCGGGGAATTTGAATCGGAAAAACGGAATGTGACGTCAGTGACGTCACATCCGGTTCCTGGAATGCATAGTTCCTGGTTAAGGGAGCCGGATGTGACGTCACTGACGTCACTTCCTGCTCCGAGCCGGTTTTTTCACTAGAAGACAGGCTTCATGCCCGGTCTTCTAGTGAAAAGATTCTTCTAGAGATCTTCTTCTCGCCGGCGAGCGGGGCGGGTCGAACACCCGTACTGCTCGCCGGCGAAGCAGGGCGAACGGGGCGGGTCGAACATGGAACATCCATGATCGCTGCCGAACTGTCCGCCTTGCGGGCAGTTCGGCCATCACTAATCAGCCCTAACTTAAACTTGCTTGTTGGGTACACCTTTATTTTTTTCCATTTAACTAGAAACCATCAATATCATATTGTCTTGACATATCCCAATTAATTTTCAATAGCCACATCGCCACATCGCCATGTTGTATTTTTTATAATGTAGATCTTGTTGTTCTAAATAACGCAATGCTACACACCGCGAAAACAATACTCCAGCCTCTCGTTGAAGGGTAGCATGAAGAGGAAAGGCAGAAGGTAAAGGCAGGTTTGAAACATAGTGCATTTACCATTTTCCAGCTTCAGTTCCTTTTCCGAAAATTCATTTCCATCACCCCTTATACCATAATATTCTTTACTATCTATGCTACTATCTGTGCAGCAAATCTGTGCACTTCTAAAGCCAGGCTAGTTAAGGTAGCCATACACAAGGCAATTCTTCCTCGATAGATGAGGGATCGACTTCAGAGGGATGGCATCATCCCGCTGCAGCCAGCCTCTTACGTGATCATCGCGCACACCTTTGTGTGCCGGCCATTACTTTCAATGGAGACTGCCGGACCCATTCAAAGTAATGGGATCGGCCGGGAATTTACCAGCATGTCGCATCACCATGCGATCCGACATTCGGGAGATTCCTGGTCTATCTCACCAGGTGGGGCCACCCAATTTTTGGTCAAGCAACCACCGGCAGATTGGTAGGAGCGCGCAAGGCAGTCGATCTGCCGAAAAATCAGGGAAAAATCAGGCCGTGTATGGTTACCTTAAGGAAGAAAGATAGGCAATGAGATGCCTACATTTCAATAATAAAATTCATATGATATACAGACTGAGCTAAACCCACTCTGCAGCTCATGTGCATGATTGGCTGAGTTTGAGTTTATATACGTTCCATGTAAAAATATTGACATCTCATTGACCATCTCTAGTAAGGGAAATAAGACATGCTAGAGATGAACTTAAGTAAAGCAGAGTTTTTATCAGTCTTGCCTTAAAGCTTAACAACAGCTAGGGTACAATAAATAAAAATGTTAATTATAAAAACTTACTTTTGTAAGTTGTCCTTCCATTGTCGGCTGTTGTCAGGTCCAAAGGCAAATTTCAACAGCCTGTCATTAAATGGTAGAGCTATACTTACAGTGCTATGACAAAATGAGTTCAGTGAAATCTAACTCTGAATTCCTGTTAATTTTATCTCCCTTCAACTATCAGAGAATACTAAATCTTCTTTTGCAATGACTTTATTGAAAATTATTTAGACACACAAAAAGTAAGAAAATAAATAAATGTCCAGTTTAATGTATGCATCCTTTCTAACAGAAAAAAAACCTTCCTCAGCTCTCTTCCTATGTAAATCACCAATGGCTGAAGACTGGCAGAAGACTGTTTAATACTCACCTAGAAAAACAATTATTCTAGGTTTTATTTTAGGCTCAGTTTTGGAACACTGAGAAAACTCCCTAGACCTACTTGCTATTAAATAAACCACACATGGCAAATAGTGTGTAATGTCCTTATGGAATAAAATGTCAATAAACATACAATGTATTTGCTAAATTACCATGCTTCAGATGTGATATTTTTACCTGTAAATAACAAAAGAGTCCCTGCTATTCACAGGATTATTTGTTAGGTTTAATGGAAGGTTGCCGTTTTAAATTCTATCTATCCTGCATCTAACATGAGTATGAAATGCACTCAAAGCATTTTATTATTTAATGGAAACCACTTTTTATGCTATTACTTTCGTTTTTTTCCCCCAGAGCTGATGGCAGAAAGGGAATTTTATTCCATCTAGGAAGCTGGTGGATAGCATAGCAAATGGAACTGGAAAATTAATGTAGTGACGGCAGCTGTGAAATAATGAGAACATTTTGTTTTCTTTGTGTTTTTTTTTTATTTATTGGATGGATTAATTAGCTTCTGTTTGGTTAACGAGCTCACTTGCGCCAGAAATGTCAGGTTGGTTTGCTTTTTATAATTTGTCTTTCTAAAATGTTTCTTTAGTTCTTTTTTTATTGTTTGTGCTACTTGTGCATTTATTAATTAAAACATTTTAAATAAGGCTTATGACACAGTGAAAAGTGATGGATATATTAGAAATATTAATCTGGAAATGGAAAGGCAAACGGCGCGATCATATTGTGTATG
Organism: Ptychadena robeensis; assembly: GCA_036250615.1. NCBI lineage: Eukaryota > Metazoa > Chordata > Amphibia > Anura > Ptychadenidae > Ptychadena > Ptychadena robeensis. Next base: position 98,989,593 of record CM070033.1, read on the forward strand.
CAGAGAAAGTAGAGATGTAATTCATGGCCATCCGTTTAGAAGCTTCATATAATAATATGCGCCCATTTCAATACTGCTATAAAACAGGAGCTTCCAAATAAATGAAGGTTCCTATATCCTCATACAACCTTTCCGTCGCTTGTTTCTTAATAAGTGCACTCAGGAAACGCTAGACTGACCAATAAACTTACCATAGTATCTGTGCAGGTTTCTTATTTTCTTCAACATGATGTTGCCTAGCAATGATTAAACCCACTTGGTCAAAACCTTATTTTTAGTTGAGTAGTTGCTGAAGATCACCAATTAATCCCAGGTTGTGAAGTGGTGTTTACTGTTATGTCTTTTTAGTACTATGGGCTAGATAAAGGTTTCTAATGGTGACAAAGGCCTTGCTTATATTGGATTTTGAATCAGATTTCCATTACCTGTTTTTTTGTTGCATTGGAGTAAGATGCAAACATTCATGTTAATCCCATGCCTTAATACCAAATTTTCGAATATCAGCATTTCGAGAATTTGCAAAGATCTCAAATATAGTGCTATATCTTTGTAATCATGCAAATTGTAGATTTTTCACATCAGCACCGGGAACTACCATGCACATGTACAAGTGTGAATTTGCGCAATGAAGGTAATTAATAGTTTAAATGTGATATCAGCACCTTTTTCGCGAAAATCTTTTCCGCAGTGAAGGTATTAAAGACTAGAGAAAACAAATTCTCAAATTTATTGTGAATAATTTGCGATATTTTGCGAATAGGAATATTGCCTGTGCTGCTCATCACTAATACCAATGGCACTAAATTTCAATTCTTGCTTTGTGCTGCACTGCTTGGAAAAATTGAGCACGGTTCTTTTAATATGGAAAATTTACAGCTTTTTAATTCAAGTGTGCTGCCTTATTGCAATACGCATGGATTTATCCAGTGTATTGTCATGGCAAATCATGAATGAGCCTCTGTTCATTGGCTTTATATATCATTTATAAGGGGAATAGAGACTCACATTTTAATGATGAAATGACACGCCCAAATAGAGCATTGTATGTGTGAAATAACAAATAAGGTGCCATGTCATGACCCAAAAAGTTTCCAATATATTTATGTGAATTTTTTTATGTTGTTAGTAAGATGCCATCCTTTAACCTTGGTACACAGCCATATAGGCTTCTTTATAGCAGCTTTGAACCTTTATAGTTTTGCCTGTAATTTAAGATAAAAATTATTTTCATCTACTTTCCATGCCATCAATTACATATAATCATTGAATGTCATGTCCACAGATTGAGCACTTTGCAAATTAGATACAATTTATAAGCAGCTTGGCCAAATATCAAATCATGTAATATGTGTATTCATTAGCATTATTACGTCAGAAAAATATGTAGCAAAGGAAGAAATATTCTTAGTTGGTCTTACAATATTGCGCTGGAGAAGATTTCAAACACATAGCAGCACACTAAAGCTGGCCCTACACCGTACACGATCTCTCTCCTTTAGATCTACCAACAACTATGTAGTATTTGTGCTTCAATCTGTGCGATTGAACACAGGTAGACTTAGGTAGAAAGTACCTCATATTACATGTTTTTGTTAAAACAAAAGGAGATATAAAGGTGTATGGGGGCCCTTATTATTATTATTATTATTATATAGAAATTCCTTAAACCTGACTAGAGTAAAGTATCTCTGGTATCCAAAACACAAAATAATAGCATCAAAATCTATGATTAATGAGTGCTAGCTGTACTACTAGTTAGCTGAAGTGACAATGTAGGTTTGTGGCTGTATCAGTGGTTAATGATAAAACCGAGCTCTAATGAAAACCACTCAATGCAATGTTGCACTCAGCTAAGCCTTTGCCACTCTGTAGAATCTCTGGTGGTTTTACTATTCCAATCTGTCAACATCATCAATTACTTTTTCTCAATGACTCCCAAGATTTTAGCACACAAATCACTGTATTTTTTTTCCAACATCCAGCAAACCAGCAATAGAGTGGAGAAGATAACAAGCATCTCAACACAAGCTAATTACCTTGTCTCCTGTTCCTTTTATTGCTTTTCTTCACTTCAGTGGAGACAAGTCGACTTTATTTGCTGCTGATTGGTGAAGTTCTAAATGGATTTGAAACTTGCTAGTTGAGGGGGGCATCCACAATTATTTGTTTTGTTAAAATATTTAAAATGTCTTTATTGGTTATTGATCCTATTTTAGAAAAGGCAAAAAAGTAGTCAAAAATTATAGAAATCTCTTAATTTAAAAAATATTATGCAAAATTATATTATTGTGTACTCAGGTGCAGTAGGGAATTTATGTTGTTACCAACACTTCACAATCTATATATTATTTTAGGCTTTCAGTGAGCTTATCAGCATTAAGCTGGTTGGATGCACAGGTCTGGAGAAATCCCAAAGAATGGTTATCTTTTTTTATATATATTCTACATTACAGTATGACCCTAACATTTTTATAATGAGGAAAACCCACCATACACAAAATCGTCCATGGTTTGAAAGCGCCCTCCTTAAATCAGGCCCACAAATCTTTGTTTGGATCTCCTTTCTTTGGAGGCAACCAGTGTCCCCATCCAAAATAAATGCCGACACAGGGCGCACAATCAATTCTCGGGACACCCGGTGTGACGTCATCACACACGATTGATCTGCCAGAAGATCGTCAAGAATTTGAAGCGTGTATGGAAGGCCTAAGAAATGCATATTGCTCAATACAATTTAATAACACTCATAGATGGGCTTTTTGTTATGTAGAATACTAAATATAAGTTAGGTTCTTGTATAAATAGCTGTGAATATAAAAACACAGAATGTTTGGAGTTCAAGTGATACCAGAATTATCCATCAGAACGGATCCGTGAACAATCATTTTTCTGTCCGATTTTTGACAAAATCGATTTCTCGGACACTTTTGGCATGCTTAAATTTATCAATTTTGATAAAGGATCGCACTAAAATTTTACAAAAAATCGAGACGTGTATGCTCAGCTTAACCCAGTACAATACTCTACTATTGCTTAGAAGAAAATGTGTCTCTCTCCCATCCTAAAGTAACCCCCAACCAAAGGAGCTGGGGCCGTTGTGTCTACTACTAGAGAAAGTTGAACTTTACAAACTTTACTTGAACTTTACTTACAAATAAGCTAGTCAAAATGTGTACACCTCACACAGAAAGAAGTCATGTTACCTGGCCCAGGGTCTCTGACAAAGATTTATAAGACTTTGAAATGATAGGTTCCAGTTGGCATTCTGAGTTTTTTTTGCATTGTAGGGAGAACACAAACATTTAGGTGACTATTGAGTCCCAAACTAAAATTTTTGATATTTCATCAGAATAACTTAATGTAAAAGATGTATATGAGGTAAAAATATTGTAACAATGAATATACATCCATGATATCTGTAAACCGTAAAATCCTTATTGTATTGCATGTATTCTGATTGGTCAGGGAATCTTAAGATGTAAATATAATGAATTATGTCCCCAGTCATGTCTTTTTCATTTACTCCTGTATATTGTTTTGCGCTTTTGTGTTTCTTTGGGGGTTACAAGGTAGCAGTACACATTCTCTCTAAATCATTCCTGAGATTGTATATTGTTCTTCTTTTTCTATTATAATATGCAAATGCATTTATATTTCTATGTGCGCCTTTTGGCTTTTACTGGTAATGGCCTCTGCAGGTATGGTGGAGCTATGATATTAACTAAAGATGAGCAAAATTAATAGATTTTATCTAACAGGTATTTCAACAAGGGTTAGGAAGATATTGTAAAAATGTCTTTTTTATGCCAGTTGAGTTGAAGTCAATAGGGAAAACAAAATGAATGGGTAAAGGGTACAATGGGCCCCTAAAAACTAAGTTCTGTGCACCTGTCCTACCCAAAAAATAGTACATCATAAGCGATTACTTCCTTTAACCTTCTGAGCGTTCAGCCCGAGTTAACTCGGGCTGAGTTTCATGCATCATGAAACTCAGCCCCAGTTAACTAGAGCCGAGCTCTAGGTCTCGCCGTCTGCTCGCGGCGGTCGGGAGAATCGGTGACGCGAAGGGGGCGGGGGTAGGCGGCGCCATAGACCTCCGTCTAACTGGAGGGGCGTCGCTTTTCTTCAGCGGAAGTCCGGCGTCTCCAGTGACGCCGGACTTATGTGTACGTCCTCCAGCTGAGCAGGAAATCACGGCGGAGCATATTGTGCTCCGCCGCGATTGCCCGTGGCACGGTAATGAAAAAACCGTGCCAAGGGTGAAACGCTCAGGAGGTTAACAGGAAAAACTATAAAGTACCCTTAACCTCCCTAGCGCACTGCCGGTTTACGGGCAATCGAGGCAGTGTACAAAGTACACTGCCTGTCACTCTCTCCCTCCCTCATTATTGACACCAGCTGCGTGAGTGGGAAAGCCGGCGCTCCTCCATTAACATGGAGGTCTATGGCGCAGCTTTCCAGGGAGGCATCGCGTCTCCCCGATGCCGGCTTCCCCTGCGGTTGAGACAAACCTTAACAGCGGACGAGCTGGGCTCGTCTCAACCGCTAGGGAGGTTAATGTACCCTCCAGAAGAACCTTTTAGAGATCAGCTCCCTCTGCTGGTGGAAGTGATGCTGGCACATGATGTACTCCTGTTTCCTCTCCTGACTGATACCTATTATCACTCACCTGGAGCGCTGTCCAATCATACCACCTGACCTTTGTATATAAGTAAGTAAGAGGCAACAGGGAGTTGCCTGAACAAAGAGTGCTTTGTGTGTCTTGATAGCGCGCTTTTGATATTCTGCTGTCAGCCGCTGCCAAGTAAGTGTAGCTAGGGACTGCAACCTGGAAGGCTCCCCGCAGCAAAGTTCCATCATTCCTTGCGGGATGCTCTGGTGAATACCGCGGGGGGGGGCTCTTTAGACTCTGCACCCTGGTTTATGCTTGTTTGGTGGCACAGTGGGTCCACTGCTCTCGTGGTTCACCCGTGACACTGATCAACATCATGCTTTCCGTGTGTGTTTTTCGTGCGATTCGTAGTGGAGCCTTACCCTTAGGATACTCACTGGAGATCACGAATTGTCAAATGTGCATATTTACTGTGAATGTCAGGCCAAAAAAGTTGATATTTAGCGAATTTGTATATTGCCTATGCTGCTCATGACTAGTAGCAATAACCATATCACCCATATGACTGAACTGGCATTTTGCTGTGTTGGCTATCATGGCGTTTTTTGTTTTTTTTTGCTAATGTGAGTTCATGTTGCTACTGAAGTTACTTATCCTCCCAGACCAAATTATTCTTTTTTTTTTATCAAATCAAGTTCCTTGCTTCTTCTTAGATGATATAGCTTTTTAGTAAGATGTTCCCCAAAAATTGATAGCAACGACATAGAAGCCTTATTATTGTTCATTTTACTTGACAGCTTGCGTGGGAGATTAAGCAGCTGATTGAGAGAGACATTGAGGTTGATTTACTGAAGGAGCAGAGCATGTTCACCTTGCAAAGGAAAGATCTAATTCATGAAAATTGTTGCAAGCAGAACATGCTCTGTACTTTTACTAAAAACTACAACCCCTGGTCGAAAGGCCAAAATATATGCATAGAACAGAATAAACACGCTATACATCTGAGCTAATAATAAGAAAAAAAGTAAATCCACATCTAGAATGCAGTATTATGCATCCACCTCTGTTTTCAAGATTCTGTCTTTATTACACATTTTAGGTGCTGGAAAAGTTGCCATAAAAATACCCAACCAATTTCATGGTGATGCCTACACTTTATCAGCAGCAGAAATTCTGCCATTTTTATTGCAGATTATGTTGTATATTTATATATGCAGTAAAAGTTGAAACTTTAAACAGTCTTGGCAGATGTGGAGATGCAGATCGTTGGTCTCCGTGGTCTCCTTACTTCCTGTTCTAGAACAGAGTATATACTGGATTTGACAGTCAAGTAACTGTATATATATATATATATATATATATATATTTATATAGTCAAGGATTAAAAGGGACATTTATAATAGATTTAAAATGTCAGGTTCCTGTGCTGTATAAAAATGAGAAAAATAAATATTTTTAGAACCACATTTAATGTAACCTACCACTCAAATGAAAAACAAACTGAAATGAAATGTTTAGGTGGAGGGAAAAAAATATATAAAAATAAAATAATGTGTTGCATAAGAGAAGGCATTGGAAATTGTTTTGTTCCCTTCTCCTGACTGATATATTTTATCATTGAGATCCCTCTGATGCTTTGGAAGCTCTCTGTGGACCATGGCTTTTGCTGTGGGAACTAAAAAAAATTCAGGAAAGACCAACTAGAGCAGCGGAACGTTATTTGGAGTTAATCAGAGGTACTGTAAATGATGGCAGTTGTATGCTGACTCCTATTTAACATGATTTTGAATAGAATTGCTTAATTCTGAACACAGCTACAGACCCAGCACACTTATGCAACCACATATTTTATTTATTTTTTGGTTTTTTCCCTCCACCTAAAAGATTTCCGTTTGTTTTTCAATTGAGTGGTACAGTTTATAGGTCACATTAAAGGTGGAAAAAGTTCTGAAATTATGTATCTTTGTCTTATTTTTGTACAGCACAGGAACCCCACATCTGCTTTTTAAATTTGATAAAGGGTCCAGATCAAAAGCCTGTAATGACCGACTCCCCATGGGAGTGGCAATTTCATGCATTGCCGGCATCACCAATGATGGCAGTGATGTGTTATAGGTGATGTTTGCCAGGGGAGTTGTTATCTTTTAACATTTCCTGCATTAAAAACAAAAATGCTCATTCATGCAATGAGCAGAGATAATTCCTAGATACTGCCTGTTGTCGCCATGAGGTTGTGCTCACATTGTCATGATCACACCACATCGTCTCCAAAGCAACATTTGGATGCCTCTAGGCATTATGTGCAATCATTGCAGAGAAGTAGAGGAGCATCTTTTCAACAAGGTGACAAATGGCCAGAAAAGAAAGCTAAACGGCCATGTCCAGCCCCCGGGTCTTAGTTTGCCCACTTCAGGCATAGACAGTGGAGAGTAAGCCCTCTAATGGAGTCCAGGATAGTAGTCCAACCAGAAAGATGTTATTAAAGTTTCCAACTATTAAGAAAATGTGCTTAATGGCCAAAAAGTGAAAGTTTAGACTGTCAACAACAGCTAATAGATAGCTTTTACTATTCCTTAGCTCCTGTCAAGTAAATAGGCACATGAGTTTGAACTGGCACCACTCAAAAAGTAAAAAGTAAAACAGATTTTATATCATATATCATATGTCATCTTATACACCTAAGCTTTGCTGATACAAACAAGTCCATATTGACTTTCTAACTTTGATTGCTACATTCTACTCTAAAATGGGCAGCCTAACACATGGCAAATAATCTATATTGACTGTTGTCTGGAAAAAAATAACAAGCGGTACGTGATATGGAGATTAAATTAGGCATTACAATAGCAGATATATTTACAATTTTGGTCAGCTTCTTTCATTCATTTAAAAGATTTTTCTTCTGTCCTGGCATAACATTTTATAAAAGATCTAATACTACAGAGCAGTAACTGTTTTATTTGTCCTCAGCTTTGTCTCAAACTAGCTCTGCATAGGTGAGGCTTCTGATCTCTGTCTGCTATTCTCAGAATCAAAAGCTACAATCAGACACAGAACTTGGAATTTCACAAACAGCGCAAGGTGGGAGGCAAAATGTTTATTTTCCAAATACTTTTTTGTTCTCCTGTGTCAACATTCAGCACGAAATTTAATAATGGTCCGGAGAGAATCCACACTGCAGGTACAGCTATTAAGGGATATAAATGTGTATATATATATTTATTTATTTATTTTGGCACTAAAGAAAGACCTGCATGGCTGTTATTGACTCAGAAAGATGTCTCATGCTCTGACACACAGAGGCCTCTTCTGGATGGTTGACGTCTGCATGGTATATGTGTACTGACATAGCACAGATGACAATGTGTTCTCAGTAGGGGTTCCTGGCTTATAAAACAAGGCATAGGACTCTGTGCACAATGAAGGAAGGCCTCTCTCTTTTTCAAAGATAAAAGACATCCATAGTATTTAAATTGAGTATAGAAATTGTATTAGTGCTGAGAAAGATGCTATGCTGTGCAGCTAAGGTGTATTCTGTCTTCAAGATCACAGAAAAGCACCCTGTCTTTCTGATGGAAAAAGATAGGAAAGATTCAGCCAGCATGCTTGGATGATTCTAAATTGCAGTTACATTTCGGTAAACCAGGTTATTCTTTAGAGTAGCCAAGACTTTAGTGTGGTTAGATTGAATCCAGTACAGGGTTGGTTCACATCATGCAGTTGTCACTGTAAGGCTAGGTTTCCACTGAGTCAAAATACCTCTGTTTGACGTATGTCAAATGGAAGGATGTTGACGTAGCTCATTATAAGGAATGAGGCTGTCTTCACATGTGTTGGTCTGCTATGTTGTGCCCCATTGAGTTAAAATCAACGTAGAGCACTGAGTTGATCTTGACACATCCGTTATCAATGCATGAATATCCATTAGTAACGGACTGTTTTCACAAAAAAAAGGTTTCGTATGCCCTGACGGATGCTTAAGGTGTGCCCTCAACGCATCATGGTTGTGGGACCTTGATGGACTGAAAAATGCAGTGGAAACCTAGCATAAATCACCTGTGCCTCAAGTAGTTTGTTAAAAGTGTCCAAAAAAGTTTTATTCTTCATGTAAACAGGCTGATACCATTAGTTTGTTCAGTTTTGGATGCAAGTGCATTTTAAGACAATCAGTGTACTAAGAGTTGGTGGTTAGAAACCACTTTAGGACAGCCAATAAAATATTCCAATGTAATGTTTTTTTAAACTTTACAAGTTGCAATATCTTTATGCACTGTTCTGTTAGATAAATACATTTATTCTAAACTGTGAAGCTGAGGAACACAAAAGCCTTTATGCATGATAAAGATAAGTTTTCCAACCCAGTATTTCAACACACAGGGCATCTGCCAACACATGGGCATGAATCAAGCATCACGTGGCAGTTCATTCATGAACACCTCTCTACTCTCTCTACTGATTCATTACAGCAGCCAAGCCTGGCAGATTAGTGATACATTGTTCATCACAAAGTCAACATTATGAATATCCTGAACTGTGTTACTGTTATTCCCTTTTGTAACAATGCCCTGTCCTCTTGTCTTTCTTGTGTAGTGGCAGGTGCAGAAGCCATCACATACATTCCAGTATTGCTACTGATGAACATAAGAAAAACTGTTTACAAAAACTTTCCACCTGTGTGCACCAGTAGCTGACATTACTAGTAGACAGCTGCTTTCTGTTGTATAAAATGAATGAAATGCCAAGCTCTAAACCTTTACACAAAAGAATACTTTGCTTTAAATTATTTCCGGTATGTGCATTGATAAGTGATGGCTGGTTTATAAATAATTCAGACAAAATACTCAGTCAAAATGAACCTGTAGTGGGAATAAGGTATAAAAGCAGATAATAGGAGCAGACACAAATGTTGATGCATGTATATTTATTTTCTTATATTCCCTGGATCCCTAAGCCCAGGGCACTCAAGATGCAAATATACATTTGAATCCAAAGTTAGAACTCTGGCATTCCCCTGGCAGTGCTCTCTGTTGATTAGCGAGGCTTGGTACATTAAATCGACAGATTTAAGAGGGGATCAGATACTGGATTACTAACTTTGAAGTAGGGGGACTGCATGAGTAACAATATATATTCAGGTATCCATTATTTAACTCCTTATTTTAGTTTCCAACACTAAAATCAACCTTGTATGTATATCCATGAGTGTATATAATTGTAGTGTAACATTGTGGCTCTTGAAGTTTTTCTATTGTGTTCCAAGAATTTGTAGACTAACCTAATACTATATTCTTAAAACTGTAATATTAATAAGCGTTTTAGTGTAATTAATAATATTTTTATAGATCATAATAATTAAAATAATATAATTAATAATAGTAGGAAATTTGTGACATCTGGAAAACATTAGTTGCCTCTGTTTCGATAACATAGTACCCTGTTTCCCTGAAAATAAGACATCCCACGAAAATAAGGCTTTTACATTTTTGCCTCACACTGAAATATAAGGCATCCTCCAGAACATTATGCACCCCCGAAGATACGGTACTGCAACTCAGGACAGGGGGATCAAAGGGGGCAATCAAAATGACACAGGAGAATCAGAAGGGGTTACTAAGTCTCCTGTGCCATTTTGATTCCCCCCTCTGATCCCCTCATGTCATTTTAGGTGATCCCCCCACCCTGATACCCCAATGCCTCATTCTTCTTCATGGAAAAATAAGACATCCCCTGAAAATAAGATGTCTGGCATCTTTGGGAGCAAAAAAAATATAAGACACTGTCTTATTTTCGGGAAAACACGGTAGCACTCTAACTTTGCTTCACACCACCCCCATCAAAGTATATTTATCAATGCTACCTTTCTGGTCAGCGTGGGTATTCAGGATACAGAGGAAGATGTGAGCCTTGCTGTCAAGCATGAGTAGCCAATTTTCTGATTCAAACACTATCTGCAAAGAGTACATGCTTATTAAAACAGGAGGTTGCTGGGCACCTGTTTAGCATCTTAAAACAGCTACCACCCAGGGAGTGCGATAGTGTGTGTATACAGTTTGGGGGCTTTTGTCCAATAGAGGTGTCATGGGGGTGTTATCTTTATTCCCCCATTGGTGTCTGCTCTGTTTCAGGATGTCTTCCCCATCCAAAGTAATGGGATCGGCCGGGAATTTACCAGCATGTTAGATCACACAGCTGCAGATTTCTGGTTGACCTTGTCTGGTGGGTGCACCCAGTTTTCAGCCAACGGACTGCACTCCTCGGTCGATTGCCTGAAAAATCGGGCAGTAATCTGTTCGTCCATGCCCAGCTTTATACATATGTCAAAAAATATCTGAGGTGTGCACAGGAGTTCGGCATTGACTACTTGGCATTGACCAAGATAAATCAATCAGATGTTATTATCATCTTGTATTTTTATAGCATCAACATATTGCAAAGCAATATACAGAGTATATATCACATCCCTACTATAGTCATGTATATGTACCACATTTATCTAGGATAATCTTTTAGGGGAAGCCAATAAATCAGCATGTCTTTAGAGTATGGGAAGAAACTTGAGTTTTCCACCCACACTAACAGCTTCCTGCTATCCTTGCAGATAGTTCCCAGACTGAGATTCAAGCCTAGGACACCAGCACTGAATGGCAATGGCTAACCCCTTTCTGCAATGGCAGCCTGACAGTTTTCTTAGTACAAGTTTTCATTAAAGGATTAGTATACATAGTAAAACACAGTAGTAATGACTTGTAGTAGAACCAAATTAAATCCTGGCAGGTGGGAGATGACCTACAGTTCCACTGTTATATAAAGGAAATAAAATCTAGAATCCCTTTAGTGTGCTTGCTCCATGCTCATCCCTTCAGGAGTTAGAGGGACTTTGTCAAGTATACCTCAAGGGATACTCATGATGGTTTCTTTGAAGCTTTCTTTCTTGTGTTTGAAGTGTTCTACAGATCTTCTTCCTAGGCATCATCAAGAGTTTTGAACTTCCAGAGCAGTGAGCATCCCAGCTGAGATCTCCTGAAAAAAGGAAAAAGGTGGAAGGTTATATTTGCAAACCTGTTAAACTTACCCAGATCTAAAAAATTAGCTAAGGTGTGTAGAGAAAAATCCCACCTATTTTTTATATATGAACAAAAAGCCTGTATTTCTTTGTTTTACCAGAAGAAAGCCATTAAGAGTATGTAGTTTACATAGACAATAATAAATAAAGATGTTTCCAAAGCTTGCGTACATTAATATTCCTACCTCTTAGATGTTACAAAGAATCATATTTTGTCTATTTATTTTGGTACAGTAAACCTTGAAATAATTACCAAATTTTTTTTTGACGCACCGGACCATAAGACGCACCCAATGTTTAGAGAGAGAAAACCAGAAAAAATATATTGAATTGTTCAAATCAATTGAAAAAAATCCCCTGCAGTACCCAATTCCAGCCACAAAAGTGGTGTCACTAGAGAGAAAACTTCAGGCAGAAGGGGAGGGGGAGCAGGGGATTCTGCACTGTTCGTCTCCCTTCTTGCCAGCTGTGAACGAAATCGTGATCACAGTTAAAGGCAGACATACATGGAAGCTCATGGCTTGCAGCTTCCACGTATGTCTCTCTGCTGTACTGCTTCTATGAGCATGGCTCTGGTGGTAGAAACAGTACAGTACAGATGAGGGATCTGGCTGTGGTCTCATTTCTCATTTTACAGCTCGGGAGAGCTGGCCAAGGGTCACGCATTCGGACCATAAGACACAGGCACTTTTCCCCCCGGATTTTTGGGATGAAAATTGCATTTTACAGTCCTAAAAATACGGTATTAGATGCAGAGAAAATATCAAAAAGGACAGAACATTTATAGGTATCTTCCAGGATGCTGGAGGCGCTGAAAAAAATGTCTATAAAATGTGGTATATGACAGGTTACTTGAGTTCCTTAGACCTAGCAAGAATTATCCGAGAGGGGTTTTCTATCTGTATGAAGGACCATGGCCTTGTAATGTAATCAGCCAGGGAATGGTGTGAAAAGCAACCTATAACAACTAATCAGCAATCATCTTTCATTGTTCTGCCTGTTTTACATTGACAAAGACTGATTAGTTGCTATGGGATACCATACACCCTTGCTCTTTCTGCTAAAGTTCAAATCATCATTTTCTGTATCTAAAGAGAACTCAAATTCTCATTATAACAGGCTAATAAAATATATTTAATGAAATATGTTAAAAACATTTGTTTAATGGATTGAAAAAAAGATTGAAATTGTACTACTTGCGAAACATTAGTAATTCTGTTCTAATACACGAGCTGATACACTGATAATATCACCATCGTTTTTTGGGGGACAATAAAATATGCCCATAGATCTATAACATTTTTTAAAACTGAGTGATGAGTAATGAGACAAAAAAACATACAATAACAATTAATTAATAAGAACTTTATACAACCAAAACAACTGAAATATTTACATAGCAGATATACTTGAATAAAAGCCATGAATATTTGCCTACAAAGGGCATGTAATATCGTCATATGTTAAACTTGTTAAGGGCCACTTCTTGACGCAGTAATGATGTCTCCAATAGTGGATGTGTCTTCCTTGTTTTGTATGTCTGTTCGTTTGCAAGTATCAGTTTTATGTTAAATGACTGAATTGATGAATTTCGTTGTAAAAGACTCATTTGACTTAAGGCTGCCTAAATAAGTCGATGCCAGTAAGCTCAACAAGCTGCCCATTGATGGTAATGGGGCTAAGACATGGCTGCCCATCAGAGCTCCCGATCCATTGGTCCGAGCCACCGTCACTTTGATGTTGACACATCCGTCCATGTCCACATGAACACAACGGAGGGTTGCGATGACAGGAATAAACAAGAGGAAGCCCTGCATAAGTCATGTTTTGGATCTTACACTTTGCTTAGGACATATAACCCATGTGACAGCACTAGCTTCTTGTGCAGACAATCACTAAACATTACCTTGGCATGATTTGGCCAAATTGCTCATTTCAAATGTGACTAATAGCCACGGTACCATTTACCATTCATCATCATGTAGAAAGTGTCTAAATGAAGAGATTTCTGTAATTATCTCCTTATAACCATTGATCATTTCTAATTAAAATGATTTTCTAGTCAGCAATACACATGTTATGTGACAATCATGACTCCTATGACTCGTATAAACATGAGAATACATTTTGCTAAAATGTGGCACATACAGATGTCAACGTATGTAATGTAAAATATGTCATATAAATATGGAGCTTTGTTTGTACACAACATATGTATCTGTTTGCAGACAAATTCTCTTAGCCGTGGTTTTCTTTTGACATTAGACACTGAATTGATTTGTGTTTGCAAATTAAGACTTTTGACGTTGTTTTGGAATATTCAGTCAATAAAAATCAAACAACTGAGCTGCAATTACTGAGGATAGAGATAACCTTTTTAGCATGACATGTGATACAGTGACAGAGCACATTATATCTGCCAGAGTAAAAGGATTTCGCTAAATCGCCGTCCTCACTGAACAGTTGATATCAAAAGAGAAAATGGGATGTGAGGAAAAGACAAATGCTACTTCATTCTCTACAGAATGATTGCACACAAAAAAGGCTCAGTTTACTAAGATGGATGAGTAATCTTATCTCATGATACATATTTTACTAAAACCATACAAATATAAATATTACAAAGGAATGGAAACAATCCATTATTGTATTTCATAGCAGAACTTATGGATAGGCAAATTTTCTTGACCACCTCAATATACACCCCATTAAAGGTCACATTTTGTCAGTCCAAAGCTATCAATCTCTTTTTATTATAGACATGCTAAGTTTTCCTAGAAGTTCTATTGTATGAAAGGCAAATTGCTCAAATTGATTAGTTGATTCATATGTGCTGCACTGATAGGTTACTTATGTTTTGGCCTACACAAAAAGCAGCGATAACCACAATGAGCCAAGAAAGGGATGTACAAATTGACCAGCTCATTGAATTTATTATGTGCTTCACCATGAGTAGTTAGAACTTCCTATAAGAGAACTTACTATCAGTACAATAAAATAAGTAACTTAAAATATTAGTATTAAAAAAGTAAAACAATTTTTTTCAGTTATTTTAAGTGAAGAATAATGATTGATGATGTAGAATGATTTTTGAGAATGAAACCTGTTTATGCAAAATGGTCACTACTAGTGAAGGCGGAACTTTGGCCAGGTCCGTCTGCGAACGGGCGGATCGGACTTTTAAAGAGGTCCAACGTCCACCTGTTCGTGGGCATATTCAAATTTGAATCGCTAAAAAGTCAGTGACGTCACATCCGGTACCTGGAACCGATCGAACACCTGTACTGCTCGCCTGCAAGAAGGAGCGCAAACATCCTGTCCTAAGGACAGAGCGGCCATCACTATTATAATGTAACATGACTTGTTAAAATTTTAAAAAAGTTAAAATGTTGTTGTTTGATTGAAATAGTTTTTGAAATGTACTGTGCATACTCATTTGGAACAGGGAAAATGTGAAGTGTACTCTTAATAGTTGATTACACTAATCACTACTGAGAATTCAGCTATTGAAAATTTCCACATAACGATGCCTACATTTGGGGCCATTTAAGGTCTTTTTACCAAAGCAAAGCACCCACCATCTTTATAAGGTCCTAAGCTAAGTGTTATATATTTTTGCTCTGCAACCGTTATGGCCTTTAAATGCGTTAAACACATTTTGATAACATAGATAAGCCTTGGTTTATGTAGTTGAAGCCAAATACTTTCCTGTATATGAAATGGTACCAGGTGGGCTTTAGCAATTTGTCAACTCCAATTCCAGTTTCCATAGGAAGTTACAGGAGTTACAGGATATTTTGTTGATACAACCAATTGAAACAAGAAAGGGCAAAAATGAGACATCCAAAACATTTATACCCCTGGCCATTAACAGTGTACTTTTTCTGAGCCACAACTGACAACAATCTCTTAGAGTAGTTCTTTACTGTGTTGGAACAGGTCTTTTGAGGGCTATTGACCCATTCTTCCATTGCCAATTGTTCTAGCTTGTCCAAATTGCATGGTTTTCGAGCATTCAATTTAATCACCCACTACACATACCTGTCAACTTTTCTCTTATGAAAAAAGTAATGCCCGCCCATGACGCAACTTCCGGTATTTGGAACACGGAAGTGCCGAGGTGGAGAACCACTTCCGCGGTTCAAATACAGGAAGTGACGTCATTTCTGGTACCGGAAGGTATACTTTCCTGGCCTAAACTGGAAGCTTGACTGGTATGACCTCATATTCTCAATAGGATTGAATTCTGGGCTCTGTGCGGGACACTCCAGGATCTTGGTTTTGATATTCTTGAGAAATTGTTGGACAAATTTTGATGTCTGCTTTGGGTCATTATGATGGGTCAATCATAAAACAAAAAGCATATTTGATATGTGTTGCTGTGCCTAAGCTGCTGCATTTCCCACCCTAGTATTATACTTGAATTTTTTTTTTTGTAAATTTAGGTATCTCAGCTTTCAGGTTGCATTACACTTGAGTTTATACAGTAGATAACTCCAATGGTACCAGATTTGTGCCTTTTAATGTGCATGCCCAAGGGTATGTCCAACACTAGTACTGTGAAACAGAAGACATACTGAAGTCAAGACTAGTGATGAGCGGCATAGACAATATTCGCTAATTCTACTAATATTCGATTCACAATTCAAATATTCAAGCTCAACACACAATCAAGACTAGTGTTGAGCAGCATATGGTATATTCATAGTCGCGTTATTTCGTGAATATACAAAGAAACATTCTAAATTCATAAAATTTTGATTCAACTGTATTCTATTGCGTTCCATTGCGCACACCTCTCTTCTTCATTCTGTGATCTTAGCCAGCTCGAGCACTGTGTGTATTGCGCATATCCATTCGCAATGCGCACAAATATGCGCAATGCACGCAGGAAACAATGTTGAAGCATAATATGACGCCATTGTGGTTGGCACATTCGCGAAATATTGTGAATTGTCTAATGATGGATATTCATCGAATATGTCCGAATGACGAATATTCTCGCTCAACACTACTCAAGACCTTTCATGTAGTCAAGATATGCCCTTATAAACTAAGCAGGGGGGTTCCATCTGTATATGAGCATGTAGGTCTATTAGCTCATATTTATACAAAAATAATGGTTTATACAGCTATATATTTCTCTGCTCCATAAATTTCCTATAATATCTTTTGCGAGAGTGTAATGACATTGGCTAAGAAGATTAAAAAAAGATAAATAGCCTGAAAAAAATAGGAATACATACTTCTTACAACATATAGGTATTGAAAGGTTTGAAATGTATCACTAAATTGGAAAATGTTATTTCATGATGACAGGCTTAATTTAGGGAGCAAAGGCATTTGGTAAAAGGCACACAGGAGGCTGCGAGACAGGTTTTCTCATGTAATTAATTCACTCATAAAACTTATTCTCCGTGAATGAGACATGCAGAATAAATAAGGAAGTAGATGATTGCTCAATGAAACAAAGAATATTTCCTAATTATGTATTTTTATGTAAGAAATAGAGCCTATAAAGAAAAATCTATTTGACAATGATTATCTGTTATCTGAGGAACTTGTTAAGCACTGCTTGGCAGGTTGCAGTATTAGCAGGACTTAATAGCGTGAGCTGGATCGTGTGATCATAATCTGGCAGTCTTGTAGTTTTCTTTCTTTTTTTTTGTAGTGGCCTAAGCTAAAATCACATTGACTATTTTAGATGTGCATTTTGCAATATCAATAAAAAAATTAGTACTGATGGTCTGGGAAATATGGGTCTTGAACACACGCAATGAAGCTTCTCAAATTTGTCCACAGACCTTATCTGTAGTTAATGTTCCATGGATCTCTCCTCAGTGAAACAGGTGGAATACTGAATTAACTATTTTTTTTAATTAGCTCTATACATTGCTTTCTTTTGTTTGTTTGACTTTTTCACAAGTCCATGGATTACTTCATCAGTTAGCTGTGAGCCATTCACTTTCATTAAATTGAGTTTTCCATTAAACAAAATATTTGTTATTCAATCCATTTTTATATAATTTAATATTAGAATAATTTGTACGCCGTACCGAGGTACTAGGTTGTACTATTTTTTTGTTACAGTGCAGGCATTTGCATGTTGTCTAAATTAGGAACCCATAGAGGAACCCTTTAACGTAACCAACCAGCAGACACAACATTAGGTGTCCACCGGTCAGTTACGTTACAGGGTCGTTCACCTGGCGGTTAAAAACAGCCAGTGTAAATTGGTCCTTCGAAGATTCTCTCCCTCTATTTTCCTTGATCAGTTATATTGGGGAAGTCTTTCAAAGGGATATTTCCCACTTACTTTGATATTTACCACTTCCTGTTTAAAAATCATGATTTTAGATGAAGCTTGTAGCATATATTGTAAGGTGCCTTCATACAAACTTGTAACATGTCATGACCATGTAAGTCATAGTAGAAGTGGCCCATCATTCTTTCCGGTGATACGTTTGGTCATATGGACAAAAGTAAAGGAATATCTCACCAGTCATGGACAGCAGGTTTAATTCTGGCAAAAAATGTTTTCCCTCCCATCTCTTTCTGAAACAACAAAATTGGGTGGCTTTTAACTGATTTCAAACACAGACCTATGTAGTAGTAGTCATCCCTAACCAACACAATATTTATTTCAGTAATCAAATTTTTTATTTGTTTCAGTAATTGTGAGCTCTGCTTCACCAAATCATCTTGATCTGAGTTATCCAACTCCAGTCCTTGAGGTCCAGGTCCAAACACAATGTCATTATTTCCTCATGGAAGGCATATAATGTAGTATGGTTTACAGAATTAGAAAATTATTGTTGCTACCTAAACCCAGAGTTAGACACCCCTGACCTAGAAGGTTGACAAGCAGATACTGGTTTTATTTTCAATTAAGAAGATGTAAACACTTTGTTCTGTACAGGAATATTTACATTCATGATTATATCCATATCATAAGAACAAAGGATGCTGCTTTAAGCTGTACAGAGCTGGTTGGAAGATATGTCATCTTGTGATGTCTCCGGCTGAATACAGTCATGCATATCAAGTGCATTGGCATGGTGCCCTCCATACACTAGGTACTCTACCTCTGTGGCTAGCGTGGTCAGGGAAGTAAATAGACTGGCAGGATCACAAGTAGTTATTCTACCTATAAGTTGCCTATATTGAAATGTCAGTGTTTAATATACGGAAAGGGCAGATGAATCTAGCCCTCAACAATTTAATTAGAGTAAACAAAGTGGCTGTAATTGTGGGGTATTTCCAGGCCCATGTTTGCATTTAAGCAGTTAAATAGTTACTTAAATCAAAGGTTTTTTAAGTGGATAAATCAGAGAACTCTGACAATTTGCTTTTCACAAATGGAATCAGGCTGAAGGACGTGCAGTGAATCGATTGTCAATATTGATACACTTTGCTGGCTGCAACAATTGGCGTCCTGTAGAGGCTTTTGTATGTCTCTGTTATGTAATGACTTCTTGTATTCAAGGAAGTGTTGAAAATTGGACTTAATAGTGGACAAATGGAGAATGATAAAATGGAAACAGGTGGAGATTGAAATCTTTGTTCCCCAACCTATTAGATTGTAAGCCCAACCGGGGCTCCACTCCTCCTGTGTCATATCCTGTACCTGTGTGTTATCTTGTGTTGTGTCTCAACTCTAATTTATTGTACAGAACTGCATAATATGTTTGTGCTTTATAAATAAATTATAATAATAATCTTTAATCAAAATCAAGCAATCAAAATCGTTAACAACTAAATTGTGGTAAACCATTTTTAATTATTCTGATTTTCAAAACAGGTTCAAATAAAACTCAAGATAAAGCAGTTTCTAGTTTGCAACACTAAAACTTCAAATACCCTTATCATATTGGTAAATCTTTATCATGGTATCACTACAGGCAAAACACCTTCAGGTTTGGTGTGAGTATGTGAGATATATTGTATAA
This sequence comes from Ptychadena robeensis, assembly GCA_036250615.1. Lineage (NCBI taxonomy): Eukaryota > Metazoa > Chordata > Amphibia > Anura > Ptychadenidae > Ptychadena > Ptychadena robeensis. Next base: position 99,009,217 of record CM070033.1, read on the forward strand.
GGATTTACTGCTGTCTCGGCCACTTGTTAAAAAATAAACAACTAGCACTAGGTTTGGTAGGGCATATTAAAGGTTGGAATATTATAATGTTAAAGATATTTTTGGAACCTGTCAATTGCATAGCATTGTATGAACATTTAATAGTCAAATATCCCAAGACACAAATGACTTAAATATGTCTACTTTATTAACTTGACTATTTGACCAGTCTTCTCATTCTTGATATTACTAGTAACTGCTGAAGAGAATATTATAAATTTTATGCTGAATTCAAAATGGTAAAAAGAAAACATAGATGCAGTATTTGTGCCACTGTTTTATGATAACTATATACTAATTTGCAATTTGTTGTCAGCAACAAATTTTAAAATAGTTTGGACAGGGGTAAAAGACAATAAGGCCAATTAGAACAGGGTAGTTACATGATATTTAGCAAACTAACTTTGCCTGTAACTTTGTAAATACCCATTTGTTTGTTTCAGGGTCCTGGACTTGGGTCTGGGTGGGTCTTCCCATTTCATCCAAGTACACTCCAGGAATTTACCCATGCTAGACATGAGCGAGGTAGCCATGTGTGTTTACACAAAAGGAGCAGAGACTATTGGAGACATGGTGCTGCTGGAACAGCAGATACAGAGAGCTCACAGGGATTGTGGGACCCAGGCTGGTGACTACTAGGAGTCAGGGCCATAGGCATTCTGAAAACTGCCTGGGAATGATGCCACTGGATCGCTATAACAGCTAGCAGTTACCAGCCTGGGTCCTACACTCCATTTGTGCCCCCTGGTATCTTCTGCTCCAGCAGCACCATGTCTCCAACCTCACCAAGAGCCCTGACTGAGTGGTCTCAGATCCTTTTGTGTAAACGCACATGGTGTAAATTTCTACAGTGTACCTGGATGGAATGGGATGGCCACCCAGTTTATTTTCTCCCATTGGGGAACACTGAAACAAACAAAATTGCCCAGCAACCTACTGTGGCAGTCTGTGACAGTGCAATGCTATCCTTCCCAGGTATACTACTTGACACTTTCACCACTGGGTATTGTGCATTTACACAGTGACAGACAACCAGTCTGTCACAATCTTGTTTAGGTCAACAATAATGAGGTATAGAGTATGTTCACACAGGGTGACATGGATATGTTGGTAAAACATGCCACCCAATCCATAGATTGCAAATATGTTGAATTCAAAAGTATGGCGCACCTGATGGTTAAACATGTGGGTGCGGCCAGTGGATCCTGTCCCATTCATTTGTGTCCATGTCTTTTTTCCCATGGTTGGAGCAAGCTGAACCTGGTAAAAAACATGCAGTGAAAGCAAGGCCTCAGGCTGAAAACATTATTAGAGACTAATATATACCATGGCTCTCTTCTGATGGACAAATGGATACAGTAAGTTATTATCAGAACATGAGTAGGTACTTTTTATATTTTTAAACTCAGCTTTAAATTTCAGCTTTTAGATGTTTAAAATAGAACAACTGGATTCGGTAACTACTTACAGCTTCCTATGTACTCTGCAACTAATTAGATTGATGAGTTTAGAACCTGTTGCAAGTAATGATATGCTGTAACAGCCTTGATCCTGAGCAAAAAATGGAAAAGTGGTAAAAAAAACTTTCTTTAATACATAAAGCAGTTTGCTCTTCTTCCTGACCTAAGAGCCACAGTAGAAAACATGTAAAATCTATGGGTTTACATGAATTTATAGATTGCTACTATTAATAGGAATGAACGTTTTCACATATACCTACAAGAAATTAATTTTATGGTATCGCTAAAAATGTAGGCGTAAAAACAAGAAGAGGACGAAGGGCGCAATAAAAAATTCCATCTAGTTCCTTACGCACAGCGCGTTATAGATCTATCCATAAATCCCGGTAACACCGAGAAGCTGGTAATGAAAACACGTCGAAATACAACCAAATCTGTGAGATAGAAGAAAGATCATAATCTCATTCAAAAGTTCATCCTTAAGTGTAAGCAGGTCTCTAAATTAGCTGCCAGGAACTGAGGACAAAGCTGTATGAATCTGCTTCTGATATAAAAGATGAATTACTGTACCATACACAGTTCGCTTTATCTCATTGCATGCTGGACGCAGAGTTATAGGACCTGCAATAAAAAAAGATTATTCCTTCCTCCTGCTCCGGTTTATTTTTTGCTGGATTTTCGTCTTTCTTTACGTTCCATCATGCCGGGAAAGGCACACATCTCAAAATGAAAAACCACCTCCGTTATGGTAATTTACATTTTTTGTGCGCCTCTTGTTTACACTGAAGTTGTAAACAACAATTATCAAGAACAAGCACCTTTGAAGCTGAGAAAAATGGTACAACAGAGCATTAATCTTAAAGTCAGGGGGGAGGAGAGTTGCCTGAGTCTGTCGTGAATACAAGAGAGAACCTCTGCTAATCATGATGATGTGTCAGAAGATCAGTATGGAGGTTACTTATAACAATCTTTCAAACTGCAAAATGATTACTCTAAATTTATAGAAGCTTAGCATGTGCAGCCTTGGCTGGCCCTTTCTGATCTTTTGTAAAATCAAAAACTCTCAAGCCCCTTTTGACCTTCCTATTAATGTATTTTGAGCAATAAATAATGGGTAGCCAAAAATCCTGTAAAGAAGATTGGATTGTTTCCCTATGATTTCATGCTTTCTTTTTTCCACAGGATTAGTCTTAAGTCTATGGCAAAACCAGGGGCAATCCCACTTTACCAATTTAGCCTTAGAATCACAATTAACGACCCCCTGGTCTTTAAATGAAGTGGTTTACACTCCCCTGTGGCTAATGCCTACCCAGATAAAAAGTCGTATTATTCTGCGTGATTCTGCAGTTGTCTGGAGGGAAATCACGAAAATTATGCAAATTGTCCGGTGTTCTTTTACCCCACATGCCTTTACTGGGCTCCCCATCCTTTCCCCAAGGTATACAATATAGCGCTTTTGCGGCGTGGCATCAAAAGTTATCAAAGCCCTCTGGGATTTATTCCCCAATGGTTCTTCCCTCTCCTCCTTTCAGGACATCATTTCCAAGTATACCGTCTCTCCCAACCAGTTTATCTACTACGCCCATGTTAAATCTTTTTTGCAATCGTTATTGGGTAACAAGCTTCAAGTTCCCTCCCCACATACTACTGAATAGACTATTACAGCCGAAGGACTAATTCAAATCTATTTCAGCCCTGTACCAAGATGTTCGATCCTGTGCTGCATGTAACTCTCGCCACCGAGGGCTCCCATATACGCAAATGGGCAACGCTCTTGTATACCTTGCTAGAGGACACCTTTTCCCTAATACAGAAGGGCTGGAGTGCAGCTCGTCAAGCAATCTGCAATGAATCTTGGCAAGAGACTCTGTTGAAAATTATTCACAGAGCCTATGGAGCCTTTAATGTCCGGCCTACCTCCTCTTGCCCCGATAGACATACAATGTAATCTCCCATCTCCTGATCTTCAGCACCTCCTCTGGGATTGCCAATTTTTTTTGAGGAAATCTCTCTCTTACATGAATACTATTACAGGCTACTCCAGACGCCCTATGGTGTGGACGCACATACTTCATGTGCCCTATGATCCTGAATCTGTCGAGGTTCCGCCTCTTGCTAGATTGGAGCATGTATGCTTGATGGGGGCAAAGAAGACGATGATGTAAAATTGGCTAATACCCACACCACCCTCTGTTGATGTGTTGAAACAGCTCCTCAATCAATATATGTATTATGATAAGTTCTTTGCACAAAAATGTTCTTCAATGTATGGAAGAGATACCTACTGTCAGAGTTATCAGATGTCCAATTGCACGACATAATGAGGGTGTTTCAATGCACTGAGTGGTATGCTCTTGAAAAATTGTGTGGCAATTGTGTTGTATTAGGAAAAGATGTCATCTTACTTGGCTTTGTATCATGTCCACGCCTCAATTATGCCTACTCTTGTACTTCTCATTTCTTTTTTTTTGTATTGTTTTCTTGTTTTATTGAATGCATAAATAAAACATTAAAAAAATAAATACATAATAATAATAATAAAAAACCCAGAAAGCCAAATATAATACTGTTGGGGATATGGTTGTACTCGACAGGAAAGTTTTGAAAATTAACTGGTAAGTAGTGATGAGTGGCATAGGCAATATTCAAATTTGCGCTATTTCACGGATAATTCTACTTATATATTGATATTCACAATTTGAGTGTATGGCCATGCATTGCAAAAATATAAATTGTTTCATGTGGTGTTATTTTCGTATTGCAAATATAAATTTGCAATGCATGGCCATAAGCTTCCCAATGCACAATATCTTGAATATTCAAAATTGCAAATATCCGCTGCCATATTGACAAAATTTGTGAATTCGTAAAAAGCCAATATTTGTCTAAATATATTCGCATTGTGGCAGCTTCCTTGTTTCCTTCCTTTAGCAAGATTTGATGGGGACCCCAAATTAATACCACTGCACATCATGAAGTGGTATATTGCTTGATGTGGGTCAATCTAATCTTTTGACTGTATTGACAAAATTTTGGCTAATTTATTTGAGACATAATTACATAGCCCCCTAGGTAACAAGGTATCTTCACCAAAATCACTGGATATATAAAGATGGGTTATCATTTTTGTATAAATGAAGTCAAAATTTCAACTTGACTTTCAGTTGCTTTCTTTTGTAATGTTGTCTCAACCCTTCTCTGCATCTCTAGCGATTTTGGTGATTATATCATGTTCAGAGGTTTTGCAACTCACAATGATAGCTAGTTAAAATAAATAACCCTCAGTTCCGGGTTCTGGTCTAAAGGCAAGGCAACACGTCACAAGAGTGTTTTGTTTTCTGTGTAATCTTGTGATACCCATACTTATATAGATTATATAATTATGGTAATCACATTACCCAGAAAACGTGATGTTGTGTTGCCTTGCCGAGACCAGAACCTGGAAGTGAGGGAGAGCTGCTGGATTATCTTCTTGAATTGCTCATTACAGGTAAGTTCAGGCATTCCTTACTATTATTGGCACTTCTATTGCCATTCATGAAAATATAGATTTCTGGTGGTAGGTCCGTTTTAACTATCCTAATTGGTTTTCTGGAATAATTTAAATATGTATTTTGTGTTGGCTATAACATGCCTCCATGTCTCCTCCTGCAGTAGTACTTTTAGGTGAATTTGCCATCCCTAATGCCAAAAACCTGTTAAGTTAATTGTCTAATAAGGAACATCTTGATATTTTGAGTATCCTTTAATAGAAACCAGGTTCTTCATTATTAGGCCATCCACATAACAATGAATTCTGACCTCAGCCCCAGTTAGAATGTAGTATATTTGTTTTTTGCTACATTGATGGTTTTCACAAAAACATTTGTCTCGGTGTGTCACTTTCTATAAGCAAAACAGATGTCTCAGCTTTATTTGAAGGAAAAGTTACTTTGAAATGCTCTTTTAGTGAAAAGCAGTAAAATCCCCTGTGGTCTATTCAAATGCAGCTCTAAAAGAGTCTTGCCATTACCAGGCAGAACAACATTACAATGCTTCCTATTTTTTTTCCTTCTTACTCATAGTGGCCACTATAGCCAGCAAAATATTTAGAACCAGTTGACAAGATTTAATGTTACTGAATGTCTGTTACTGAATGCTCCAAAATTTAATAGATGAGCAGGACTGGACTATGTTACAGGGCAGGAATGTCAGTGGTAGCCTAACAAGTAAATGTACTGCCTAAAAAGTACTATAACAAGCCACGAGGGCATACAGAGTGCAACAGGCTTACTAAACTAATTAATACAACAAAAAGAAAAAAATTACAGCAGATTCCTCATCTTATGTTTTTCTTAATGCTGATGCAATGTAAACTGATATTCTTTATTAGAGTATATTAGTGATGGCCAAACTGTCCGTGGATGGATGTCCATGGATGTTCGCCCATCTTCTCGCCGGCGAGCAGTGCGGGTGTTCGATGATCTCTATTCTTCCTCCGGCAGGATCACAACCTGTGTGATCGTGCCGGAGGAAGAATCTTTTCACTAGAAGACCGGGCATAAAGCCGGTCTCCTAGTGAAAAAAATGGGTCGGAGCAGGAAGTGACGTCAGTGACGTCACATCCGGCTCCCGGAACCAGGAACTATGCGTTCCAGTATGCGTTCCATGGACCGGATGTGACGTCACTGACGTCACATCCGGTTTTTCCGATTAAAATTCCCCGCCTAGAGGCGGGGAATTTGAATCTGTCCGCAAACAGGCGGACGGCGGATGTCTTTAGAAGTCCGACCCGCCCGTTCGCGGACAGTCCTGGCCGATGTTTGGCCATCACTAGTGGTGGTGTATAGAGCCAAAAATGTTAGAATTGTGTTGATGTCCCAATATTTATGGACCTGATTGTATTTTTGTATTCTGAAATGTACTCTGTTTACACAAAGCACAGCTCAGTGTAACAAAGCAGGCAAGCTGATTTTTAGGGCCATTTCCCATTAGCCGCTCTGCACTTACAGTTGTGTTTTTGCCAAAAAGTGAACCCAGTAGTGATAACTAAACTGCGGCTGCTTACCACATCCGTTAACAGCCTTTTGGCCATGCGCGGCACTTGCGTCTCTCAAACAAATTTATAGGAAATGCTTGCACTGCACCTGTAAAAATGCATGCGGCAGGACGCTTTTGGTAACTTTTGTTACCCAACGCACATAAAAACAGCATATGAACATATTTTGTCCCTTACACCTTGTTAACAACTATTTGTTTAAATGCATGTTTAACATCACATTAAGAATAGACAAAAAGTGTGCATTATATTCAAAGTGCCTTTTCATGGGAAAATACACAGTGACACACCTAGAGCAGATAGTTGTGAGCCAGGACTTAATGGGAAAAGCAGCTGTTTCTGTAGTATTCTAACAAAATTTAAGTGTTTAAATGTCGTTTTAATCACTAGGCCAAAAAGTTGAAACTCTGGTATTAATGCTAACCTAATTTTTAGCTGAATGGATATATAGCATGTTTAAAGTGTAATTTTGAATCTCTGACATATATTGAGGACTTTCATTGTACATAAGCAGAGGTGGATAATGATAGTGTAGCACAGTGTGGTATCGCGCCCCAGGCAGTAATATCCCTGACATGTTCTGAATAGCCGATGTGCATGTCAGACGAATAGTGGATCATTTGGCTCGGAACAATCGGATCCTTGTATGCTCAGTAATAATGTTTAGAACTTATTATAAGAATTTCATATTAATCCACAGTCCTAATCTCCATGAGCTCAGAACAGCCTCAGTTTACAGTAGAGTGAAGAACGGATAATATGGTTATATTTTTCCTAAATGATTACAAGTGAAAGTTGTGCACTGTACACACTGACAGTGAGTTATACCCTCTGGTGCAAGGACTAAGGAATCAGCATGGCAGCAAAACATATGCTTCTGGAAATGAGAAGACATAAGTGGGTGACCTTTGCCTGGCACCAGATGTGCCGTATTCCCAGCGGTGGATATAGTCAGCAATGCTACAAGGTTATCCAGATCCTACTAAGCAAGCTTCCGCTGTGGATGGGGAATGACGTGTTAGAGGCCATATACACAATTCTTTTTTAATTTTACTGATTTGTAACATGCATTTGGTTTGGACGCACCACCTATTCTGTTTTTTTTAGCTCACCCAAGGCCACCCTTTTAAAACCCACAGGTGTTATTTGAAGATGATATCACTCTGCTGAACTGCTGCAAGAGCGAAGAGCAAAGTGAATGCACAGAGCAGCCAATCTACTTTTTCTGACAGCTTTTTGCTGCTGGAAACAAGAAGAACGCCACAAGATAATAAGTGCCACATGGCATCAGCGTCATTAACTCATGTGGCTTGTGTGTGCTTTTCGACAGGGTGAAGGTATTTTAAACTAGAGCAAGAGCTGATTGAATAAAAAATAATGAATTGTGTTTAAACATACCAGGTAATGAGGAGAAAGATGTATGCCATCATGAAATGTCATCTTTTTTTCCTTTGTAGCTCAGCCTGACCTTTTTCTATTGTTTCATAAATATATAGAGACTATCCAAATGAAGTGACAGGCTTTGACATCTTTTTATTCTTTTTAGTTGAGATTTAATTACTATATTTTCCCAACAAGTTCTATTGTCACCTATTTTAGTCTCCCCCATCCGCTTGCCAGGCTTGCTGTTTGTGGATTAGGCTACGCTGTAACCCAGGCAGGAGTTGACAGTGGTGCAATGTTCTTGTGAATTATCATCATGGGCCCACTCAGGCAAAACAAGATAAAGCAAATACCCACGGGAGATATAGGTGTTCTTCATGAACACAGCTGGTCTGTCTTTTCTAAAATAATCTAGGCTGTCTTTCAGGTAACCTTTTACCACTTGCTATAACTCTTCCTCTACAGGCATAGAACAAAGAGCAACCGGTGCAGATAATGAGCCAGCTTCCCAAAAACTACTGCTCATTAACTCCTTTGTTACTGAATGTTCATTGTAGCTTACAGAATACATGTATTGTGAACATTTAATATTAGATACAAGTGTTAGGGCCCATTCCCACTTTGTGTGTGCAGTAACCAAAAATGTTTCAACAAAGCATGGCAATGAACAGTGAATGTGTTGATGCCCTGGAATGACAATTATTCCGACTGGCAACCCAACTTCACCTTGCCAATGCAGTTCAGTGCCGCAAGGCTCATTAAACCATTGTGGTCAGGGCTGCCACCTGGCCAGTTATTAACCAACTAGGTAATAAAATGGTCCTTTTCTTCAATGCTACTAATATGTAAAAACAACATATAGGGTCAGCATGTCGTGAAAAAAAAATCTGACAACACTACTTGCTGTCAAAATGTCAAGAATCCACATTTAGGGCCCTTAGACCTCATTCCCACTTATCCCTAGTACATGCATACAGTTCGGATGAACTCTTCTATTGGATATAATATGTACTTGGTGGGCATAAATACACATCCGTTGTTAAAATGCATCTTAAAACAAATAGGTAGATGTTGTCTAAATGGGATTTTATTTCCAGAAAGGGAATGCTTGGACATGTAACAGATACTCCGCTTAGAGTAAAGTATTTCCACAAAGTATAACAGTGTCTAATATTATAACAAAAAGCTATATAATGTGTGCACAGTGATTTTTATCTGTAGCATCCTGGCACAGAGCAATGTCAAAAGCCTCTGGCACTATGCAGATTTTTGCTATAGCAGTAATGATTTAAAAAGACTCTCTGAAAGTTCTGTTTGGCAATTGCAACAGGGGAAAAAGTTTATGATCAGATCTCACGTGAGACAGACCAGGTATAGGGCAGTTGTATATCAATATCGGGCCACTCTTAACTATGATGTGCAGATTCAAAGATCTGGCCGGCAAGGCCTATTATCCATCCAAACCATGTTGTTAGTGGTTTCTTCTCCTTTTTCCTCTGTGTATAGAACAGCAAAAGAGTATTCAGGATAGATTTGACATTATCATCCTCTATGAAGGAGGACTAGCAAGCAGTACACCATTGTCTCCTTTCCTATAGGCTACAAGCAGTGTCGGCCCCCTGACCATATAACTGAATGAGCACTGTTCATACAGTTGCTCATTCTCTAATAGCTGGGAGCAATCAAAAATTATTCTTTGCATTGACTAATATCAAATGTCTGCACAGCTTAATAGGAAAACAGGAAAAGAGTCTTCAGTTGGAAGGGTTTGGCGCACTGGTATTATCTGGCTGTGATGTTGGAAGCCTCTTGTATGGCTTCAACTCCTATCAACCTCCTAGTTTCTTTGGGGAGGTAGGAAATATTATTACTAGCTATATTACTATTACTTGCTTCCAATTAGCATGTTGGATTTAAGGGGCACGTACAAAGCTTCTACAGGAAAGCACATAAACTGTAAAGACTAGACATTATATTTATCACTACTACTACCAGTGCCACTCAACATTATTCTGTAGCAGAAAATTGGCTGGAAAATTAACACTTATATGAGTGTCAATCTCCATGGACCTCCCTGCTATTGATGACCTCCACTTTATTTAAAAATTGCATAATGACCTAGCAATCAGCAGGAGGAGCATTAAAGAGTTGACTGGAGACATCTACTGACTCAAAAATGTTGGTTTCACAGAAGACTTCAGTAAAAAATGTTCTCCGTAATGGAGAAGGTGTGTGGTGGATGACAGGCAGGAAATTTGGTTAGTATCCAGTCTCTTATTTGTTGCAAAGGTTTTAAAAAATGACCAACTGAGTGTGCAGATCTAGTTCATTACTAAAAAAAGGTTTGATAATCATTGAGGACAGTTGTCTCAGTAGTGCTCCTTGTGTGACCATCATGGCCATCAGTCAGGGGATGAGGTCTCTGAGTTTAAGGAGCGGTTGGGGCCAACTGGGTGTTGTAGTTGGATTCTTTGCAGCATCTGGTACTAAGAAACACAGGCCTTTAGGTTTAGTAATGAAAGAAGGTTACTGATCCGTTAGGGAGGAACAGGGGGCAACCTTCAGAAGACATTTCTTGTTTAACCCTACAGGATGCTATGTTGTGCATGTTTTAGGTACTATTCTGCGTAATATTTGAATATTTCTATAAAAGGCCTTGGTGTGCAATAATACCGATGTATAATATGTATTTAAAGGTGTCATGAAATATTAATGGCGTACAATTCTGATAAATATAATTTTATTGGGATATATTTAGGGATCGTGTATGATTGAGAAGGACCCATGTATCGTTTTATCTGCCCAAGTGTTAAGAAGCTTAAGAACTGTGAGAACTTGTATACTAATTGGTTCCATGTGTAACTATCCTTCCAGACTGAACAAAGGAAGTTTTGCACATGGTGATATTCCATCAATCATTAGGACAGGCAGGCGAGCCAGACATGATATAAGTATACGTACAGTTATATTTCCTGATTAGGATATATATGTATAGTACAGTATTATCCTGTATGTGACTGTATGTTATATGTAATATTATGTGATTAGATGTATGAGAATTGTTTATGTTAGAAGATACATTCCTTCTTCCATCCCCCACTTCCTATGCTGGGACGGACAGGAACATTTAAGAGGAATGTAAGGAAACAGGTGGGGCTTGGACACTGAAGCAGGGACACGGAGCAACACACACTCAGATTCACACTCAGCTCACACAAGACAAAGAGGCACACACACAAACCCTTATTTTACTTAACATTATTTTCTTTGTACTATGATAACATTTTGTAATTATTGGACATTTTGTAATTAAATACACATTGAGCGTTATACTTCTATTGAAGAAGAACATCTGATTTTTGAACACTTCTCACTCAGCGGTATTTCGTGAGTACGCGGAATATTAAGAAAAAGAACTTTTAACAAATTCTAAGCAAGAGCCAGCCAAGCTTAGTACTCAAACGCAACGCAAGCTCGAACATCAATACAGTAAACACATTTTAAGCAATCTAAATATCTTGATAATGTATGAGTGTACAATACAGATTCTTGATATGTAATGAATTATAGTAATAATGGACAAGTTGTGATTTCTGTGCCATGTTTAGAAAAACAATTATACGTGGTTAGCAGTTGGCCTAATCCATCTGTTTACATAGGTCATAAAATTTTAGCTGTGTCCAGTTTAGGTTGAAACACCTTTGCAGTGTAAGCTGGCAGGGGTGTGTTGTTTTCTGATTCTATTTTGAAAGATATAAAAATTAATGTACTGCGGATAATAACTGTTGGAGTTTAATCTGATTAAAGTGTGACTGCATCTTTTTGTTCCGCTACAGGTACAGCAAGGATTACATAGATATCTTGATGCTCTATAAGTTTCTATATCCTCAAATTTTTAAACTGTTGTATGAATTCACTATACTTTGTCTCATCGTGCACAGAAATGGAACTAGTGGACAATTAATTAAGTAGAGGCCGGTGGGAAGGAGTACAGGGGACCAGGAAATTGTCCAATAATTTAGGTATTTTCTCTTCACTACAGAAGAGAATGGTCCCTCCATCACAGGAGACCTGAGGATTAGGTATCTTGGACAGACATTAGAGATGTTTAGGCCCTTCTTACTGTATTCAACATCAGTTTTGTTTGTTGCCCAACAGGTAGATCGCAATCTACTGGTAAATGGCAAAGGCAACACGAGTAGATTGAGGCACCCTGCCTTTTGTTTTGTCTTTATTACAACAAAACCAGAAATGTATAAGATTAAACGCTGCTATACATGTTTATGCTATTTTGCAAGCAAATAGTATATATTTTAAATATAAAGTATTTGTATTATCATCCGCTATGGGGGAAGATGAGCAAGCGGTACACCAGTGCCTCCTTTCCCATAGGATACAAGCAGTGTTGGGCCCTTGAATGTCAAACTGAATGAGCATTGTTTGCACAGTTTTAGTTCATTCTCTAGTTGCTGAAGCAATCAAAAGTTATGTTTTACAGTGACTAATATCATATGTCTACATAGCTTAACTATAGCTAGGTGAAAGCTATGTATTTTTAAAACAAGACCACGGTGGCCAAAAATTTTAATAATTTAACACCGCTATACACGTTCATGCTATTTTGCAGGGAAATAGTATACATTTTAAATATAAAGCATACTCAGCATGTGCATAAAATATATATATATATATATATATATATATATATATACTTATCATTTTTACTGTAGGTAAGGGGCAAACTATGTTGTTCAAAATATTTTGAACTATGTATTTTATGTGTCTAGGAAAAGGTTCATAGCTTGCCTCTCCTTTTTCACTAAAGAAGATGGGGCAGAAAAAATAAATATGGAAACATAAATAGTCCATTGACATTCTAACATGTAAAAATTTTGACTCTTAAAATGGTAGTGAATAAAGTCCAGCACAGTCATGAAAAAAAACATGTAGCCCCTATATTTAATCTTCATTTAAACCAGTGGTTCTCAAACTTTCCCTACAGAACTTTCCCTACAAGGGCCCCCTTTTCTATATAATAGGAACAATATTGAGAATCCCCACCCACCTATTCAAACTACACAGTTTCAGATTGAGGGGCATTGCCCGCTATCTCAAACTTTATATAAAATACAACTCATGCAAATGCATTGGTTTTTCACCCAATCATGAAGAGACATGCATCATTTTCACACACCAGTCACATGACACATGACTCTGTATTCATGAATAAAAAGGCAGATTTGCCATGTGTAAAAAAGCATACAACTGTGGAAATAGAATATGGTGTTCCTGACAAAGCAACAATAATAAAATCCCTCTTTAGAGAATATGCTGGATCTGGCTATGGTGAATCTGTTTCTAATCTGTTTTATTTATAATACCTGTGGGGTCAAGAATTCATTTCCCTGTTCCCAGTTTGATTTTCTGCAAATTATGAATACAGATTTATTCACATGGTTGTGTGTTCAGCAGTCTGATGTTAGAAATATTGAAATTATGCTTGTTTCAGGTTTTTTGTGTCTATGCTTGATCCCGTATGGCACCTGCCAATAACACCTATGTTCATTTGTTGGTTATCCTTATATAAAATCATAGTTATCTACCTGAATAACCTTCGCCAAACCTTGCACCACTACTATTGCAGCCCATAAAAACTTTAATTCTTCTAATAAGGCTTATCTTTGTATTTGTGGTCCTTGGGGCCATCCAACCCAAGGACCACTTGTGATGTGATTTACTCACATCCTGAAACATTCAAAGCTTACTTGGGTTTCTTAATGGCAAACTCACCAAACCAATATCTTTATGAGTTTGGCTTTGTGCTGATGAGCACAGTGATGCTAGAAACCTTAGAAAGACCATAGAAACCCTTTAAAAAAGTCCCATGTCCGCCTGTTCACCGGGAACTTCAAATTGAATTCAAATTTAAATTGGAAAAACATATCAGTCACTGACATAACTTCTGGTACCTGGAAAGCACAGTGACTGCACGTGACTTCACTGATGTCACTTCCAGTTTTTGAAGCAATTTTTTCACTAGAAGGCTGGGCTCTCTGCCCTGTCTCTAGTGAATTCTGCCTCTGGTCAGATATTTCTGCTCCTGATCCAGCCAGCAGAAGAAGAATAAACGTCTTTCCATTGGTAAAGGGGCGGACAGTTGGGCCATCACTACCCACCTGCAAGCCAATCTTCCTTTTGAGAGCTTTCCCACAGCCAACTCTGTGTGTGACCACTCATGACTTAATAGTCTTTCAGCAGTGGGTAGTCGTGCATTTGCCATGTAAAATGCATGTACTTCCTCACTTCGGAGGGAAATGTCTTAAAAGGAAAAAAATACAATGCAATGAGCTAATAATTCAGTTAAACAAAAGCCAAGACAAAACCAAAATGCATCCTCTTTCCCTGTAAATAGCCTTTTTGTCTCATAAGAACGACTTCTCATTGTCTTTAGACGACAGCTGTATTGTGGAGAACAAGTAAAGTGTAATGCAGCATCATTGCAGAGTGACACGACACACTGAAGCCTTGTAAACACAGTATGCACTGCAGGACACATCTGCAACTATGAGCTCAGCTTCTGGGAGGTGGGTTCTGTTTATCCTGAGAATTATGTGACAGCCTTGAACTTCACTGAGTGTCATAGGCAAGAAGAAGGGGGAGAGTCATATTAATTTATTAGATCTCTCCTGGGAAATGCGCAACAGTGGAGGAGAAACCCCAGCACCCTATAAATATTTATAATGCACATGAAATTTTTAAAGCACTGCAGTAATAATCTTGTGTAGGGCTATTTGGAATTACATGCTGAGCTGCTTTCTGGTCTGCATGTATGTGTACACACTATATATAGTAATTCGGAAAACTTTAAGGAAAGGTCTGATGCATGTTCATAATGATCTGAGGAGAACAAAAGGTCCAGATATTATTATGGGAAGAATGTTCTATATTATATTCGTGTTCAAGCATTTATTCCTCCCCAAGGGCTTGTGTAGATGAGTAAATACAGCATGCATTATGAGCATTCAGCTTCCATTGGATTTGAGCATGAGGTACTTCTGATTTAATACAGGTGATTCAGACCTCCTTCTGAGCTGTATTTAAAACTCTGCTTTAGGCAAAAATAAAATACAAATTAATGCAGCTCTGTAATCATTAATGCATCATTAAATATATTTTTATATGTAAGTACGTGGGTACGTATGACTTGGAGTCAACAGTAATTATATAGCAAAGCTGGAGTTGGAGAGAAAGAAGCAATAACAAAACAAGATTATGACAAAGAAGCATGATGATAGTAGAAGAGAGCAGAGGTTTTAGCTATTCAATGTCTTGGTTCTTTCAATGGCTAGTCAATGTCCAGGAATTGGAATGTGAATGATATTATTCTAGTTATCAAGCTGAAAATGTTTGGCAGCAACAAAAAATAATGACTGGCTAAAAGGTGAATATTGTAGCAAATGTGTACAGAAATCGTTTTCTAATACCTGCGTAAGTCTACAGTTGTTTCTGTGGTAATGTTGAGAGTGCTTAGTAGCTACTTATGATGTATTTATCTGCCAGACTTGCTTGATTGCTTCCTGAGTTCTGAGTCTGGAATGCTCAGGTAGTATGAGTATTTTTTTTATATCTATCCAGGCACTAAAGTCTTTTCTCAAGTTAGCTGCCTTTGTTTTACAAATGGACACTACACTACAGGCAAACCTACAGGCAGGACTTCAGTAATGGAAAGCGATAAATTACTGTTGGTAATGTGTACTAGGGACAAGTTGCTCTTAGTTGGGGGTCCCCCTTGAACTAAATGAGGATGAAGATACCTGCTAGAGAGACTTGGTCCAAGTGCCCCCCAAGGTGCATTGGTGATAGAACTAGGTTTCTTACTTAGCTAAATTCATGTCTATGTGTTGGGTACACAAAAAGTATTTAACCTTACCTGAACCATTGCAATGCCTGCAGACAGAACTCTCCTGTTCTATTCAACATTC
This sequence comes from Ptychadena robeensis, assembly GCA_036250615.1. Taxonomy (NCBI): domain Eukaryota; kingdom Metazoa; phylum Chordata; class Amphibia; order Anura; family Ptychadenidae; genus Ptychadena; species Ptychadena robeensis. The sequence goes on from CM070033.1 coordinate 99,025,119, forward strand.
TAGGAGGGAATAAGGTAAGTCAAAGTCTTCCTCATATCATAGTAAAAAAAACAGGTTTTAACCCTTTACAATGTTAGGGCAGCCCTACTGTTGAACAATGGTTTATTCTTATCTAAAGCTTGAAACTGTCTCAGTTAAACTTTCTCAGGCATGTGCCTTGCTCAGTAGGGTGGAAATCAGGAGATCTATATTACATGTGGCCAGGGGGAGTTCAGTCCAAGTAATGCATGCACACTGTTCATCACCCTAAAACAGACATTAAGGTCTGGTTCACACCTATCCATTCTACATACACCAGTGGTTCCCAAACTGGGGGGGCGAAGGTATTCTAGGGGGTGTCGGCCCTTATTCTGAACCTGGATTTGAATAGGGAGGGGGGAGGGATCAATAATGGTCCTAAATAGAAAAGGGGGGCCCTGCAAGAAAAGTTTGGGCACCACTGACATACACTAACATAGCATTTTTATGAACACTTTTTTCCTATGCTAATAATTTACATTGCCCATATGTTTAAGAAACAGAAGCGGCATCTAAAGATAAAGTTTAACATTGTCTCACAGTTGCCCAATAAAAATATTGTATTCAGTAAGTTCTGATTATGGTCTTTTACGCTCAATAATGATGGTATTTCTTTGAGAAAAATTAAGAAGTATTCCAAAACTACCCTTTATTTTTAATGTTCCCTTTCATGCCAGTAGGGTGATCTTCTGCTGTAGCCTATTTGAAAAGACTAGGTTTGCTCCTGTGATGAATGCTACTAGTTAAGCCTAGATGCTCATGCAGTATAGTTAATGACCATACATGATGATTTGTTTCATATGGTAAACTTAGGTACGGATATGTTACAACTTCACCATTCACTGCCAAGGCCATGCTGGCAGAAAGCTATGTGCAACTGTGGTGGCACCTTACCTCAAATTCTTTAGTTGCTCCAGTCCAAATAGTTAATGGATAGGCTGTAATGTACTAATTTTTCACTGTATTGTATGAAAATGCAAAGCGAACCAACTTACATGAAAAAGCATATAGATATGTATTACATAGATGTAACCAGTTTTTTTGTCCACATATTGTTGCATGTGGGCCTGCATATTGTCATACATGTCTGTTGTTTAACAGTTATGTCATTGGATTGTCCATTTGGAGCCTGTGTATTACAAATAATTACCTACATGGAACCCACATGTCACCTGCATTGACATTTTTGGTGAATAGCCCTGTAAATAAAATGTAATGAACTTTTTTTGACATGGCACATCAATTGCGTCACTTTTAAAATATCCACTGACACTGTTTTAGTTTCCATTATAACAATGAATTGAATTTCATGATTACTATTGAGATTTTTTTTTTTTACTTTAGCAGGGTCATGTTTCAAAATTAATTGGTTTGTATACAACTGCATATTCTTTAAATGACCTGGTGCAATAAACACGACCAGGAGGCAAAATGATTAATGTAAAAGAAAAGGAGGAATAAAAAAAAATGTAAAAGAAAAGGAAACACAACAAACACTTCACAGAATCACGGCTAATGGTGTAGGAGCAGAGCAATGTATTTGGATGGAATCATTACCCATCCTATCTGAGATAATCCAAAATAAAACGGGCTGGTGAGAAGGGTGTGGTGTTCTTTGTGGATACCTCTACTTTGGAGAGATCCAAACCTTGGGAGATACTGCTACCAGACAAAACATAAAACTATTTAGCCACCCGCTATTCTAGTAATAAAGCTATAGAAGGAACATAACCAGCGCATATAACCTCAGGAGAGAAATGACTATTAGCAGTTGGATGGATGTGATGTTTTTCAGTTGCTGATTTATTGTTCTTCTGGTTAAACGCAGAGATCTGTGAAATGGTATGGACATACAAGATCCACAAGGTTTATCTCTATAATTATTGTCCCTAACAATGTATAAAATAGGAAATAAGACAAAACATAAAACTCATACAGCCGTACCGCTGCTTTTAAAAATTAGACCTTTAAGGCATGTAATTGTGCAATAATTGTTGCTAGGAACAATCTTTGTGATTGTTCTTAGCTGCAGGAGCTAGAAGAAACACTGTACATATGGTGCCCCTTCTGTTCGAAGTAGCAGGAGTCGCCTTCTCTTTTTCCCCCATGAAAACCGTTCCGTTCCTAACCTATTCTACATATTTAACATTTGTTCCTTGCATTAGAAAGCAGGAAGAAAACTGCTGAACAGAAAACTCCAAAGCCCTTCTTTGCATACTTGACATAGCTGAGGATATAAAGCCAAAGGTGGCCAGAAAACGAAAGAGAGGTCAACAATGGCCGGCTCCATCATTCTCTCCTGACGAGTTTCCTTTAATCAAATTTTATTATGCGCTATTACAGAACAAACAATCAGCCTGGAAAAGAATTTGCTAGCGACTCCTACAGACTAATTAAAATGCAGCCATTTATTAGCGCATCTGTCACAAAAACCCTTCTGTATTTATTTGAAGCGTTAGGGGAAAAAATGGAAGACTGGTGTGACAGAAAACACTGCTGTATATGTCGGAGTGTTAAGAAAAAGCAGGGTTGTAGTGAGTGAAGAGAAAGCGAAATCTCCAGTGGCTGGCAGTGATAGGATCACTAGGAAATTGTCTAGTTCTCTTCTGCTCACAGAGCACACACAGAGACCCGCAACATCAGTATGCACACATTTGCAGAGCAAAGTCAGAGCAGAGGAGAAACGCGCAGGGAACCAGAGAGAATATATACACTTCTGCTGTCTTGCCTACAGTATCTACAAAGTACCTGTCACCCAGGCAGTGTGCTTGAACATTTAACTATCATGACTCATAGCTCCTGCCCACATGCTCAAATTCTTTCTTATTTCCTGTTTTTGTGCTTTAAGCTTGTTCGCATTACAAAAACACAAAAGCAGTAATGTCTACTGGAGCATTTAGTGTGCATTCTTAATGGCATTAAAACACCTTAATCTGCTTAGTTCTTCTGCAGAGATAATTGCCATGCCGAGCTCAACTTAACATTGGCGAGACCAAAGGGCTTAACATCCCAGGGATCCTTGTGCAGGGTTGACGCAGATACAGTATCGGTGTACGTGATGGATTTCATCTCTATTTCAGTCATGTTCCTCTGAGACCTCTATCAGGTGTGACTGCTGTGATACCTATTTTAGAGCCTATGCTAACATAGTCTGCTTAGTCTAGTCTACATGACCTTTTCAGAGTTGAAATCTCACATTTTACTGTCAGTAGTACCAAACTACAAAATGTACTCAACGTTTAGCTAGCGTCTTTTGGCGAGACCAAGGGGCTCAACAGCCCAGGGATCCTTGTGCAGGGTTGATGCAGATATAGGATCGGCGTATGTGATGGATCTCATCTCTATTTCAGTCATGTTGCTCTGACACCTGTATCAGGTGTGACTGATGCGATGCCTGCTAACATAGTCTGCTTAGTCTAATCTAAATGACCCTTTTAGAGTTGAAATCTCAAATTGTACTGTCAGTAGTACCAAACTAAAAAATGTGCTCAACATTTAGCTAGTGTCCTTGGCGAGACCAAGGGGCTCAACAGCCCAGAGATCCTTGTGCAGGGTTGACGCAGGTACAATATCGACATTCATGATGGATCTCATCTCTTTTTTAGTCATGTTCCTCTGAGACCTGTATCAGGTGTGACTGATGCGATGCCTGCTTACATAGTCTGCTTAGTCTAGTCTAAATGACCCTTTTAGAGTTGAAATCTCACATTGTACTGTCAGTAGTACCAAACTACAAAATGCACTCAACATTTAGCTAGTGTCATTGGCGAGACCAAGGGGCTCAACAGCCCAGGGATCCTTGTGCAGGGTTGACGCAGATATAGTATCGGCGTACGTGATGGATCTCATCTCTATTTCAGTCATGTTCCTCTGAGACCTGTATCAGGTGTGACTGCTGCAATGCCTGCTAACATAGTCTGCTTAGTCTAGTCTAAATGACCCTTTTAGAGTTGAAATCTCACATTTTACTGTCAGTAGTAAACTACAAAATGTACTCGTTTAACTAGTGTCAGGTTGGAATGGAACTAGACCTAAAACTATAGACAGCTTGTGCCTGTATGCAGCTGTAAAGGCCTTCGACCTGATATTTTCTTAAATGACAAATGGCCTATTTAATGTTTCCAAGGCATGAACAGCCAAGTGATCCAATTCAGTGCTGCACCGCCTTGGTACATTAGTCTGCCGGTCCACTCTGCAGAGAAAGTACAGGTATTACAGCAATGTGGAATTTATCCTAGAATCACTGTTCTACACTTGAGATTATATCTCCTTTAGTAAATAAGTTTTAAAAAAAAGCCATTTCAGTGATGTAGTTGCAAAGAAAGCAGGGAAAACAGCAAATTGCTTTTCAAACTGGAGAAATTACATGAAATTACTCCAAGAGAGAACAAACTGGTAAGCCCACAATTGGTCTTCCACCGAGATTAAGTTGCTGTCAGTGCTCAGGTGTTAGATGCATGGGTCTTGCAATGAAAGTGCTGTCACAAAATCCAATTACAATACTTAGTAACAAATAAATCCTGCCGTGCATATTGTAAAACATTTGCTCTTTCGCATGCAGCAATTTCTGACATTGATGTAATACAGATGTTTACTGCACAGTGACAATGGAAGAAGCCAACAATGCAAGTTTAGAGGGCTCCACGTAGCCCCATTCTGTCAGGTGTAAGCTACTTATCCCATGTCCCATGCAGCAGGTCACAATGCAGTTGGTACATCTAACTATTGAGCAAACATTAAGGCTTGAAAATGTTGCAGGAGAAAGTGTCAGTTCTATAATTCTATAATGCTCCATTTGGTCGGTTTGGGAGCGGATGTGGCACAAGCCCAAACTGCTCTCAGTACCCCCAATGAGCCTGTCTCCACTGCCACAGTTTCGGTGTGGCACGGTGCAGGCGCCAAAAAAATACCTGATTTACCGCATTTATCAAGCAGCACTGCACCGTGACTGCATCCAAGCTGCCCGTCCGCATACATTGAAATTAATGGATGTGGATTGGATGTGGTTTGACAAATTTTTTTAAAACGCAGCGAATCCATGAGTAAACCGCAGGGAAACCGTGAGTAAACCATGACTAGACTGCAACCGCGTAGACTGCGACTAATCCGGACAGAAAACTTACTGCATGTATTTTTCTGTCCGCATTAGTGGAGCCTCAGCCTTGTGTATGTTTGTTGAGATGGAGATGGCGATGCTCTTTTTAAGTCCTGTTATCTGCTGAACTTCCCACAAAGCATCTGTATACAACCAAATCTTTCCTGTTTCTAGCACCTTCCAACTGCTATCTCTCATTCCTCCCTTACAATCTCATACACTTCTTCCATTTGTAGCAGCTAGCTTTTTCCCTTCAAATGCTGTTTTTGTCATTCAAGATCACAACCTTTCATCAGCAAACTAAGCCACAGCCAGTACCACTTGTAATACCTTCCAAAAACTAGGGTAAGTGTGTCAAACTCAAAAACATAGGAGGCCATATTTAAAAACTTGGACGAAGTTGCGGGCCAACCTTGATATTATTTCAAAATATAATTACACTTTAGGCACTTTTTGACCCATGGGTCAGAGTTTGACATCCCTAAACTACACACTCACTGTACACACAGGGATGGGACACAGGTGGACTACATATAATCTATGCAGTAGTCCATGTATGCCTCCATCCCTGTGTGTACAGTTTGTGTACTTTGCTTTCCCCCAGACCAATCCTGTTTCCCCTCTCCACAGCTCAGATTCCCTGCAGACCCTTTACCAGCTGTACTCACTATGCTTCTGTCCTCCAACTCTGGGTGAACAAAACTACAGATCCCAGAATACTCCAGGTAGCAAGTGCTCATTGTGACATCACTGCAATGCATGGCTGAGCAGCCAAGACTTGTAGTTCCCTACTACCAGTGGGAAGAGAGAGGGGTGAGCCGAGCAGTGAGTGGGGGCTGCCGAGATGGCAGATCTATCAGTTCTTCCACGGACCAAAAATATTTGCTCAGCAGTCCAAATTTGTTTGAAACCTACAGTATGACTTAGGGTCTTATTGGACATAGAAAATTGGCAATGGATCTATTGCTCAACATGTATGACCAAAAGTACATTCTCACAACAATTGAGCCCTACAGTTTTGTGCAGTTGTAACTATGGTGATATGGGAAAAGTGGCTTTTCTACAACTCCGACCTTACATGTAGTTTGAGTAATGACTAGATATGGTTGTAAAATGTAAACTAATAAATGAATTGCAAAGCCCCTAAACATGGAATCATCACCCAAATTGTTGAAGATGTAGGAAAGGTTTGTAAATAGATTGCTATACGCAGTGTAGTTGCTGCATTAATTAAGTTAGTGGTTCCCAAACTGGGGGGCGAAGGTATTCCGGGGGTGCGGGCCCTCATTCTGAACCTGTGTTTGAATAGGGAGGGGGGCTCAATAATGTTCCTAAATAGAAAAGGGGGGCCCAGCAAGGAAAGTTTGGGAAACACTGAATTAAGTCAAGTTGTAAATTCTGACTGAAAGTGTAAAATGCTTTACCAAAGCTCCTCATGGCAGAGAAGTATCTGTAGTGGCTCAATAATGGTTAACAAACACAGTGGGCAGCTTTAAATTTAAATTGAATGGTGGTGCTTGAGCAAGTTTATTCCTGATGACCATCCACCAAAAAACTGTCATGTAGTATAACCACTAGTATCAGCTAGTTAAAGTGCACCAGTGGAAATGGCTTTGACAGCCACCACTCATTGGAACCCTGCCCACCATGTACGATAACAATATAAACAATGAGATAGAACCACCACTGACGCACTGAGACATTCCCTTCCAGTAATGTGCTGAGCTTAATGTACGTGGTATAAGGATAACGGCACTCAGGCTTTAGTACAACACAATCTTACAATGTGTTCTTTTGTAAAATATTAGCTATGACCCATGATTGCTTTTTTGCTGCCTGCTTTTCACTAGCCTTGTATAGTTTAGCATTCTTTAAATAATAAAATAATCCATTATTTACCATGTGATTTCACTTGTGTTAACATAGTGAAGTTAGGATTCTGGATACAACCATATTAATAGCTTAACTGGCAGAATACCTGTGTATAAGCGTTGTCTGTTATTTTGTAGGGACTTTATTTGGATTCCTTAACAAGGATTTGTTGAATCGAGATCATGTTGCAACTTGCTGTTATTCTTGCTAATAGTCAGAGCAGAATTAGGAAATAGTAATTGGTTGTGATAACGTTCCTTATGGTTATACTGCTTACCTTGTTAGAGAGGATCTTAGTTTTTGACTTGCAGTTTCGGACCCTTCACTTGCCACCTGTATTATATTATTGGGCATTTGTGGTTCAGTATACAAGTATAAACAGCTGAAAGAGCTTTTGCAATAACTAGGGCATGGGTTATGTGTTGGCCTTCAACAGCAGGAAATTGAAGAGGTACTTGCTTTGGACATGTTTAGCGTTTTGACCCAATCTAAGAGGACAAGTTTGTTTTACGTTATAAAGCTACCACCAAAGTTGCCATCCAGCCTAATGTTTTCAACAACTGTACTAAGAGAACCTTGGAAGTCTATGAACAAAGTCTATATAGAAATCTGATGCTTTCAATGTAGTTTGTTTCCCTACATGTACCAGAACTAAGTTTAGTGTAATTATACACAGGGATGCACATAAGCAGTACGCTGGTATGCAAAAAGGTCTAAAAACTAGCTCAGAGTACCTTTATTATGCTTCCGAAACACATCCGCTTACTAAACAGACAGGGGAGAGATGCATGGAGCTTCCATCCCCCTACACCCCCCTCTTTTTTATTGCTTGTATTGTTAGACATATTAATGTAATTTTAATAACTATAAAAGGCTAGTTAGGGGTGTCAAATTGGGAATGCAAATTACTAATTAGAAAAAAAAGATTGGACTTATAAGGGTGTTAGAGATCTGAGGGACGAAAATCAAAGTAGGCATATGTAGGTTAAAATCTGACAAGAGAAAGTTGCACTACTGAGATATGATACTGAGGTACTGTGAGAGTTACATGTGACCCAAAACTAGCTGGTGACCTGTGGATGGAGACAGCTAATTGGAGGCTCAATCAGGAACAGGGATGTCCATCTGCAGCAGAATCTACCATGCAGGAAGCTGACGCATGAGTAGGACGGTGAGGAAGACCACTCTACATATGAGGTGAGTACCGAACACCATCTCCTGGTACTCATCTGAGGAGCTCACTAAAAAAGTTATGTGCACCCCTGACTATACATGAGAAAGAAATTTGCACCCTGTAAGTGCTGTACACTAGTTGTGGTAAAATTTCATTGATCAAACTATCAAACTAAATTCAATCCCTTCTGCCATTTTATTACACATGAGGGCTAGAAATTGTTTCATTGTTTTTTTAAATTTCAATTGACTATGTAGAAAAGGGTTGTGGTTACATTACAAAAATCAAAGTAGTGATCTAACAACAATGCAAATGCAAAACATTTTTGCATGAATTAAGTTAAAAATCAAATACAAATTTTTCATGTCAAATGTAAAATTTACTTTGAACTTAATTCATAAAAAAATGGTGACAATATATTCTTCAGGGGCTTTGCAATTAACTCCCAAATAAACTAGCCAACATTTTGTGACCTTCTCTATTGGGGGCCCATAGCATAATTACATCTGGGGCCCAGGTCCCCAATAGACCCCGCACTTCTATCCAAGGTGTTCTCCCAGCGATACCTATGCTGCCTTTCCCTATCAAGTCTTTGTCATTTACCAGACCTTTCAGCAAAAGTCAAAAATTATTTATATGGATTTAAAACAGGACATATTTAAATTAATGCAGTGTTCTCCCCAGAGCAGATTGGCCGGGCGGCCCGCCCGGGAGATTTTAGTC
>CM070033.1:99034276-99063293 GCA_036250615.1 Ptychadena robeensis
GAAAAAAAATTCTGGGGAGAACACTGTTAATGTATAAATAATGTAAAAGTAAGTAACTCCATTACCTAACAATCATTTCACAGACCCTGTATTTCAAAAGAGCTGAAATAGTTGCTATATGTAGAAGGTTAAACATGTAAACAATGCATGTAAACAATGCATGCCTTTGGTGCATTCATATGGATAAACTATTATTATAATATTCTCTAGATTAGCTGACTATGTAACCTTATTGCACTGCACCTGGTATCATGGTATCAAAACCAAGATAGAGAGAGAAAGATTGTAATAGAAAGATTGTGGTCAGGTCCGTTCTGCTACCAACACCCCCCCCCCCATGCTTTTTTTGCTAGCAACCCGCCCTACCAGTCGACAGGGGGCCCCAGGCAACAATTTTGCATTGGGCCCCTCAAATGCTAGAGACAGCCATGATTGTGATTAGACCCCCTGATGGTCAGGCCAGTTTTGAGTCCTGAAAGAAATATGAAAAATTTCAACAGATTACTAACTTTAACCCCCCTCGCACACGTCCCACATGTGAGGACTTCTGACTCTGTGCATATCAGAAAATACAGCCATAGGTGCGGCCAGCCAGCCCATATCCCCGGTGTCACTGATGATGTCAGCTCTCATGCCTGTATTTTCTGAAGCATAGGCAGCCCAGGAAGTCCCCATGCAGAAGCAAAACTTGGCTGGCATCATTGAAGGATGCTGTTGCATCACCTGAAGCAGTAAGCTACCCCAAATGTGGCTAATGGTTACTACTTCTTACATTGGAAATTTACCATTGCCACACATTTGGGAAAACCACCAAGGAGATTAATCCCTGCCAAGATTGTGTAATGAAAACTGTTGATCAGTAGCTGTTTATTAGCATGATGACATTTTCCTCACTTTAAAAGATCAGCAAAAGCTACACAACAGTCTGCATACTATTGTATATTACTCTGCTGTCAACATCTTATGTCTGTGTTCTATGTTCTATGTGAAAGCTTTTCATGTAGCTTGTCCACTCGGCACTTAACAATCACAACACTTCTATTCAGAGATCTTAACCTCATATCTATAATAATTCAATTCTCAGCCAGGCCAGCCATTTATTATATGTTCACCTCAGTTGTATCTGCATCTCCACTTAACATTCTTTGATCAATTGCACTCGACAATGGCCGTAACTGCAGCTCTGCAGTTGGACATGCTCTATGGTGCCGAATGTGGTGAAGGAGAAGACACCAAGGAGCATCACCAAGGGATCTTGCTTTTTTCATGTTCACACAGACGAACATGCCACCACTATTCTCATATGACATGATTGTAATAAATTAGATTGTGGTTAAAGAGCCTTGGGACCACTATTGGTCTAGAGAACCAGGGGCATCTGCCCATGTTATAGATACATATCTGCTTGCCATTACTGTAACCAGAGCAATGTTGAGTTAATTGGTCAATACACAAGAGGGAAAAATGTGTGATTTGTGAAAAATAAGCAGACAGTACACTGCTCACCAGTATTGCCTGCATTTCATCAATCATTACAATACATAAATCATGTTATAGTCATGCAAACCCATAGCGGCCCACATAACTGTATACAGCCCGATTGTGTATGTGTGTCAGGCAACCATGGGAATTTGTTGTGAGCAAGACACATAGAAAGTCAGTGTTCAAGTACAAATCCCCTGAGATCCCTCGTTCCCTACTCTGGTCAACCTAGATACTACAAAAAAAGAACAGTTGTAGCTAAAAATGCTGACAATTGACTCAATCAATCAAACACGCTGAATATGTTTAATTCTGTGTTTTGGTACATTTTGGGGCATTTTTGGCATGTTTTAGCAAAGGAACTGTTAAAATCACATACAAAAATCCTCAAACGGCACATGTTCTTTGGGACCTCACCCCTTCACTAAAGCCAGTGGATACTTTAAGTCAATTTACCCCACTGTTGTTTTCTGGCAGCTTCTATCCACATTACTGATCTCTTTAAGTGACGAGTTTAAGAGACTAGGTCTCCTACTACCACTAGAGATGGTCGAATTTTTCGACTGAAAAAATTGTATCATCACCAAAATTTGTTGTGGGAGCATTTTAATTTTTTTTTTGCTCTAGCACATATAGTTTTTGCAGGAATTAAATTCAAAATCAAAGTAGGAATTCAGATTTTCGAAATGTTTACTTGATTTTGAACTTAATTTATGCAAAAACTGTTTGTGTTAGAGTAATACTTTTTTTGTAGTGTATCCCCAAACCTTCTCTACATCTCCAGCAAGTTTGGTCATGATACCATGTGTGGGGCTTTGCAATTAACTTAAAATCGTCTAAAGTATTGAATTGTTGAAAATTAATCAACCATCTCTAACTACCACTCCTTGAATAAGGCATACTTGTTGTTAAACTTTATGTTAGGATCCATTAAAATTGTATTCAAAAGCAATGCTGCTAACTGCCACACAGAGATGTCTCTGGAGGGCCCCCTCAACATTTTGCTATAGGGCCCCTTCAATTGTATTCAAACATGTGGTCTGACACTATACATGATACCTTTCCTTTTGCTAGTTTAGCAAATAGGAGGCTGCAGGCCAAAAAATACATTTAAAAGTAAAAGTAACCTTTAAAAAGTACAGAACACAGGAAGGAGGATTTTTGTTTCTTGGCATTGTTTCAATGATTTCGTTTTTCCTTGCAGATGCTTTAATACTGCAAGTTATGTTGCCCTCTGCATAAATATTCTCTAATCATTCCTTAGGAATCCACACTGTTTGACAGGATTTAGCAATTTTTTCAAATTAATGAGTAATGATGAATCAATTAAGGGAATAGTTTTTTTTTTCTTACAGCAATCCTAGGTGATGGACAGAACATTAATGAAATAAACATTGACATGCTCATCAAGATAGATCTTGCAGTCATTTAGGCTTAAACATTGCTAATTCTAATATGTACAGTGCAATAGCATTGTTTAATAAATCACAAGTTCACAATTCTGTGTGTGCCGAATTAGAACAATCAAATAAATAAACTATATATATATATATATATACACCTTACAACGTTGCCATACATTTTCTGTACAATCAACTTTCCTTCTGCTATATATATATATATATGTATATTGAAAAAAATTCTAACTATTGGTATCTAAAAAGGCTAACGACTTGAACTAGACTTTAGACTTAGATATATGCTAGAGAATATGCTTAATTTATACAGCACCTAGTGTCTGTTGTTCAGCGGTCTGACGGGATGAGTTGCTGAACAACTGACTTGCCCAATGTCCACTGTCTCCTATGGGGAATGAAACAGTGAGGTGGTGCGCTCTCGTCCTCCATAGAACAGGCTTTTGTGTATAGGCTTTTGGATGGGAATGGTCATAAAATATCTTTCTCAGCAATGAAAATTGAATGTATGTTTATGTAACTTAAGTTCTTAAGTTAAATTAATACATTTTATACATACATACAAATTTCATACATCTACACCCAATAATTCACAGGTCGGTGATGAACATTACTTGTGATCATAGGTATATTTGGTTGTCATTTGAATAGAAGTTTACATTCATGTTTAAAGAAAAATGTTAGGCTTTTTTTTACATTCTTTGAGGTTCATGGTCTAGCTGGATTGTGATAGCGTGTTTAGAGTATGAAATTAGGTTTAGGAATAGAGTCAATTTGCTAGAAAGAACCACCCTTAATAAGAAGCATTCACTAAAGCTTTAAACCAAGTAAATGTTTTACCATGGTTTAACTGTGTAGTGTGAAATCATCAAAAACCTTTATTATCTTGACTAGAGATGGTCGAATTTGACCATTTTGAGTTAATTGCAACACCCCTGAGCATGGTAACATCACCAAACTTGCTGGAGATGGAGAAAGGGGTTGGGGGTATCCTACCAAAAAAGAAAGTATTGCTCTAACACAAATAGTTTTTGCATAAATTAAGTTCAAAGCACCTTACAATGTTACTGTCAGGATCAGGTACAGAGGGGTGACCAGACAGGTAACACACACTGACATCCAAGCAGATGTAGGGTGGGGCCAAAAACAGGTTTAATGAGTACTCACAGACATGAACAAAACAGGTACGAAAAGTCCAGGGTACAGGAGTGTCCAGGGTTTAGGTATGGAGATAGGCAATGACATGAAGACATATAAAGCAATGAACAGCAAGCGTTTCTGGATGAAGCACACCTATATAGCCTTAAAGCTAACGAGGCAGGTGTGTGCTCCATCCAGCCCACGCTTCCAGGGAGCCACCTGGTGGTGACTGTGGGGCCAACCCATGGAAGGGCAAGCACAGCACTGCCAGAAGGCGCTGACCGATACAGCCGGGGTCCTCACACTTACCATACAATTTCAGTACAATCAACTTTTCTTCTACCAAAACCATGTAATATGAGGATCTTTCTAAACCTTCCAATCACTATGTATTCTATCAGGGAGCACCCGGCACTCTTGTCTGGGGGGCTTTATAAAGGAGATTTTGTAAAAAGAAAAAAAAAGTTGTTTCCAGAAACTTCAGCAGTTACCTTTTAAAATTTTTACCTTATGTTTAGCAAGTTTCTTAAATGGGTTATTTGTGGTGGTAATTTACTAATAAATTACAGATTTGAAAAAATCCATAGCAGCCGGTCATGGATTTACTTTAATTGCTGAACATAAATTGCATTAATTAAACCTGATTAGATTAAAATCTATAGACTACGCCTCATTTACTTTGTCTGTGTAGAGTACCCAATGTCACTTACAAAAGAAAGCACTGGAGCTGCAAGATGTGACATTGTTATGTACCATTTGACCATGTTAATACTTCGTTCTAAAACAGTAGTATGTGATATATATATTTGATGATGATCATACACATGATAAACAAAAACCTAATTGCCTTGGATCCAGAAATGTCAGGTAGTACTATCAATTCACGTTATTATGAAGGCACTATAAACAAAAGTGGACATGTGTGGAGCATGGTAAGATAAGCTAATGTGAACTATTAGGTACTATTTAAGAGCAAAGAGTAGTCCTTAAGAACATAATAATCCCTTTGTATGCTGTAGGAACTAACATAAGATCAAAGAACCTTAGGATCTTTTAACATGGTAGAAAAGGAAGAGTGACCCCCATCTGTACCCTTCAGGACTTGATAAGGAATAAAAACAAAAACCCTAAGAAACATATCATACTTCAGTACTCCATATTGTGGCTGGTAGACCAAGAGAACTTTATGAGTTTACAGTAATCTGGGGGGTGGGATAAAGGCCCCAAAAACATGAGGACCATTCAGCACCATGGAGAGAGGAAAAGGTATCTAAGCTATTAAGCACATCATCGTTGTTTCTCATGTATGTTTAGTGTACAAAGGCAGACTCAGAAGATATATTTAAATGAGCAAATAGCACCAACCTACCACTTTTGCAGGCACTTTAGCAGTACACAGCCATAACATGTGTACAGTTTGTAGATGGCAACACACACTACATTGCAAATTAAATTGGCCTGCACTTTTCTCAATGTGTTTTGTGATGTTTGAGTCACTTATTCAGGAGATATTCAAGGTTTTGATGCATGTGATTTGGCACGCAGTGGTTAAGTCCAGTACCGTTGAGCACCCCTGCTGGGAAACCGGGAACACATTCCAAAAACCAGCCATTCACAAAAGTATATTTATATTGTTCTTTGAAGGGTTAAGTTCAAATAGTGTCCAGGTTGGTAAAATATACATTAGTATCCCATTGGTTTGTAGCCTAGGGAGAATGGTCCATAGTGCCCTGTCTAAAATAAGTGCTGTCTCCAGTTGCTGGATGAATCTCCTGACTCAAATGTGCAAGGCAATTTATTTTGCAATGTAGTATGTTTTGCCATCTATATAAATGTACTTATGATTAAATCATTTCTCTATTCCAAGACTCAGAAGAAAGTCAATAGGATCTTTAGGGGTTCATAAAAAGATGGCTTGCATTTGAGATACCACATATTAATCATACATTTACAATATTGTAACTTTTTATTCTTATTTATGGAAGAATAAGTGCAGTAAAAACAGTAAAAGGTAACTCTTTAAGTTCAGCATGTATTAAAAACAAAACTGTTTTGGACATTGCTGCATACTGTTAAGTTCTAAAGTAAAACACCCTCACTCACAAATGTTGGTACGAAAAACCCAAATGTCTATGCTCACTTACAAGAAGGAATGTAGATAACATTGCAAGGTTGTGATTAGTTGCAATGTCAATATTATTTTCACCTAGCACAGTGAAAAGAAACAGGTAAAAGATGGTCTTTGAATATTAAGCTGTCTTGCTTAGAAGCTTTCTGGAATCTGTATCAGCCACTTTAGAGAGGGATGAAAGAATATTGCTGACACCGTATAAACCAATAATGGCACAATTTTTAGTCTATGTCCGTACATTTTACACCCTGTAGCCTATACTTGTAGCATGAAAGAAAATTATGCTCTTAGGTTTAAAAAATAACAATTCTGCATCAATAACATCTTGTCAAAATATATTGCAATAATTTCATATTTTTAAAGAAATCTGCCTTTTTTTGTAAAATTTGTCTTGGGCTTCATTAGGCTGACAGGGCATGAGAGGACATGCCCATTCTTCTGCTCCTTGGCAGTTTTGAAAATGATGATTGCGAAGCACAGGTTTATGGGTGCATCATTGCAACCATACTTGTGTTGGGCTTCGTTGCATTAATGTCAAATTGCAAGCTCAGCGCATTACATCAACACATGTTGAAACATGCTTTTTGATTGTAATGTAATGTGTAATGTGTTTTTTCTCATGAGAGGTAACTGCAGCTGCTGTGTCCCAGCCAGGTTGCATGTGCCAGAGGTTATAAATATTAGTGATAAGGGTAGTGCCCTCTGGTGTGACCTGTGAGAGAAAGGTCCCTTGTTCCATGGGAAGGCAAATCGGCTGGCCTGTTGGATGAAGAGGATTCTCATCAGCATGTGAGTGTACTAGATCCCCTTCACCAGAGCTATGGTGGAGGGTAAGTAAGGCCCTGGGACTGTCACCACTAGAGAGGTCTTTACTCAGAGATACTGTTATCTGGTTTGCAACATCTTCCTTATAGTCTGTTCCCTCTCTCTGAGACCAGAGATAGTGAAAAGCCTGTTAATACCATCTTTCCTGAATATAGCCCCAGTTATTGTTAATCTGCAAGAACATTTACTTTGTGGGATTTACTTTGATTCGGGGACCTGTGAACCTTTGGACCTGCATACACTGTGCCCATAGGTAGTGTGCTAAGGGGATGCTTCCTTGCCACTGTTTGTCCTGAGAAGATAGCCGCTGCAAGGGAGGTGTAAAGTGTATGCTGAGATTCTGTGAAGGGAGAGGAGGGTGCCAACCCCCACTGTGAGGTCCTGCAGATGTTTTATTTTTAGTGTAGTACATAGTTTTGCTGTAAACAATATATAACTTTTATGTATAATGGCACACATATATCACAAATGCTCTTGTTTTGGATATTTGTCCTTTAGAATTACTGCTGCTGTTATTTGATTGGCATGTAAACAACTTTGTCTTCCTATAAAAAAAAATTATTATGGGTATATGATGTCATTTGACTTTATGTTAGTTGACAAAACAAAACTCCAAAGCTTGACCTTGTGCCTTTGTGACATGCCAATGATTACTCAACCTGCTTAAAGCTATCCATGCATGGATGCAAATAGCAGATTGCCCTTTTATTGCCCTCTGCTGTGTGGTTTGACATGGAGCATATACAGAACCTGGCAATATTCCCATCCTGCCGTTGTATAAACCGGCTATATGACAGCACATACTTCACCAGTAGAAATTTGCAAAACGCCCTGCAATATCTGAAGAGGCGGCTTGACTTAAATCATACTTGGCTATGATGAATTCTTACAGTGACTATATGCTGCATCTCTGGCATAGGCAGTATGCCTCAGAGCCCTAAAAAAGAGCTTTGTGGCAACGTCCCATTTTAGTGATTTGGACTGCACTGTAAGCTGGCAATCAAAGCAGTTCAAGTTCGATTACCATATGGAAGCCCCTTCTAATCTCAGAAGCTAATGGGTAAATTGCAAACGCAGCAAACTGTTTAACGATTCATCATGCAATTAATAAAATATACTTGAAAAAACATTAAAAGGCTCCTGAAGCTGATGCTAAAAGAATCAGCAGTCCCCGTCTCAACGTGAACTATTAGGAATAGAAAAAAAGAACCAGCGTCCAAACAAAAAGCAGTTTATGTTTTATAGGTAATGGACGTGTCTAATTCTTACTCCTGCAATTTTCTGCCACTGTATTGTGCATGTAATTGCTCACTTAGCAGTATTTCAGCACATAGCTATTTCATATATAATCATGTGCAGTCATTCAGTGAACAAATATTGTAATGTTCCACAGAACTTTCTTTTATTAGCCTCTGTAACATCTGAAAAAACATCTTTATGCAAAGAATGGCTAACTCTACAATATATAAAAAATAGATCACCTGAATAAATAAATATGGGCAGAAGGCACAAAACATTCACACGTTTCATTTTACTGTTTTCTAAATCCTTAAATAACAAATAATATGCTTGTATCATCATCTTTATTCCCGCTACCCTGATTGACTGCTAAACTAAAATGCTTCATGGATTTGCATATGATTGTAGGCTGAATTGAGCAGAGACTTCTTCTCTTCTTGTGTCCAGCTTATATTTGTTTTTTAGTTTGTGTTGCCTTTCAACCATTATTTAATGGACATTGCTCCTAGTGATGAGCAGCATAGGCATTCGTATTCGCAAGTTATAAAAAAAAATTCGCCTAATATTCACAATAGTTTCCTAAATACGAGAATCTCTAGTCATTATTGCCTTCTTTACGCAAATTGGCAATTGTACATACGCACATAGTGAAAGTAATGCCCAGTAGTTCTGGGTACTGCTGTAAAAAACTTGAATATAGCACTATATTTTAGATTTGAGTGAAATTCTCTATGATATTCGCAATACAAATTTGCTCCAAGATGGTGGAGTGAGACTCTTCCACCAATCTGGATCTACAGCTGACTCTCCGCCAGTGTTTCTGTGAGGGAGGTGATAGGTCCACTTTATAAGTTAATACCCATAAGTATAGAGTTTGTCAGACTAATTGTAGACTGAGGTGGTGTAGAATGTGCTCTGTTGCACATGCTCTGGCTGACTTGATATTAAAGAAGACCAATTGGATCTTAAATAAGAATAAGGTTTATTTACAAATGGGGATATATTGTATTTTTCGGACCATACGACACTGTTTTTAAAGCAGGAAAAAAGATATTTGAAGTGTTCAAATCAATTAGGGAAAAGATCCCCATACAACACCAAATTTAGCCGCTAGATGTCACTAGAGAGCACTTGCCATCATATTACGACATCTTCCTCACACATCGAGGAGAGGGGGCCTGTAGGGGAAGCTGTGCAGATGTCTCCCCTCTATGGCTCTGTGTGTTAAAGCTGCAACTTTCACTCAATGGCAGAGATAGATGGTAGAGATCGCATGTTCTTTTATTTATCTCTCTGCTGATATAAGCAATACAGCAAGTTGGGAGATTCAGCCATATCTCAGAGCTCCTCCACCCCTCCCCCTTAGCTCTTCTTGCGGGGAGCCAAGGCACAGGGGGGTAGCACCTTCAGACCACCTGATTTCTGGGGGGAAAAGTGCATCTTATAGTCCGAAAAATACGGTACATAAAAGGTTACTTACAAGAAACCAAAGGTCTCTTCTATCTTAGCACCACACCCTGCAGTTCCACAGTGAATCCTTCTTCACCTCCCTGAAAGCGGTCTTCTTTCACTTCTCATACACTCTTGTTCAGCTCTGGTCAATGTAGAATGACCAGAGTTTCAGCGCAAATGTAGATATAAACAAAGGCTGTAAAACCCTAAAGGTGTTTTACCAAATTCCAAGGGATGTTCTTTTATGGCCCCTGTCAAATACCTCCTGTTGGGTCTAAGGCCCTCAACTGTTTCCCATAATTCATTGTCCACCTGGCTATACTTCTCAAGATAAGCTGCCTTCAAGGAAGTAATAGCTGTTATAGGCTATGAGAAGCTATGCCATGCAGTTATTTCACAGTCCAGATAGTATGTGCTTCTATAACTGAGCCAAATATATGTTCATGTTGCACAAGTCCAACATACGGCAATACAGGAAATATGTCTGCTACCTATTTAAAGTACTTGCCACATAGTAAATCTGTTACTATATCTTTTTTGAACATATTACAAAGACAATTTTAATTTCTAATCTAATTGTGGACTATATTTTGTATGGCATTGTGGCAATTAACACTTCCTATGGTGCCTGTAGTGAGGAAGTATGTAAGATACCAAGGTAAATATGTTTCTAAAATATAAGAGCCTTGACTATATTGTTTATTTATAGGCATTTGTTCTCCCAGAGTCTCTAACCCTGAACAACTTTATAATCTAAAAACTGGTTTAAAAGTTATTATGGGTATATGTATGCTTTTTGTGTTGGTAACTTAAAAGCATTTTGGCCAGTGGTTCAGCATGACAGCCACATGTCTCTGGTATTCAAATGGCATTAGTAATAGCAACCTGCACATTCTTCTCTGTTCCCTTTTTCTATAAGAAGACTTTAATAATAGAAAGCCTGTCTAGTACTACCAACAACCATGGCCAGAGACCATTTTTAGCTAATACCTACCCATGGGGCTCTACATCTATAAATAAACTGTATTTTCCATTTCCTTACATGTTCTGTATGAACCATTACAGTAAGAGCAGCCCTGGAGGTAGCAGTGATGTGGATATTAGTTCAAATTCCTGAACACCCTTGGCATGACCTGACTTTATTCTCAATCTCCTTGTAAAAGGATTTCACATTTTATAATCAATGTATTGATCAAAATCAAGCTGCAATTTACATTTGCTGATTCTTACAATGTGGAACAAGACTATATTGGATGGAGACAGTTTAGAAAGGGTTAAGAGGACATCAGTGAACTATTGCTTAGCACCAACCTTTCTATTGATCTGAAAACTTCAAGTCATTGTCAACAGTGCAATTTGCAAATTTGGTGAATGAAGATGTGATGATCCGGTGAATCTCCAGCCGAGATGTGTTGGAAGTCCACTTTACATTTATTGCAGGCTCATACACTGCCCTATTGATTTCAAAGAAAAGCTTACACGTGAAGAAAACAAGGATGCCTCGTATTTCTAGTCTTAACAATATTTTATGTACATTGCTGGTTTTCAATCGACGTAGAGTCTTGTGTGTGGGGAACAGGCGTACCACTTGCAGGGAAAGTGTATACACAAATTTTCTAACTAAATATCTATTCTTTGTACTGGGTTGCATTTAAACGGATGAAAAAGAGGTTTTCCTCTTACATTATAGCAAATGCTAATTAATAAGGAGAACCCAAAGGTATGGCTAGTTTGATAAAGCATCAACTACATTCCACACTGGGACTAGTAGGTGGTAAAATATTAATAATGGAGAAATTGAAAAGAGAATAACTGTAAATCCCTTTTCTATACATTATTTAATTTCTGCAAAGTACACTGCTGTGAAGCTGACTGTATTAAGACTGTGGTTTGATCAGTTGCCCAAGATGCATCTGACATATTGAAAGTTTGCCATGATTGTGTTTTAGTCCATGCCTTTAAAATGTAATATTCATGTAAATTAAACAATTGGTTTACATTGTGTTCCTTATGGATTTCATTCTGCTACCATGCTATAGCTATGAATGATGGGACCTGTCTTGCAACGAATTTCTTCAATCTATCAACACATAATCAAAATTCCAATAAATACACAGAAAGAAAATATGTCAGCAAATATGTAATTGACATTCAATATTTTAATCTGTTAATCTATATAGTAGGCCTGCTAGATGGGAGATGCAGTAAAAGAATTAGTACTCTGGCTACTATACTATATAACCATGTGGACACCGATAGGATGTAGGCACTGCCTGGACATTTCTATACTGTTGATTGTAAACAATTCTCTAATTTTTAACTGTCATGAGGCGGCATATAACTACGTCTCCCCAGCAGGGGTTAACTTACAACAAATTTGGTAACAAAAAAATGTTCACTAAAACTGTATTGAACCAAACGCATATGTTCATCCCTAATTTCAGCTCACTTTGCCTTTCCCATTCACTTAGTAATTTGCATTATTTTGAGATAATTAGATCAAGAGATATAAGCAAGTCAAATGATATGCAGATCTTAGGAAAATAAGGAAAGCAATCTTATTAAAGAACTAAGATGAAGGGTGGGAAGGCAGTTGCCTGTATCTCGGTATCCAATGAAGATTTTATTGCAGGTTGACTGAATGTAACTTTTGCTGATACATTTTTTATAGTATGCTCTCCCAGAATTGCTCAGGTGAGTGACAGGTTTACTTTAAGAACAGTCATCTGCTATGATCTAAAGGTGTTTGAAGATTTAGCAGTTTTGCCCATTCCCTGTATTACTATCATGAGAAATAGATTCGGATGAAGAATCTGTTTCTGAGAAACTGATGGAAGGTGATATTTTTATAAAATCTTACTTCATCGTGAACTACAATTAGACGAGACACCCGCCCCTGTTCTATTACCTAAACCTTTGCCTTCTTAGGTATTAAACAGCCTAGGACAGTGATCCTTTCCAAATGTAGGTTTGAAAGCTTAACAATTTTGGGGCAGTATTTGAGTACCTTTTACAATATGATGCATTACCTTTGATGGCTCAGTCATAACATATAAGAAATAAGATGGCTCAGTCCCAGTGACAAGGTCAACAAACCTAAACTGGGACATGTAGAACATTTTCAAAATGCCTTGAAATGGATAAATGTAGGGAGAAAGGCAACCACAAAACTAAATGGACCATAAATGTAGTGCAAAAATGTTGCCCAAAAGAAGGAAGGATTTGAAGCTAAAAACTGTTCTAACCCTATTAAAAGGATGTATGCTGTGCTAAAACAGTCAAATAGTGTATTCCACGCCTCTTGACCTTTAGCAAACTCACATATGTAACCACTACCTGACCTAAACGGTAAAACATATCACAGGACACTCTGTTCCACCAGAAGTGCCAATAAACCTGAAAGGTCAAAACGATCTAAATTTTGTTGCGCTCCACCCCTCCAGTGCATTGATGCTTTGGGGGGCTCTGAGCTCAAAGGGACTTGGGAAGGTAGATGCCATTGTGACATCATCGGTCCCAAGTCACATACACTCTGGAGGGGCGGCGTGTTACTGGTTTTAGATCAAGATTGAAGAAGGATGGTTGTGCTTGGAGTGAGAAAGAGGCGAAAGTTAGTATGTGGTTTTTTTTTAGGAATGTACAGCCATTTGCTGCTGAAAGGTACATAATGTGTGAGCTAATTTTTCCGGGATTTTGGTTTTCTTTTAACCTCAGACTAACTTCTAATCCCATTGAGAGATATTCACAATGGATTCACAGGCAAATGTGGTGTGCTGCACAGGTAGTTATAGGGAACCCGGCAAAAGATGTAGCGAAAATTCAGCTCCACTGAACATTGCGAACAATTTTACATATCCTACAATCATTGACATATTGCTTTCCCTGCATTTTCACACTCTTAAAGATAAAAAATAATTACCATGAACAAGTATATTTTTCCAAGTAAAAAACAATTCTGTTCACACAATAGAATACAAGCAGGCTAAAACTATGTCTTTAATGGGTGAACTTTTACAAGGGAACTGGGAATTTTTGGTCCCTAAACTGTCATTTTGACATCTCTCTGGTCAAAAGATGATTTCACAGTAGAGGGAGCTGATCTAGCTAAATTGTTGCATCCTGAAATCTTCAAACACTTGTGAGACTTGCCAAAATGTGAGAAGACTATCTGAAGCATTCAGAGGTGTAGAGTTATATCAAACAAATGCTACACTGACAGTTCTTTAATTTGAATATATTATAGTCTGTGTATGCAGTGTTTCCCTCGATAAAAAACATAACTTTTTTTATAACTGTTGTTCTCTGCTTATTGATTCTGCATGAAACTTTATTGAGTTCAACCTCATATACAGTATCAAGTTGGTTTTCTTTCTTCTAGATTATATTGCAAAGATGTAACATAATGCACTCCTGTGATGTGGTGTTCATGCATTTTGTTTTTCTTTTTAATGTCATTTCATCTGGGGAACCTTCTAGAATCCCATGCCGTTTTAGGGTGGCTCTTTTTTTTCTACTGTACCTATGAGTAAGTAAAGTAGCTATCCATTGACAGAAGGGCTGGAAACAGAATAGTGTTAGCTGGCCAATTGTCATAGATGCACTTCACATAGGTCACTAAAACTATCCATACACAAATTAAGTTTGGGTCATTTGTCTTTTACTTCAATTAACATGTGCAATACAAATATTGACTGTCAATCCAAAACGAATTGATAGATACATCTCTAAATTAATGAAGGTAAGAGCATGTGGACATAATCTAAAATTCAATTGAATACAAAGGAGGGGAGGTCTAAAAAAATACAGTTACGGTCAATGAAAATTTCTCAACCAGAATGATCGAGACTCTTTCAGTTCTACCCATAATACTAAAAAATTGATTTAAGGTGTTTTGATTAGAGGATTGAATTGACTGTTCAATCAAAGAGGAAAAGCTACTTGTGTAAAGCCAGCTTAATTAAGCATAGCTCACATCGGTTAAAGACGTTTTGGTGATTTGTTTTTTGCGGGCTTTTTTGTCCATTTTACAATTTTAAGTAAATGATGTAAATTTGTATGCACCTTTGTTAGTGTTAAATGGCTTATCATCAATCATTCACTGTACATTTCACTCACTTTTGCTTGGTCTGTTAAAGGAAACAAGATTGGTAAAATCAACGGGTGTTGTCACCTATATGCATATACATACACAAAGGTCATGGAAGAAGAACCATGTTAACTGTTTTGGCTAATATATATCACCTAATATACCGTAAATATTATGAAATTGAATGAAACAAAGGCACTTTCTTACATTGTGCCCGGGGCAGGATTAGATATGTACTTTATATATAATTTATTTGTGCATAGCGAATAAATTCATAACAAAAAAGGATTCACCCTAAGGGGTTGAAATACCAAAATGTTGCTAGCCTCGCAGGATTTTGCGTGGCCAGAAACCGTACATATTGCAAAAAAGGGTATGAAAATAAGATAGCAGCTTTATACATATGTTCACAGACCAATCCACACTGGATGGGCCAAACTCAGTCCAGATCAAATTGCATGTACAAGGGATCATACATACTACACCATAGCATCAAATATAACATATACATTATAAAGTGGGTTGAACATAAAAACACAAAGTTGGGACTAAAAGGCAAGACAGTCCTGTCATACGGAGTATCCCCTAATGCCATGGACCACCTCAACGCATTTTACAGTCGGCCTCTTCAGAAATGATGGATATCCAACTTGTGGTGTAGTAATGAGTAGTCCAATAGGTGG
Source organism: Ptychadena robeensis (assembly GCA_036250615.1). Taxonomy (NCBI): domain Eukaryota; kingdom Metazoa; phylum Chordata; class Amphibia; order Anura; family Ptychadenidae; genus Ptychadena; species Ptychadena robeensis. The sequence continues at coordinate 99,049,730 of CM070033.1, forward strand.
CCATTTGCCAGGAATCTTAGACCATCATATCCATGTTGTGCGTTTTTCAAGTGGACCATTTTAAGTCCCTCTACAATGTGCCAAGAACACCTGTTACCAATAGGGATCTGCATGAGTACTGAGTTCCTTAGTATTAGGCTCCATTATGGTATAGCTGTTGGATGGGTTTATGGCAATCCTGCTGTGTTTATCTTCATTATTTCTGTGTTTCAAATCTGTATATTCTGTTGTAGGATTATTGGAAAGCCTCTGTGATATGTATTCGATATTCTATTGACAGCATTCCCCAGATCTGCTGGTGAAATAAAAACAAATGTCATGACATCGCCATCTAGTGGACAATTTGTACTGGAGAAGTTGGATTTTAAATTAGAAAACTCCACTACTTATGATTCAAACATAAAAATAAGTTTCCATTTTCATTCCATGTATTGGTCCCAATAATAAGATTAATAATAAAGACTTTTTCAATGGAAACTTATTTCCATGTTTGAATCATAAGAAGTGTCTTGAAACCCCATCCTGTAATAACAATAAACCTGGGTTCTCTTTCTCTAACTTTATTGAGGTTGTGGCACTAAGAGTCACCTGTTTCATTTATTTTTGGGGCAGTAGTGCTTTCTCTATATTTTTCTCATTTAGAGAACTCCACTATCTTGTATTTGACTTTGTATTTCCCACCCTCAGCATATATGCGAGTCCATACATTTTTCCAGTTTTTGTAGATAAAATTAGGTACCTCTGTACCTTATATTAGGGTTTGCATATACTCAAGTATATACAGTATATATCTTGTATATATCATATATATTGTATATACAATATAAAAGTATGATGGTACCCAAATACATATCACTACAATATATAGAGCTGGAAACAAAGACACAAGTAATTACACATAATACAATTTATAAGTTATGTTTCTGGGTGAATTGGCAAATTGGTAGCTGGAGGTATCCCAGCGGACAGCATGGTTAGGAAAGTGAAAAAGCTTAGATTTGTTATAGGAGTAGATCATTGATAGAAGTAAGCAGAGCTTTTATCGGTTCCTGACTTAGCATAATATTCCTACCACAAGACATTAAAAAACATGCTGGAAAAGGTGAGGGTTCTGGCATAAGAGCAGCCTTTTCATGGATGGTCCTGCTAAAAATTTGCATGCAAAGCAATTTATGTTTTCTTGAGGGACAGGGGGTCTAGTAGGTTACTGTGACCCCAAAATGACAGTCACTTTTAATTTGGTCCCAGTTCTATAGAGCTTGTACAGCTGTTTTGAAGAAGCTGAAACATTCCTCTTTAATTAGTTGGTGTTGGGAGTTAGAGGAGGGGTGTCCCTATTGGTACACAGTCATGGTAGAACTTGAATGTAGCTGGTTCATACCATCAGTGCTAATTAAATCATTTAATTTAACTCCTTCAGCTGCCATAGATGAAAAAAAATAACTATCATTACTTGGTAGGTCTCTCCGGAGATGTCAGCTGCCTTGGGCTGGGATTTACAATCTTGCTGGATTTCATGATCGATTACCTGCTGCTGCCCATCTCTTACAAGATCTCACTATTAACTACAGCTTTTATTCTGCAAGCCATAATAACTATTTTAGCGCCGTGAGATGTCAGCCATATTTTTTTCCGGCTGCATGTGCTAATGAGAAGCTATTGCAGATGCTCTCACTAGCTGTGCATGTACGGACACCCCATAATGAATTCATTTCAAAATGTCATTCATATTCCTTCAGTCCAGGCTGTCATTATTATGAACATTGGTACAGTTATTACTAATTAGTTACTTACACATTTTATTGCTCAACCCTCCAAGGGGTTCTGAATATTATATTTATATAGTTCTGGAGTGCAAGGTGAGATGCTGCACAAATACTATAGGCTAACAAACTGCCTATACCCTTTTACATTTAGCTTTCACATTACAATTATTACTCTGTAATGTTTTACATTACATAGATGTGATTATTATTCCTGGTTAACTTGCGCTACATACATTTTGATGTTTTCTGTCAGCTAAAAAATGTGCCTGGTACTTAAATGTTATATTTTAAAATGTGGCCTGGAAAAGTTGTACAAATTTCATATAGTGCCTTAAAAGCCCACTTTTGGTTGGACTTTCTTTGTGGCCTGGAAAATGTCTGTTACCTGAAACTCCAATGTGGCAAAAATATAGTGACTAGGCATGGTAAGTTCTCCTACAAAGAACTCATGGACAAGCACATGATCAATGTCATCAGCTAATCAGGTTACTCTTTTCTGATTCCCTAGCCAAGATTATTTGATTATGTCTTATTTCTGTTTTCTGATCAACCAATCAGAGTCTTAAAGCAGACCTATCACCTGCTCTGACACTTTTTATTATCGGCACAAGAAGTGGCAATAATTGGTCAGAGCAGGGTTTAAAAAACAAAAACTTATATGAAAGTAACAAAGGCCCTTTCGGGTGCAAGAAGACTTAGGAAGTCTTCCTTGCTATGTCTTCTTCCACATGGCTGACCATGGTGTCTTCTTCCACATGGCTGACCATGTCTTCTTCCACATGGTGTGTCACTGGAGGGGCATAGCAGGTTGAAGATTAGATAAACAGTGAAAGAAGAGTCTGCGTTAAACATCTTATAAAATGTCGAAGTAGAAATGGTACCGTATATACTCAAATATAAGCCAAATTTTTCAGCATCTGAAATGTGCTCAAAAAATTAAATTTGGTTCATATTCGGGTAAAAAAATGAAAATCGTGGCATTTTGTAGGTGGACTTTATGAGTGAATTACAAACCCCCTAAACATGCTATCATCACCAATTGCTGGAGATGTAGAGAAGGGTATTTAAAAAAAATTATTGCTCTAGCATATGTAGTTTTTGCATAACTTTGGTTCAAAATTAAGTCAAATTTGAAGGTATTTTGTGCAAAAACTTGATATGCTAGAACAATACTTTTTTCTTTACACTGTTCCCACATCCCTTCTCTACATCTCCAGCACTTCTAGTGATGATACCATGTTCAGTGGCTTTGTAATTAACTTACAAATCTGCTGAATTAATTAATTACACCTCAAAACAAAAGTACATTTGCTGTGTGGTTCGGTGCCTTAGTTGCTGCATTTCCCTCCCTAGGCTTATACTCGAGTTATTCAGTTTTTCCAGATTTGTTTTCTAAAATTGGGTACCTCGGCTTATATTCGGGTCGGCTTATACACGAGTATATGCGGTAAGTATGGCAGTGCATGGAGAGTGCAAGTAAGTAAGTTTGTGGATTTTAGGTTTGGGGACTGTTTTTTCCAGATCAAGACAGGTAAGTAATGTATATATGTATTATTTTTAGTAGAGAACCACTTTATTAGCTGATAAATTAGATTTTGAGTTGCAGCACAACATTTCCTAGATGTTGGCATCCCTAATAATGACTACAGTACAAATATGAATGAATACAGTATCAAGCCATAATTTGCATGTGCAAAGTAACAGGTTCTCTTTAAATCCAAAATTTTCTCTCTCTTTGCTGCTAAATACAGGTGGTGGAAGGAAGAGAAGCTGTTAAATGTTATTTTTCTCAGTGCTGTGGACCTGGTAGTTGATAAATGGTACTGGACTTTTTCTTTCATTCCTAGCATTTTATCAGAGCAGTAGGGGGGGGTCCTGCAACCAATACCTACTTCCTGCATGCTAAGTAGGGGGGGTCTGCCTAATAAAATCATGCTATCTGTCCCAGGGCTGTAATAACAGAAAAACTGCTGGGAAACACAGGAAACCAAAAACATGCACAAGAAATTACAGTTATGGGGGTGTTCTGTGCTACAACAATGAACATATTGCTGCAACTGTTTCCATAGTGACAAAGAAGGACTTTTGAAAATCCATAGCTTCCTGCAGATTGCAATAGAAGGGGAGCTTTATTTTAAATATTGTTAATATCATTGAATTGCATAATCGCTTCTTTGGCATGTTTTGCATATCTGTTTTAAAGAAAGCAGAGTTACCCTTAACAAGGCAATACATATACTACACCATATAGAAGAGAGTGCTCAATAGTCCTGCTTTAGACTGCTACACAACTAAATCAACCTTAAAGTAGAAGTCAGTCCAATTTTATATTTTAAATAGAGACAGACAGATCAGATGTATGATCTAAATGGCTACCAGGGGAATAGTGGCCCCAAGCAATAAAGGGTGTGGGGGTTCAGCCTTAAAGGGGATGTAAAGGTACATCCACCAAACATGTGTCTCTTAGGGCTTAAAAATACCAAACCTCCTGGCTTTCAAAACATTTAACAGAAATGATTGTCCTTGGCTTGGCTTCTCAGCAGCAACAGTCCTGGGCCTTACACTCCCTGTGAGCCCCCACACTCCCTGTGAGCCCCCTGCATGAAGCCTGCATGAAAGGTAAATATGCCTCTCTGGCAGGAGTTATATATGCGAGTGGGGAGAGAAATATGCACCCTTAGGATTGGAGGTCACAATCAGGTGATGAGAGGAGCTGTGGGAACGTGGACTAAGAAGTATGCGTAATGTACTATAATAATTAGGGGGTTAACCATGTTCCAATTGAGATGTTAGAAAATGTGTTTGTGCTGTTGTTGGGCAGAACATAAGGTGGGTGGTGACAATGTGAAGTTTCTGGAACATGTGCTGATGTGACCTTGCCATTTGGGAGTAGACTAGAAGGTTATAAATGGAAAGAGTTGGAGAGTAGCTGGGTCTTCATAGCATAGAGGTGTAGTGGATCTAGAGGGGAGTAGGCCTCAGGCCTGCAGATCCGAAGACCAGGAGAGTGCTGAGTTCTGATTGAGGCTTCACCCCTGTCCCCCTGCTTGGGGCAAGGGTATCCCTAGCCTAGAAGAGACACCTGGGTGAAAAAGGCTAGGGTGGAGACTATTAGTGGCAGAGGCTGCTCCCAGATGGCTCCCAAGGAGAGGAATGAAGGGTAACCTGGCACTGTGATGGATGTACAATAAAGGGCACGGTATTCACACCAAGCTGTCGTGTTTTGGACCTTTATTGAGGGATGTGCGCAAGGACCTGCTAATTAAAGAAAGCCTGCTTAGCTGTTGCAGGAAAGGACTGTGTGGCCTGGCTGCCCCTTGGATGGAAGGGAGGCGTATGCCTGTGGAGGTCTGAAGAGAGTCCGAGGTTGAGGTGAGATCATAGTTGTCCCCTGATTCACCCCTGTACGTGTGGTAGAGATGGGCGGTTCTCTTACAGAGCCGCAGGGGAAGTCCTTGCTGGGAGATTCTGAGAGTTCTTTGCAGAAGATTAGTGAAGAAGAAGCTTATGCCTCCCATTTGCCCTGTTTTGTATAATTTTCAGATTTAGTTTTTTTTTTGCTGTGTATATTTTTTTGTGATAGCAGCCATGGTGGGGGAAAAAGGGGTCTTCGGTGGGCATATAAAAGCCTATTTATGTTTCCAAGGTGAGGGGCCAATCTGGTGGTATGGTGCTCTTTAGTAATTATGTTAAATAAATTTTAATGATTTTATATGTTAATATGTTGTTTATGAAAGGGCTGCTGTGGCCATTTAAAATCCATGTTGAGCAGTCGGTGTGCTTTTATGGGGATCTGGTACAGGAGGGACGAAGCCATGCGAAAAGGACCTGCTGGGGGATTTATACTTGAAAAATATGCAACCTTCCCCAGAGATGATACATTCTTTGCCTCGCCTGACTTTGTTCAAGGTTTGGCATTCTGACTGGCCAACCAAAGACCTCAGACCTCCCATGATGGCATTTTCTGTTTTGTCATTTGGAATATAACTGAGGAAGAATCTGCCTGACAAATAAAACAATCCAGCAGTGTTTTCAAACCTTCCTCATACTTTAAGAAGCAAAATTAAAAGTATAATAATTTGTCTAGAGTTTTATGTTAATCACACTTCTCTAGTCTTAAAAAAAAGTCTTTGTAATAACCTGTTGGGTGGACCATTACGCTGTTAGAATATTAAAGCTGTTAACACAACTGTGTCAATGCTATCTGTGGGTACTAATTAAATATAAAAGGGACGGCTTATCAAAAGATTCTCTGTGGGCGACAGGAAGCCTGCCAGTGCCCAAGTATGTACAGCACATGGTGACAAAACAAAGTGAAAACTAGTTCTAAATGAAATGTCCATTTGGCTTGGTGGTCACCAAATAAGATCATGAAAGACAATGATACTAGTTTTCTTCTCCCCCAACATCTAAATAAGGCAAAATGGTTTGCATTCTGTAGCTTTTCAATGCAATTAGGGTTTTGATTTCATTTTATAAATTTTTTGTAAAGGATGAAAGGCTGTCCACTTGGACAAACTAAAGCCCCCTATACACGTCTAGATTTTCTGTTCAATCAACTTAAAAAGATAAATTTTGGGGTCAGGAAAATTGGTGATTGATTGTAATGTTTGCCAACTGTAGTAACAGATATTTGACCAATTTTTTGGCAATCGACTGAAAGTGTAATCAATTTCAATACAACCAATTAAAATTTTCAAGCATGTCCAATCAATTATTTCCCAATTTTAATTGTTTTAGGTTAATCTAACCATGTGGGCTGCCATAGATTTTCAATCAATCAAAAAAATTGATTGAATTAAGTTGATTGAATGAAAAATCTAGACGTGTAGAGAACAATGCTAATGCCAGGCATACACGCGGCCACCATCGCCGACATCTGCCCCGATTTCTTCCGGGATTGTAAACGTGATGACGTCATCACGTTTACAATCCCATTGCATTCTGGGGCCCCTTCAGTCGGCTGGGCACCCTTTGTGTGCCGGCCATAAGCTACAATGAAGCAGCCGCTTCATTGTAGCTTATGGCATCGGCTCCCATCGGCTCAGATTTTCCGACATGTCGGATCTCTGGCCAGCCGAGAAATGGGGCGACAGGGATCTGTCGCCCCATGTGGGGACATGCCGATAAACGGCCGTATTTTAACCTGACCGACGGCGAGAGCGCGCACGCCCGTCGGTCAGATAAAAATCCGGCCGTTTATCGGCATGTGTATGGCCAGCATAAGGGAGGTTGAGAAGTCATTAAGAAGGCCAACGTAGACTAGTTTAGCTATTTTAGTTAAGACAACTAGAAAGTGGTCCTGTCTTTGTGTCTTTTTGCAATGCATTCTGGGCAAGTTTCTAGCTTAAAAAAAGGACTAGCATAAAAGTGGAAGGAAATCTGCCTTTTGTTCTCTCGGTCATTATGTATCACTATGGGAAACCAAAGACAGTGATAATCACTGCTCACTCTGTGAAAAATGCAGTCAATACGATAATAGTATCAATTCATTGAAAGAACAAAATGTGAGCCTTTCCTGCCTGATGTTGTGTGATGGTTTTCAGTTTGTAACTGTGACTTAATAGCATTACTTTATCGATTCCGTTCTTCACAGTCCCTTGGATTTTTTTTTTCTTTTTTAGCATTTTCGTTCTGGGAATACCAAGCCTAATACAGTTTTGATTTTCACTGTGAAATATAAGTTCATTATTTATCAAGTATACCGTTGTTAATAGGTATGTGGGTTACATGGACAAAAGTACACATGAAAAGAACAATATATAACAATGCCAACCTGGACAGGCAATGAGTAGTGTCCCGGGCAAGGTCTTCTATTGTCCTTTTCCAGCTGCTGATTATTGGACCCCTCTGGGACAGCTTTTTATTTGACAATAACCTGAACTCCATCCAGCATGTCATACTCTCCTGTGGTTTGGCTTAAACTGATGCATTGATTATTCTGCTTCAGTCTCTGAAAAAAAAATCACTTGATACCACAACAGGTTGCCAAAACACTGGAAAACATCATCAATAAAAAATCTGCAAATATATCATTCAGAAGGCAATAGATTTTCTCCTGATAAAAGGGAGAGCATTGTATGACCTAAGGGGCCTAATAGAGCACCACTCTATTTTATATTAGAGTATTTTGGGATAAAAGCAGAAAAAGGTTCATATGGATCTGGCATCCAAAAACGAAACTTTACTTGTTTAGGCACACATGTACAATTTTCTCTACAGCAGGGAGAACACAGAAGTTAGAACAAGCAGAAAGGTCAAGATGTCTAACAAAACATGTACACAGGGGATGAAACCTCAATTGCTCTGATGTATACATGTATATGTATTCAGCAGTTTCACACATTGGGTGGATGGTTGGCAGGTGGTTGGCAGTTGCTGCCAACTGTCCCATGTAATGCCTATGGGCCATATGCATTCCTGACTGCCTTTGTGAATTCCTTCATAGTGACTAGATGAGGGGTGGGCAAACTAAGGCCCAGGGGCCGGATCCAGCCCATTTAGCTTTCTTTTCTGGCCCTTTGTCAGCTTGTTGAAAAGATGCTCCACTCCGCTTGTCCGTATTTACGGTCATGTCCGATAAGGCTGTTTTCGAGCGGGATGGATTTGTCCTGCTCGAAAACAGCGATGGTGGCAGATTATATGGGTCAGATAGATGGCCGTGAGCGTGCACTGCGCTCAAAGAGGCCATTGATTTGACCCATATCTCCACGTCTGTACCCTGCTTATCTGTTGATCCTGGTCTACTAGCATAACCAGAAGCATGAAGATAACTCTTCAGACCTAACTCTTCTAGAATACATCCAAACTTATATTACAGGACAGATGTAGGTGTATATATATATATATATCACCTCACATACAGCATGCTTACTACTGAACGACAAGGGTTTTTCAAAAAGTCAAGCCACAATCAACAAACGTTGAACACGGACATCAATCAGGAAAAGCAAATAAGGGGGATATTTTGCACCAGAGTAATGTAACGGTACTTTGGTGCAAAATGAATCAGTATTCAACTTGACAGAGTCCACACAATGTTGCCATAGCAACTACCATTACTGCATTCCACCAAGGCACTCGTAGGGACGAGGGTTAAGCACAGGCTGTAACAAAAAAGGGTCTGAATATATAACATACTAATATATATTCTTTACTTCATACCCAAGGCAAATACCTTTTTTGTTTTTTCCCCCCTCTTCCTCTGGTTTACTTCATAAAAGACATTGTTTTTCTGTAGTGTACATGTTGCTGTTGTAGCTGGATAAACAATCTTTGGTTTTCAGCATTTTTATTTAGTCGGTGATGGATGAAAGGCAGTCTGCTAGACTGGCTGAGGAGTGGGTGACAGGTCAGAGGAGGGGGGCTGACTGAATTTGGGTACAATTAGCATAGAGATGAAACAGGTTGGCAGTTGTTTTGGAGCTGGTCATATCTTTGCTGACAAGGACAAACAGATGGGAAAGATCTGCTGTGCTCTGCATTTCTCCTCCGGTAAAGATCTACACATTTTTTTCGGTCATATACAGCGAAAGATCTAGACATACACGAGGCTAATATGTAACTAAGAATGTCACCAAACAGACCCATTGAAGACCTTGTAGCTGCTGAAAGGACTGAAATGTAATTTCCAAATTCATGATATGTAATTTATTAGCGTGAGGTCAAGAGTGGGATAAAATTAATGAAAAATGATATTGCAGGAAGCTGCAGGGTGACCTCAAACAGTGTGCTTCATTTATACTTTTGGACAACAGTGGTGTCACTTCTGCAAGTAATATAGTAAGATATTAACGCAGCGCATTGCAGGTCCCATACCCGATACTTAATCGGAGCTGCTTCAGGAGTTGAGTACCGCCAAGTCAGAGTTTTCTTATAAATCTGTTTTGGTTTTGTTTATTTACCCATTTTCAGTTCCTCATAAGTCAAATGCACATTTAATCAGAAGACAACACAACCATTTATTAGGAAAAAACAAGCAGACTTTTATTTGCTGTGAAAAATAACTGCGTGCTGAATAGAGAAATAGCAAGGGAGTAAAACAAGCTTCAGCAGACTGTGGCTTCCCGATGGCTGCGGAATTTATAGGCAGATTTAACTTTTCATGTCCTTTAGCCCACAATTTCCAGCATTTATAGAACCTATCCTGTGTATACCTGGTCTTCATCAATGCATTATTTTCTACCCCCGCAGGCCCTAATATAGTGACACTCCACCAAGAGGCCTAGTGATTGGTGATGGCCTAGTCCTTCTTGTGTGCTATAATCAGCTGCAGGGCACTTAGCTGATGGTACGGGCTTCTCAATTTGTTTGCTTGCTGTGGTTTCTGATAGTTGTTATGGTTGTTCACCGTGCATCCTTTCTCTGCAGTATGTTCTTGACTTCACTAAACTCTAATCTCCTTTCCTGTGTCCTGGTATGAGAAACCCTACATGTCTGTTGATGTCAATTTTGGAAAAGAACATTTAAAACCGTCCATAGACGCCTCGATCCATGGCCGGCTTGTAGCAGACTCATTACAGTGTGGTGACGTCACCACGCTAAGGAGTCAGCTACAGAACTGACAGGAATCCTGTGTGCTCCACTAACACCAGCAGATTGTAGCCAATTTACCTGGAGGGGAAGGAGAGAGGGGGAGGAGACTCCTCCTCCAAGTTAACTGACTAATGCGGGGAATCCTTACCCTGAAGGTGGAGGACCTCAAGGTCTGTAACATCCACAAGCTCTGTGATGTCATGGAGGAGTAGAAGAGGATTCCAGTGGCAACCTGCGAACCTCTAGCAATCTCCATGCTAAGGAGAGTTAAGGTTGTGCTGGAAAATAATGTCTCCCACCAAAAATATTGACCGTTTGGGCATAATTGTAACTTTTTTTAGTAAGGGATGTACTTACTTTTGTTGGCAGAGATTTAGACATTAATGTCTGTATGATGAGTTATTTTAAGGGGACAGCAATCTTACACAGTAAGGCTATTTATCCATTGGGCATCATGGAACGGTCAGCGTAAACACATCCATAACACGTAATGTGTATTATGAGTGACGCGTTGCATAATTGATGCGTCTGTGGAGAGAGCCACATTGTAAACAATGGGCTGGTTCTGCCGTGTTATGGTGGCACCCAAACAACAACTTCATGTTAGGACTTTTAAATGGCTATGAGATAAAGTGCTGCAGAAGAAACTTCCAAATTTTCAGCTATGAACACATAAATAACATTGTGTATAAAGAATTAGAGCTAAGTTTTACTGTTGCATCCATTTATAAAATAAACTAGTTGAAACCTTATATGAAACCTTGTTTAAAGGTTTTGTCCAAGGCTAATAATAAGCTTATTTAAGCTGTAGAAAAGCTGCAGGTCACCTGTATACTGGAAAACTACCTATGAAGACCACACATTTATGTCACTGTATTCAACGCTTATTCTGATGTACTTTGTTCTTGCATCTGAAAATAATTTGTAGATGGAATTACATAAATTCTTAAATAAATATAAATGATATTCTCATTAAATACAAGACTACATATACTGTATTTGACATAATGCAATGAAAATGGGGATATTCAGCAAAGCTTTAGGTCACCTAACTGTTGCAATTTATTTTTACTAACAAGAAAACCAGTTAAAATGAATACAATGTTGTCTAGTAACATAGTTTTTGTCCTCCTTTAGAGTACTCTGGTACAGCAAGCATTTTCTTTCCAAGAATTGGTTCATGCCTCTTTATCAGGAATCTCTTTCTGCAAAGAGATGGTGTCTCTCCCGGGAGACTCGCTCACATGCTGCCGTCCCATTAAATGATTTACACGTGGGCCAGTAATCTCCATACGGTGCAATAAATCTCATTAAAAAGTAATACAACTGCAACGCATAATTGGTTCCAAATGAGCAAGTGCATCAAACTGACGGCATTCTCCTTAGGATGTTCCCAAGCACCTGCATCACGTTAGCTCAGAGATTTGACTCCTCTCTGCAGGAGACAGGTGTCACATCATTGTGCGGAATTTGAATTGGCGTGTAAGCATCCTTCCACACTTAGGTACATTCATCCCAATTCTTAGGTGCATTGTCAGCTACAAAATGTGCTTTCAGAATAGTGTTTAGTACAATGCATATATTCATGTACTTGATGTCAGGACTTGTTTTATGACATAGAGCAAAAAGCAATCAAAAGCTGGGCATAGACGGTTTGATTTCCCAACGATCTATTAAACGATTGTGCATGCGATTCTGGATTCAATTCCAATTACAGAATCGATCGCACACAGCACCATATGACGTCTTCAATTTCTGGTTGATTCCTTCCCGCGATCGATTGATCACGGGTCTTGTGATCTCCAGCTCACAGCTGTTCTAATCGGAAATGATGTAATGTCGATTGATAGGAACGATCCCACGTCTCCATTAACGTTCTGCAATCAACTAAATTACAGACAGGTCCGATTCCTGCTCCATCGATTTTACATGTGATTTAGGGTCAAATCTATTGCTTGATTACTTTGTGCATGCATCGATTTGTGATGGGTCAAATCGGGGATTGATTCCGGTGATCGCTCTCACAGAAATCGTACGGAAAATTGAGACGTTTATGACCAGCTTAACCCAGTTAAAGTTTTAGAGACTCAGGGCAAGGAATGTGTCATGTGTCAAAATTTTTGGTCCTACTATATAAATAAATGATAATAATATTGTATTGGTTTGAAAAGATTTGTGTCTATGGTTCCAACCTGACTTGGGGGTAGCTTAACGATTTGAAAAGATGCATTTTCAAGAGTTATTGTGTGAATGTAAAGGGTTGGAGAGGATTTTTATTTGACTAGTTTGATTAAGTAAGTTTATTGCAAACCCCATGAACATGGTATCATCACCAAACTTGCTGGAGATTTAGAGAATGGTTGAGGGTATACTACAAACAAGGATGCATTGCTGTAACACAAATAGATTGCAGAAATCAAATTCAAGTCGTAATTTGGACTTTGAACTTGATTTTATTTTTCAAATGTTCTCACAACCCTTGTCTACGTCTCCAGCAATTGTGGTGATGATACCATGTTCAGGCGTTTTGCAATCAACTCACAAAGTCAGCTAGTCAAAAAGATTCAATTATCTCTACTGTGATGATCTACAAAAGGTTTTTAAATAAATATTTATCAACTGTATCTGTTTTTTTGAAGAGTAAGTAGGATAAATTATATAGATAATAATAAAAAATAAAGAAGTGTTGTCTATCTCTAATATTGCCTTAGCAGCTTCTTTTTTTTTCTATAACATAATTCCCTGTTGATCATACCAGCATATCTTATTTTTCACCTTATTTTAACTGACCAAGAAAGAGTGAAAGAAGACAAGCCATTTGCCACAGGCAGTGGTTCCCTCAATGTTCTGCTTGTATATATATATATTTAAACCCTATTTAAATATTTAAGGACTGTGTGACTGCAGCCTGGAGCTCTGGATGAAAGTGGCTCCAGGTACAAGTCCCATTGAGGGTTAAAGGTGGGTTTACACGTGTAGATTTTTTCTTCAATCAACTGGCAATTATATTTTTTGTTCGTCCATCCTGAAATCGAATGAATATACATTCGAAATTACAACAACAGATAAAAATTTACCAACATGTTCAATGACCTTTCAAACAATATTTTGTTCGAGGTTGAACAAAATTTATCCATCAAACAAATTGGCCATTCTAGATTTTTGTTCAATCAACCAAAAATAGTTTGTTCTTTGTTGATCGAAAAAATCTACATATGTAAACCCACCTTAAGGTACCTAAAAATACCGTTTACATATCCCCA
>CM070033.1:99093017-99103820 GCA_036250615.1 Ptychadena robeensis
GTTCGCGGCCAAGCATCGGCTCTTAGAGCCGGCTCGTTCGCGAACGACCCATCACTAAAGCAGAGTCGACCACTCCTGAGAGAAGTATACTTGTCGCTCCTCTGTTTTCTTGCCCGTAGGCACTCAGAAACAGAGAAAGTGAAAAGAACATGACCTTCTCTCTCTTTGTGCACGCCAACTGCATGCATTCCCTGCCTCTGATTGGAGCAAAACCCCTTGCTACCAATACCGCCAGTGTTTTCCCGTCTTGATTTTTTAAATACATGTTTATTCCTGAAAATACAGTGCCTAGGCAAAAAAATTGTCTTCCCTTTCCTTCTCCACCACAACTGTCAATCGAAGGCAGAGACAGCATTTACACTGGCCAGCACGCACATACTCTACAAGAGAGAAGCACAAGACATGTGCATGACCTGTGTTAATGCTATCTCTGCCTTGCTTTCAGCACATGATCGTCTCTCTGTGTGAGAGCTGACCTGTGTGCATGCTGTCTCTGCTTTACTGGCGGTCAGCACAAGACCTTCACTCTTTGTCACTATTGGTAGGGAGGGAAGAGGAGATGATGATATCACGTCAACTCGACCACGACTTTAGTGACACATGACTCGATTAAAAAAATTTAATGAAGTAATTAAGGCCCTACTATATATTTACATTATCCTGCCCTATATATCATATATAACCATATCTAATTCTAAAAAAGTAGTGTATGCACCCAATCATATACAGTATATATAGCCATATAATAATCATATATATTTACAGATTATACCTAATTATATACGGTATACAACCATAGATATATATGATATATAACCTATACTATTTAACCATATATAATACTATATATGTACATTATAAACCCAATGATATACAGTATATGCTATATATTATCCTATACAGTATATTTACAATAACCTATCCTATATAATCATATATCATCCTATATATTTATGTACTCTATCCTACATACCAATATACCGTATATAATGGCAACATTGTTCCATTCAGATCAGTACAAATTGAGTTTCCATTGTTTGAAATGAATTATTAAACTCTGTGTTATTACCGGTATATAAGGTGTAAAACCTTCTACAGCTTAGAGAAGTAAAAAGCCTGCTTGTCAAGGATTTGGTTTAACAGGGTATTTAAAGTATTCCACCAATTCACATGACTCCCACTGGCATATTGATTTAGAACGTGATGGATTTCTGTTATAAATATTCTTTTCCATCTCAGTGGATGTTTAGCTGTATTTAGATTTGGTGATTGACAGTACAGGATTTATTAGTTCCAAACCCTTGTTTTTACATTAAGTCTTACAAACTAGGATGCATCAGGACATATGTGGTCTTCACCCTTAAATAAGGCCTTCTTTAGAAAATTCAATCAAAAAGATTCTCAGAGTACTACATGGAAATAATGTGTTTACATTATGTTAACATTTATATTTCTGGAATCATTTTTTTACTCCTATTAGAAATATTAAGGTCAAATTTTGAAAATGAGCAAAGCAATCCACTGGGCTCAAGATTTGACCCAAATCAAGCTGATTTGTCTATAAAAGCTGGACTCATTAATTATTTTTTATTTTCTTTGTATGCTTCGCTAGTGAAGAGTGGGAGGGGGTTACAAATTATTTCTGATTACTATATACTACATTTTTTAGTATAGAGATTACAGATATTATTAATAATATGTATAATAAGGTAAATTCAGTATAGTAATTGTTACCTTTCTGTAAAGTAGTGGTTCTCAACCTGTGTGTCAGGACTCCTTTTGGGGTTGAATGACCATTTCACAGGGTTTAGCCGAGTTCACTGAAGGCATAAGAGCTGCTGCCCACAAGCAGGGTGGAAAGTTAGGTGGGAGAGTAATGCCCCCTCCCTCCTCACTAAGCAGGGATGGGGCGTTACTCCCCATTCTAACTTTCCACTCCAAACATCATTTGCATAAGCTGGGTGTGAAAATAAAAGGGAGGGAACATAACACTTACCTGATTGTGATTGTGGAGTGTCACTTACAGTGTTTGGAACACAGCAGTGACACTCTGCAAAGGCACTTTATGTTCAAAATACAGGAGGTGACATTTGGCGACCTCCATTCCGGGGTCGCGGCTCTAAAAAGGTTGAGAACCACTGCTGTAAAGCTTTTGACAACACATGGAAAAGCCCATTTGAGCTGATCTGAATGATTTATCCTAATCAGTTTAAATTGATCATGTCTCATTTTTGCTTTCTATGTAGGTTACAATAGGATCTGCAAATCAAAGCAGTACTTATTAATCCACTGATTAAATAGTTCATGTGCTTCTGCAAAATAATATTGTCATTCTCTTGAATGTAAGCCAATTTTTCAGCCCCCAAAGGTCAGGAGATGAAAATTGCAAAACTTTGTGGGTGGTCTTTGTAAGTAATTGCAAAGCCCCTGAACAAGGTTCATTACCAAAGTTTCTGGAGATGTAGGGAACATTTAAAAAAATATATTTAAAACAAAAATAAAGAATAAACAAATTAATTGCTTATTTGCATAAATTATGTTTAAATCAAGTTTAAATGTTTTAAGTTAACTTTAAATTTAAACAAAATGTTTACAATTAACTCACATATTGTTTATTAATATACAAAAAAGAAAAGAGCATAAAGGACCATAGGGGATTAAAGTTGCTGTTCACTCAAATATAAGATTTCAGTAAAAAAATTCAACACCCATAAACATGTATCAAAAAAAAAGGATTGATGGTCAGTAAGCAAAGGTAAGCAGTTGATTTTTTAACGCGTTTCACCCTTAGGCTTGATTGGAACATAATTGGTAAACCAGCACTGGTTCAACAATCATGTTCCATCGGCTTGGCACCAAATCTCCACCAGGATTATCCCCCTGTGGGCTAATGGGTCAAATGAGGGCCACCACTTCCCAATTACATCTGATGGGACTTCTATGAGGTATCCTGATTTTTAGGTAGTTACTTCCTCACAAAGGAAAACTGTAGTTAGGATTTGGATTGTATGACTATTACCAATCACAAACATCACCACAGCTTCTACCACCCTACACAGAAAGGCTGGTGGTCTAAAGGTCATGGGAGTGATTCCAGTATGATTCAGAGTGAGATGGGTGAAACTTCCAGGTCCTATTCGGGCATTTTTTCTATGACCCTCTGTCATACGACTTGCACACAAAGAATAAACAGAATGTCCACACAGCTAGTTAGGGAGAATAACATAAGTTACTAAAGGAGTATATACAAGTCTTTAGGGGCTACAATCCACACACTAACCAGCTGCTCAGGGGATGTGACTGATGGCTCTTACCCAGTAGAAGAAATGCTGTTGTAACAGAACCACTGGAGAGATGGGTGATGTACACACAGCCTTATCCTCTACCAGATGGTGATGCATTGTGTAGGACTATCTGGGAGACCTTACAAACAATGGGGTTGGGTTATGAACGGTGTCTGAGCTTGTTACCTCCCAGACGGTGGGGTATTGTGTGGACTGTACATACACCATCACAAACAATGAGGTGTTACTGTCTTTGTTGATTGTGTTACAGATTGAATGTCTGAGCTAGTCATCTCCGATGCCGGGGAGACCGGGTGGGAGTGGGCCTAGTGGTCTGTGTATTGTCACACATAGTTCTCCATCAGGTCCCCAGGGGAGGTCCTCCGGCATGGGGAATTTGTATATAAGATTGAGCATTCTATCAATAAAGGAGTTCTACTTCTTACCCTCAACTTGAAGCCTCGTCTCATGTTGTAGGGAACAGCTATAATACCACTAGCTCTTGTAAGAGCTGCTCAGAAGCTTGGAGGTCACGGGAGAAGGACGTTGCAGGCGGTTGATACTGTTACAGCTGTCCTTAAAATAGGTTACACTTTGTGGCAGAGATATCCTCACCCAGACCCTGGCACTCTTCAGGAAGGCTGCAGGAGAAGGAGAGCTCCTTGAAGGTTGGGAGCACTGAGCTCCAAGTTCTATAGTGGGCAAAATACCTGGGAAAATAGTTAGCTATATAACCTTTGCCCAGAAAAGGGGTTAAGCCAGTATCCAGACAGAGAACTTTATCAAAATAGCGGTAAGAGGAGCCATGATCTCATCCCTGGCAGCTAATGTACATAATGATATGTCCTTAAAGATATATACACCCATTTTTACACTATGTAATGGCCAGCTATGTACAATATACAATATTGAGTGTATTCCAGTACTAAACTCCCTTGATCTCACAAATTGTCTAGTTGAAAGAATGACATCATGAAGCAAGCACAAATTATTGGCTGTCTGTTTCTGTAGCTTAGTTGTTGCAATTACCACCCTGAGTCATTCAGTTTTTCCATGTTTTGTTTTAAATTAGGTACCTCAGGTTTTACTTGAGTATATATGGTAAGTGGTATTTTATCTACTGCCAAACTAGATTCAAAGTTCATGATCCACACAAAGTTGCCTTTAGTCCATTTTGTAAATAGGCAACACCCTTGACATGCAGAATATAACAATTCTTACAATTCTTAGAACACAGTTAGCCAATAAACAGTATCACTTGAACTCCAAATTTGCTGAATTCTTAGAACAGAAATTGATGGAATTTTTTTCCAATGGGATCACAGACTAAAACACATGAGTAGTAGAGATAATAGGGGTTACAGAATTTTTATTCTTATTCCTATTTTTTTATTTTCATTGCTGCCTATGTTTTCTCGTCCCTAATTAATAAGAGGGGCATAACAGGCACTAGACTTGATGTTCACTCCCCCCACACACTCAGTAATACAATGCAGCAGAAATTTAAAATGGAAAAATAAATTGTCTAGTGGCCAGCTACAGTACAAAATAAAGAAAGTAGAGCTTTTGTTAGAAACAGTTTGATTTTATTGGTGTCAATGTGTCTACAATTAGAGTCCCACATGCTTTTCCTACCTGAGAATTAAATATATCCATTGTGGTTTATTTATAAAACAGAAAGAAAGCTTTCAATCTGCCTTCAGATAGAAAACAGCCAGATTCTTTAACTGCGGTATTGATCCTGGGGTCCTCCCTTTGTGTGAATGGTCGGCTAAAGCTGAACTCCTGCCTTTTTTTTTAGTCTTGCACAGCTGTACAGGCTCCTGTCCTGTACAGAAGCTGTCTGATTTCATAGCACACTGTGAGTGTCACACAGTGTGAATTAGAAAGTGCAGCAGTTTCTTGGTTGGAGGCCTCCAGCCACGATGTCCAAAGCTTGGCAATGGATTTTGTTTCAGTTATCAAGGCTCAGTAATGCATTTGGACATTACCATGTTTGGTCTGCTTCCATTTCACCAGCATTTATCTTTCTGCTTTCTATAGGATGCCCACCAGTAGTGTCACTGGCTCTAAAATTGTATTGGTACAGAAAATAAGGAAAATGAATGCACTCGCTTTCCATGCGGATCAGTGCAATATGTATATCAGCATGGTGCCCAGCCAGGAGCAAGACATGATGTCACATGTTAAGCCTACAGATCAAGAACAATGTCATACAACCTATTACTTTTAATGGGGGGGGGGGGGGCAAGCTGGTGGGTAGGAGCATTCTTAAGCCCCCCTTACACCTTTAGATTACTCCATACAAATTCCTTTAAGCCCCCCATACACCTTAAGATCAATCCATACAATCTCCATTAGATCTACCAACAACTGTGTAGTATAGTGGCCTCCCTGATAGAGTACATAGTGATTGGAAGGATCAGAAAGCTCCTCATATTACATGGTTTTGATAAAAGAAAAAATTATTGTACAGAAATTGTACGGTAAGATTGTAAAGTGTATGAGGACCTTAAGGGTTTAGATTTCTCTGTCAGATTTCCTTTAGATCTCCTTTTGTTTGACCAAAACCATGTAATATGAGGGACTTTCTAAACAATAAAGTCTACCCTTAACTACTTGGTAGATCTAAAGGATATCTGACAGTGATATCTATAGGTGTATGGCCAGCTTTGCTATTCTCCTGCTATCTGGACTGGCTCGACACAGGGGTCACCCGGATTGGGAACAGGTATTCCCTAGGTTGGGACGCATGGTGGTTCTAAGGCCTTTTACATCCACCACCGACTCTCTGGGGGAACCTCCTTGCCTGGGCTATCATCAGGGTTGGTACTAGGTTTTACCACCACCACCCAGGGACATCTGGTCCCATATCCACCCCACACGGGATATACCCTCGGGGCCCAACGCACGCCTCGGACATCCGTGGTAGGCAGCCTGGCACGCTATCCTGCGCTGGCCCTGCTTTTGGCGTATTATTCATATGGTGGCGGGAAATTGACGTCACATCCGGTACCTGGAATGCAGATAGGTTGCGATAGCCGGATGTGACGTCACTTGCGGTTCTCGAGCCGGCTCTGCACTAGAAGACCGGCTTCATGCCCGGTCTTCCAGTGAACTGATTCTTCCTCCGGCGGGATTTCGCTGCTTCTGATCCTGCCGGAGGAAGAATAGAGAGCTCCTTCTCACCGGCGAAACGGGGCGGGTCAAACACCCGTACTGCTTGCCGGCTAACAGGGGGAACATCCATGTTCGTGGCCGAACTGTCTGCCTTAGCCTAATCCCACCTTTCACAATCCCCCTTTTCTCTATATGACCCAGTCAAGCACTGTAGAAGGGTGCTGTTTGAACCAGGATGAGAATGAGAACTTCAAAATAAAGCAATGTATTTATGTGTCAAATACAAAATGTTGACAAGGTAAAGTGCCTTATGGCAACTAGTGCTCTGATGTAAAGTAGTCTAGCAGTCAGAGAGAAACATAGTTCTAAGTTAGGTGTCCTTATCCTAGTTATAGGATTATGTTACACAATAGAACTTTGCATTGTTTATTTGGTTTTATGTAATATATACTTGACTTGTGTCACAATGATTTGTGCCAGGGAGTAATACATGACTCTATTATGTAACAATAATAAACCATCCATACCAGCCATTAGCCATTGTTAACCAGCTTGGTGGGTACATATTTATAAAATCAACATATCATAACACCACACAAAGCCCACCATTAATAGCATGTTGCAGTAAACCTTAGTAACTGCCATGAGAACCGATGGGTCATACCAAATAATTTATTGTTCTGTTTCTTCCAACAACACTGTTGAGCACTCGCCTTACTGTGAAATGACATGAAGTCAGGGGTGGTTTGAGCTGGAGTGGGATGTTGGCGCGGAGGAGAATGGCGGTTTTACATATGGGTAGTCTGGGCGGTTCCCCCCCCCCCCACTATGCTGCCCTGGGCAACTGGCCATATGTAAAACTGCCTCTGCAGAACATTAATCAATGTGGTGTCTAACTTCTCCCACCTTTGCTATTTAATTCCTATCCTTTAACCCCTCTTTACTCCCACTCCTGACTGGTTTAACCAAATAAATGCCATCCCCCTCCCTTAAACCGTCCCAGCACAAGTCAAGATACACCCATGCCTTCAGATTACTTCTGGATAACCATTTTCAACTATGATAACTAGGCTAAAGCCCACCATACATCTTTCAATCACTCCATACAATTTCCTTGAGATCTACCAACAACTATGTAGTGCCGGGTCCTCCCTGATAGAATACATTTAGAAAGGTCCTCATATTACAAGGTTTTGGTAGAACAAAAGTTGATTCTACAGAAATTGTACAGATAGTTTGTAAGATGTATGGGGGCCTCGTGTAACACCAATCATGAAAAATCGTAAAAGTAAAATTAAAACTTCTACAGATCTCCCTTATTATCCATATGCTTGTTCACAGCTGTATCACATATTCAAGATACAGACTTCATAAGGTAGTAATATTGCATTGTCAACACAAATTTTATTTACCTTGGACAACCTGTGTTGTTATGTGCTCCTACCTGATATACTGTGTGGCTTATTTCTCTAGAGACCTCTTGGGCAAACCATCAGGTATATTATACGTATAAGTGTGTATTTCTTTCTTTGTTTGCACTGGAAAACTAATGCAGTCCTTTCTTAAGCTAGATTTTAATGCAGGTCTTGGTTTCTTTAGTTAGTTCTAATTTTCATATCCCAAATGTCAAATTTTTATCTATAGCTTTTTCAGGATTTCAACACAAGGCTTATTAAATACCCGAATACATGTTCTAAGTGCTTTTGCTAATCTCAGTAAACGAGGCCTTAGAGATGGCTGCATAACTTTGACTATGTTATAGATATGGGTTAACGGGTTTTCAGAAGGTACATGTACAGTGTTATTAACAGACAATACATACGTTTCATCAGGGTTCTCTCTTTCTGAAGTGAATTCATAGCAAAGGCTGGCCTCACAGATGGCAGTTTTGAAACTCTTTTGGCCAGGAACTACTGTTTGTGGGGGTGTAAAATGGTTGATACAGCCAGAATTTCGATGGAACTTTGTGTTGTGCTGTAAATCCTGTTGGCTTGTCCCTTTATCCGCCTGTGCACGCAGTCATCAGCACAACGAGTTGACATTCACCAGAAAAGTATGTACAAAAGTAAAAAACCATAACTATATGTTTCTGTACAGTTTTTAATTCATCGTTTAATTCACCTTGTGTGCCCAAATCACATTAAACAAGCAACACACATTATGAGTGAAACTGGCAAATGGCAGAAGTGGCACCCATGCCATTAAATACATCCGTCTGGTATGAGCATTAAAGTCAAATATAGGATATGGCATGCAAAGCAGTGGCGAGCATCTTTTTTCCTACTTAGGGGAACCTCAACTTCAGCCCTCGACATAATCCATAAACCACTTTATCTGAATTTAGATAAACCTCTGTTACTAAATATTAAATCCTAATGTTTTGTCGTCTTGTCAATCCTCTTTCTGTCTATGTCTCATTAGTCATTTTCATTACCAATGGTTTGATACCTAAGGTGCCATAATGGACCAGGTCCTTGCAATTTTCAGGTATGCATACACTCAGGCCAGCTGTAAGATAAAAGAAGGGAGTGAAATGGTTCCCTTTGGAATATAGTTTATAGTACTTGGAGAAAATTGGTATATAGAACCAACAATATAACACC
Organism: Ptychadena robeensis; assembly: GCA_036250615.1. NCBI lineage: Eukaryota > Metazoa > Chordata > Amphibia > Anura > Ptychadenidae > Ptychadena > Ptychadena robeensis. The sequence continues at coordinate 99,102,025 of CM070033.1, forward strand.
TATAACCCAATTATTATAGTAGCAGATACTGATCATTTTCTAAAGGCTCGTGGGAATACAGTATAATATTGACAGCAGCTACAGCAGAAAATGATCTTGACTCTCTGCTATAGAGTTGGCATTTATGGGCTAATACATCAAATACAGCAACAAGGCATATTAGCCACAAAATGTCATTTTCAGTTTGTGTCCCCTAATGTCACTGACTTAGGGAGCAGTCTCATTTTCAGTGGCAAGCTAAATGTCGGAGGTTTGTTCGGGGCTACAAGGTGGACTCTGGCAGTAGTTTTTTAATGGTACATGTCAGTTGCAGCTTGTCATTACCTTGTTTCATTCTGCCATGTACACACATAAACATTACGCTCAAGGTATAAACGAGCAGGCAGTCGGAGCCTTTTTGCCTGAAGGCACTTTAAAAGCCTATCACAGAAAAGGACCAGTGATATAGAATGCACACCACTCTTTGTGCCTCTTAATTATCAGAACCTATTCAGTTGGTTACTATAATTTTCTTTTACATTTAAGGCTCTCTGATTTTTATTCATATTTAGTATAATACTGTATGTGGCCAATAGGACAGGAACAAAAATCACAAAAGCCATTGACTAGTAACTCTTTCTATGCCTACTGGCTATGCACCATATTTTTTGGACTATAAGGCGCACTTTTATCCTCCATCTTGCCTGCATCTTATGGTCCAAACCCGCCAGCTCTCCCAGCAAGGAGATCAGCAGAGGAGCTGTCAGATTAAAGATGCGGCCATGGCCGGTGTCTGGATCTCCCATCTGAACTGTATTGCTTATGCCAACAGGGCCCAGCTGATTTAGCTGAACTGCCATCTATCCCTCTCTCCGTGTCTGTGGAAACTGCAATCACTCTGCAGCTTCCATGGACACAGGCACAGCCAGAGAGGGAGAGACTCTGCGGCTGTTCTCACCTTCAGTGAGGAAGATGACGTTGTGTTGTGATAGTACTGCTGCTAGTGACATTTACTGGCTGAATTTAATATTGCATTAATTTAATCCATTGCATTAAGCTAATTGTCAAACCAAAGATTAGCAGGAGGTCAGTAATAAAGTACAGTAAATGTAAGTTCATAGTATATAATGTAGAAGAATAATGTAAATTGTTAATATCTCAAATATCTTAATATCTCGAACATTCATAAAAAGGTACTTCTGGCAAAAAAAAGCTGTTATGGGGCAGATTTTATTTTTTGGCAAATTTGACTGTAAAGCAGAGTATAGGAGTAGTTGTTTCAAAATATTACACAGACATGGTCCACGTTGTTCAAAATAAGAAAACCTGCCTGGAAACACTGGAACACTGGATAGGGATTGTTGCCATTTTGCACTTCAAAAATGCCTTGGCATCTGGAAAAAGCACTGTGTCACAAATGGGCTTTAGACCATTTTGGGCCATATGCCCAAAAGTATTGTTTGCAGTTGTTCTTTGAGATGTTTATGATGCTTTTGTGGGAAAACTATTGTTTTAACATGCACGGTCAGGTGTCAAGAGAACCTGTCTTCCATGAGACATTTGTTTACATAGTAAATCCCTGTACACATGCATATGAAGTTGCAAAGGCACCGGGATCTTTGTTATTTTTGGGGGATTTTTTTAACCTCCCTAGCGCACTGCTGAGTAGTGATGGCCTGAACTGTTCGCCGGCGAACATCGCATGTTCGCGTTCGCGCATTTTCGCGAACATATGGCGAGTTCGACCGCCCCCTATGTTTTTACATTAGTTAAACTTTGACCCTGTTAGTCACAGTCAGCAGACATAATCCAGCCAA
>CM070033.1:99155545-99170254 GCA_036250615.1 Ptychadena robeensis
GGGGGGGGGGGGGGGGGCTTTAGTCATGCAATAAAGGCTGGACTGTCCTGGAATCCCTGCCTACATGAGTTTTTTTTATACAGATACAAGATTGACAGATATGAATATGCTGTGTTACTCAATTACAATATAGTCTACAGTCAAGTCTCCGAGAGGGTCAAAGGAGACACACATATACATATTACAATTGTGTTGTAGCTGTTTGCCTTGGGTCCAGCTCAATTAATTTAAGTAACGGTTCCCCTGCTCTAGGTATATTATACTACCATTATAACCTCAAAATGGTGACATTTTTAAATTTCAATTAATATTTTACTCTGATTTAATAAAATGTTTAAAGACAGGTTTCAGCCTACATTAACCCTCTAAACTGCAGGATTGATGCCTGTGCTAGTAGCAGCAAGCTATAGATCAGTTGAAATGTGGACCTCCAGGTTATTCACACAGCGATAAGGGAACATAAAGGGGAGTCAGAACAAAGTGTGGTCTGTCTGATGCTGTTTCCTCATCACTAGCTACTAGCCATTCTTGTCACAGTACATCCCTTCCTCGCATGAACTATTCATTTCTCAGCTGACATTTGTTAAACTCTGTCCATAATGACCATCTGTGAAGTTGGGTTATAATAATTTTCTTCCTATTATTCTGGGTGTGATAATGAATGTGGTTGTGAAAACCCATGTTAAGCTACAGGGACAGATGAAGGCTGTTGCATACCGAGAGGGATTGCTGATGACCTCTAAACCTTTGTCTACTGTGTTTAAGATGATGCTCTAAAATCAATGAGCTGATAATGTTCACCTCCATGCGGCTATCTCCCCCCTTCTCTTTATCTGCGTGTGTGAGAGCAGCATACGTATCTGCCTTGAGCATTGCACAGGTTGCTTAGAGAGATTATGTGTAGGCAGATGGATTGCTTTTGTGTGCTTGTGTAGGAGGAAAGTATTTGTGTATGAACTTACTATATTCCATATATTCCATTGTATGATGGAAAATATTGCTGCTGATTTGCTATGCATGCCTGCTTCCCCTCAGTGGTAAGACTGTAAATGTCATAAATGTTGTTTTTTTGTTAAAAGGTAATAGGATTTCTTTGTGATGCAATACTGAATATTTGTGTTAACATATTACAGGTTCTTGCCCTGAGCCTCTCATGTATCTCCATTGCTGACATGTTTTTGAAGGAACAAATTGAAGACTGTGTTAAGCCATGAGGCACCCGTTTTGGAGATTGTAAGATTTTATTGAAGAATGTATAAAACCATGTTCATCTACTTGTTTAATACATTCTTCAATTAAATCTAACAATCTCCAAAACAGGCACCTTGACCAGACCTCTTTTTACGTGGGTATCTACTACTGTCCTGCATCTGCCTCCGTAAAACACAGTTTTAGCCACCAAAAACTCCTGGTCTCCCACAAGTCAAAACAGAGTGGGACCAGGACCAAAGCCAAAACACCATTGCTTGGAGACAGGGAAGGATATCTCCACAAGCCTTCATTCTTCAGAGGTTGCTGTTGTAGCAAAAGGACTCCTTGCTCTAAAGGAGCAAATAGCCATGTGGGTGAGTTTAAAAAAGTTAGGGGGGGGGGGACTTTATGAGAATCTGGGAATCATTTATCAACCATAGAAAGGCAACACTTAAAAAAAGCAGTGAGATAGATTATAGAGCAGATTTACTACACATTATTCACAAGGTTGCAGCTTGATTCATGGATTCCTCCCTCAGCTGTTCTACAGTAGCGGTGCAATAGAAGGAAAGCTGACCCTGACCACTTCCTAATTGCAGATCGGTAGAATAAAAATCTGTCTAGTTTGTAGTGATATATCTGTTGTCTGCTGCCCAGGATTTCCGCAGCTAGGGTTGTATATTTACAGGAAAGCGGCTGCAGGAAAAAGGCCTCATTTACATCCAATTGTGTCACTTAAATAAGTTATCAAACTGCCCCCTTACTCTTTTTAAAGCATACAAAGAACCATTAAAGGACACATATTAATTAATTATGTCAGGATGTTACTAATAGGAAGTTACATTCCTACAAATTATCTATTTTCTTTGTCTATTATTAAATGCCGCAATATGGCTGCCTTTTTTAAAGAGCCCATAACTGGAAGCTAGAACATAAACTATATGTTCAACTTAAGATGAAGGTGGCTATATCAACTATTTACGGCCCAGGTGCTCAACCTGCGGCCCTTTAGGTGTTCTTTGGCGGCCCCCTCAGTCCTCCACTTGCGGCCCCTGAAACCTAATTGTTAATGCATAGGGCATAGGAACTCACCTGACACAAAATGTGCATTACCATACTACAGTATTCCCTAATGCTTGAAGTATAATATTAAAAAAAATTTAGCTAGCTATGCTTGCTGTCATTTCTGTCATTACAAATGCTTATACAAAACATTATAGATTGAAAATGTTACGTGCGGCCCTTTAGTGATGCAGAGTGGTCCTCCATATCAATTCAGTTGCCCACCACTGATCTACGGTAAAGTAGTGTAAGTTCACCAACAAATAATACAAATTACACATACCTGTCAACTTTAATGTGAAAGAATAAGGGGAAAATACAGGAAGTGACTTCAAGATGTCACTTCTGGTATTAGGAACATGGCTCTTACAAATTCCGAATGCAGGAAGTGATGTCACTTCCGGTATAAGATTGAGTTGTCGGCTGAATTAGGAGGGAGAAGGCGTTACATTCCCTGCTAATGTCCCAACCCTCACATTATCAGCACAAGATGGGTGGGGCCTCTGAATAAAAAAATATACTGTAATGCTCTTGATTTAGAAAATCCGGGATTTATTAAAATCAGTCAAGTTTTTTATATGGCTTTCCCATATAGTTGACAGGTATGATAACATCTAAAAAAATATGAACTGTATAATCTCATAGTGCAGAGATATACAACTTTATTTATTGAAGGCCAGATGTGAATGCAGGATGAATAGATGGCGGTTAGGTGTGGTTGTCAGTAAATGTCTGTTGATACTAAACCTTGGCCTGGATGTTGGCATTGAGGATTGGAAATGGAGAGTCCTGTAGAATGAATGCAGACAATTGTCAGCAAATAGTGATGGCCGAACTGCCCGCAAGGCGGACAGTTCGGCCGCGAACAAGCCTGTTCGCCCTCCTTCTCGCCGGCGGACAGTACGGGTGTTCGACCCGCCCTGTCCGCCGGCGTGAAGGAGCCCTCTATTCTTCCTCCGGTGGGATCATTAGCAGCGAGATCCCGCCGCAGAAAGAATGTTTCCACTGAAGACCGGGTAGAGAACCCGGTCTTTAAGTGGAAAGCCGGCTCGCACACCCGGATGTGACGTCAGTGACGTCACATCCGGTAAGCACACCAGGAACTATGCGTTCCAGGTGCCGGATGTGACGTCACTGAAGTCACATCCGGGTTTTCAGATTCTAATTCCCCGCCTAGCAGCGGGGAATTTGAATCTGTCTGCGAACGGGTGGACGGCGGACTTTTTTAAAAGTCCGCTCCGCCCGTCCGCGGACGAACATGGCCGAGGTTCAGCCATCACTATCAGCAAATGATATGCCAGAAACATATGAACAGCAAATCTGGTGATGACTTCTATACATAGACTTTATTGTCTCTTTGATTTACAGGTGTGATTAAGATGGTGACAGGCGTTAAATGTTAACTGAAAGATATTTATTCAATGAAAAGGTCATTCATGTGTGATTTATATGCAAGATTTCAGTAGTTTCATGCTTATGCTACCAATATACATAAAATAAACAAGTCATTGGTTAAAAAAATCCAATGTCTCAGAGAACAAACAGACCAAACTGACAAAAATACATCCTGGCCCATAGATCTATCAATCAGAAAAACTACATTTGTTGGAAAGCCATTTATTAGAAGATACTTCAGCCTTCAAAGTTACTGGATATACAACCAACGTCAGTTTCTGTTCTGCTACGTTGGGCTACAGTAACATTATGCAAAAGTCTAACGCCATGTGCGTGTTTGTGTTACGGCACTCAGTATGTGTGCCTCATCGTTAGTATATTCAAGCCACAGAGTCATTTCTATTCTTTGTGAATGTGCGGGGAGATGGGAGCTCTGTTACCAGAGCAACGCAGGGATGTAAAAGGCATGGGGAGCGAGGAGGGAGCGCTGAGAACCTGCATCTCGCTCGGAGTTTGGGAGAAATCCAGGAGGTGGCAGGACCACCCGGTAGTAATCTAATGACAACTGTGATCTCTGGTGTGCTAATTCAGTCCTTGGCTCACCAGTTCCTGCCTTCTGCAGTGTATTAACTTCATTTCAAAGGACAGAATGGCCACAAGCATCAACATTTTACTGAAGCTACAGTAATATAATTACAGTGATCCCTCGTCGTGACAGATCACTTCATTAGTATTTACAGTGTTTGCTTGTACTATATCCAAGAACATGGAAGCTGTAAAGATATATTGGGATAAATTAAAGAACCAGCAACCTTTTCATTTCTTGACAATTTCAAAATTATGCATATTTATTTTCTGTGTGTCAGAGATGGGTTATCACTAACATTGCAGACAAATGGTTGGAATTTATGAATCAGCTTCATCCATCTTACAACTCATGAAGATTATATTCCAGAGGCTTCACCACATGCTGGTAACACACAATAAGCTTCTCAAACATCAAACCAAGGACAAAACTATTTTATTTTAAGAAGAAATAACAAAGTCAGAATTCAAGTTTATCAAAAGATATAAACTAATCCCTCAACTCCATTTGAACATTTAAACCCATGGTACTTTTTTTCTGCCACTTGACGTCTAAAGGCCAGCATCTTTCAACCTACATCTTTGAGCCTAAGAGCTTGTTTCCACTATACGTCAGGACCCCCAGCGCTAAGCGTATTACTTGGCGGGGATCCCAACGTAGCACATAGACCTTCCCTGCTCGACGACTTCCACTGATGCAGAGGCTCAACGTACTCGACTACTTTCAGCCCTGCTTGGCGCTGTGAAGATACAGCATCCACCGAGCAGGTAGGTGAATATGCTCTATCGGGACCTCCTGCCAAGCAAAACGCTTAGAGGAGGGGTCCCGACGTATAGTGGAAACATAGCCTAAGTTCTCCACACACAACGCATGATTTGCCTTAAGCCAGCCATACATGCAGTGATCCCTGTACAATCCTCAAATGGCTGTTTGCGCCCTGCTATTTACAGAATCAGAGCACATCCTTTGTGCGCCAGCTAATACTTTGGGTCCCCTTCCAAAGTAATGTGATCAGCCAGAGAAAAACAACATGGCCAATTAATGGCCCACAGAGATTAGGAAATACCCTCGATGGGGACTTTAAGTTGGTAGCCCACCCTATTAATATTGAATTGTGACGATAATACGACCAATTGGCAAATTTTTTTAAACCTATGCCATATAGAGGAATATGAAAACATACATTATATAGTCAAACAACAGAAAAAATGGCCACATGGATCATCGCTCCATGTGGGCAATTTTGCAGGCTTATCAACTGCCAAGAACCCGCACGCCAATCAATTGGCCGTAAAATCATCCGCGGATCCTTGCGTGTAAGGCCAGCATAAGACTGGACACTGACCTTTTTCAGGAAAAGCCTGAACATCATTTTTGTTGTTGTAATATCTTTTAAAACATAAGGACAGATTCTTTTTGCCATTTACACCTTTTGAAATAAATATGGTTTTAATACAGAAAACACTGAGAATAGCGAATTAGCCAGTAGATGTTTGAAGTACCTTTGTATTCAGAGAGTTTGTTATTGCTGACCTTATCCTGATCCACTGGTCTGAATTAACGTTGATTGTGAATATTCATTATTATTGCGAATATTGTCATATGTATTTAATATACTGCTATATCTTTGTTTTCTTGAGATTTTTTACAACTGTACCCGGAATTACCGTGCATTGGATTTGTAATATGCGCATGTACATGTGGCAATTTGCACAATGTAGGTAATCAATGGAAAGTACCATGCATTGTGTTCGCAATATGTGCATGTACAAGTGCTGACTTGCGCAATGAAGGTAATAGTGTGTTACGCCTGGGCTAGGGGAACAAGGCAGGCTAAGCCCATAAGCTGGGGATAGGGCAGACTGGATGGGGTTTTGGAATGCAGAACAGGCTATGTATAGAACGGAGGCCTAGGGCACGTAATACTGGATGCTGGGGTACTCTGTTTTAAGGGAGGGCTTGAAACCCAGAGTACATAGTGGTAGTATGAACAGTAGAAGCCCATATTACATAGAACTACGACGTTAGAACACAGGACACAGACAGAGCAATCAGGAGTGCTCAGGGAAACATGTGGGGCTACAAGCACTATAAGAGTCTCAAGGTAAATAGGCAAGAATATGTAACACTTTTGTTTAGCCCTGGTGTGTCCGAGGCAGGGACTGCCCACAGAGAGACAGCTCTTGAGACCTGGGCTGTTTACTGATACCTAACCATCCCAGGAGACTCACCAGGCATGTCACCATGCGGGTTAACCACCGGGCATAAGCGCTGACTGACTGAGCGGGAAGTCTAAGCTGGCTCTGGGTTTTCAAACCCAATAGCCCCCTCAGGAGGGGTTGGGAACCAATCCCTTGAGGGGGACCAGTGTAGCTTTCCTGCACAGAGGGCCAGTCCCGCTTCCCCAAAACCTCCCCAGAAGAGTAGTGTGGTGATGGACAAGAAAGATACCATGTTTACAAGAATTCCACAGGTTTCACAGGTAAGGCGGGTCAGGAAGTAAGAAAGGCAGTGCGGGGATCCAAAGGACAAAACCAGGTCAGAACAAGAATAAAAAAAGGAATAAAGTAATGTCTAGCAAGATCAGGGCATAGGCAGGTTGGTATCCAAGAGAACAAAGCAAGCATGACTCGCGTTATTAAGCCAGTATTGGGATAACCAGGTAAACCCAAATGTACCAGCAACTTCCTATTTCCCCAAGTCAGTGTTTATTATATAGAAGTTATACAACATAGCAATCCACTGAGGTCCTGTCAGAGACTGCTAATGAGTAAAAATCAACTGGTCAGAATTAAACAAGGCGTCTTTGTCCACTCATCTGACAACCAAGCTCAGTTATCACCAGCAATGTCGAGTGGTACACAGAGTTCTGGTTCAATCCCAGCGAGAACCTAACAGTAACGCCCCCTCTCTCCCAAGCGGTTCCAGACGCTTTTAAAAGGGGCGAACATCCTATAGAACCCCTTCCATAAACCACAGGACAGACTGTCAACTAGAAACCTTTTCTCAAAAGCTAAAAAACAGAACCAGTTTAGGATCTGGTCTACAGCATGGGGGCAGCAATTTATACTGCGAGCCAAACAAACAGTATCCCCAAAAACATGCAGGGAACCAGGTGATAAGGGCTAAGGCAACCGAGTAGGTCAGAGAACATCAGGCAAGAGCCCAGCAGGGTCATAGGCAAACATCAGGCAAGAGCCCGCAGGGTCATGACGACATCAGGCAAGAGCCCAGAACAGACATCAGGCAGGACTCTAAATCAGCTGGAACTTTGAGCAAATTGCCATGAACTTCAGGCTGAACAAAGCATATGCATCTCGGGGAAGTTTCGTGCTGAACAGCGGGTATAAGGTGTTGGTGCAGACTATACAGCGAACTCTGGTTGAGTCCCGACAGACTATCTAATAGCCTTGGCCAGAAATTGTAGGCAAGTCTGTAGCAGGCCTAGTGGTTTACTGCAATCAGAAGACCCAACAGGTTTGGCTGAAACGCAGTAAGCCACCGTGGGTAAACCTGTACTGAACAGACCACCAGCGGTAACCAAAGCTAGAGCAGAGTAAAGTCACATGCATTGCAGCTGGTCCCAAACCGACTCCCTGTAGGGAACTGGCTGACCACAGTTAACCTCCTGCTGAACGTGATGTTCCACGAGCGTAAATGCCACATAAACTGACAGAGGTATAAAAGTTAAGGGACAGGTTGAAAATTTGTCAGAGCAGAGTATTAACCACATGAGGATTGGCAAAGCGACCCTTCATACAGGACAGGTCCGGTCTGGGCAGAATCTCCAGGACGTTTCTGGCGCTGGGCTGGCAAGAGGCAGGTCTGGGCAACTGAAGGCTCACAGGGTCCCGGGATGGAACAGGTTCAGGAGGTCCCAGAACAGGGACAAGGTTCAAGAGGGTCCCAGGCAGGAACAAATGTTCAAGGAGGGTACCCAGGCAGGACAGGTTCAGGAGGGTCCCAGCAGGACATGGTTCAGAGGGTCCCGGGCAGGAACAGGTTTCATGAGGGTCCGTCAGACAGGTTCAGGATTGTCCGTTCAGGGACAGGTTTCAGGAGAGGTCCAGGCTGGACAGGTTTCAGATGAGTACAGAAGGAGTCTTTGAGAGGCCAGGGGCTGGCTGGAGCTAGCAAACTTAGGAACTGACAACACTCCATCAAGAGGGAGGAATATTTAAACCTTTGGTACACAGAGGATTCTGTCAAGTGTTAGAGACACATGTAATATGTTTCAGGCATTGGGGGTACCACCGAGAGCAACTTCAATGAGGCCAGTTGCAGCAGGCACAGGTCCCGTTTTTCACCCCAGAGAACAGTTTGTCCATACATCACGGTGTCGAGAAACAGACCATTCATCCTCATGCTATAAGCCAGAGCCAGAAAGAGTATCAACCCAATCACCTCACACGTATAATAATCAGACCAATCATCCTCACACACTTATGTCAGAGACATGCAATACAGTCACAAGCTGCATCAAGGGGCCGATTCTTAAAGCCTATGTCAATAGCATGCAGTGAGGAGTGTGGGACAGTCTGAGGCGAGGTCCTGGAGAGTACATGATCTTGGATTTGCATGGCACAGCTATGTCACGGATTCACAATCGACCAATCGTCCTCTAATCAATAAATCAGTGAGTCTATACTAACTCAGAAAGCATATCATTCCATTCAATAATCCATATACTCTAGATCAGGAGCAAACCAGATAAGGGGGAGGGTTTGAATGGGTGTTTTTCTTGTGCAGTTTGTAAGCCTGCTCGGGTAAGCCTATCTTGGGTCACGCACCTTACGGTATCCATGTTTTATAAATATTCAGGAATAAGATCCCTTTCTGAGAAGAAATCATCATCATTGTTCTCTGGGTATAAGAAAAGGTACTGGCGATGGCAGGCGGAGCAGGGGCATAGGGAAGTGGATGTACGGAACAGGCACAAGTGGAATGTTTTTTTGTAGTTTTCATAGTGCAGTTCCAAGGGCATAAACCGGTCATGGGGTCTTTCTAGATATTCTCATTCTGTTCTTGGCATTGATAACCCAAGACAGAGCCTATCCCCCGAATCAAGTGTAAAATAACTAAATCAGCCTGTTTTTTTTTTGGGGTTTCTCCCTTCGGTACTAGGAAAGGTTTCTTGGCCGATTCTCTGCAGGTTTCAAGAAAGTAAGGCGAATAAGCCCCTTCACCACAGTATAGAGGTAGGGTTTCTGGGGTCTATGCGGTATGGTCAATGCCACATAAGTGAATGCTTCCAGCGGCTAATCTGTTTTGGGCTGGTACATTTTGTTACGCCTGGTCTAGGGAACAAGGCATGCTAAGCCCATTAGCTGGGATAAGGGCAGACTGGATGGGGTTTTGGAATGCAAACAGCTATTATGAATGGGAGGCACTAGGCAAGTATAAACTGGATGCTGGGTAATCGGGTTTATTGGAGAGAGTCTGAACCCAGAGTACATCAGTGGGTATTATAACAAAGAGCTCCAGATATTCACATAGAAACTCGGACTTTAACACAGGAACATACAGGAGCAATCATGAGTGCTCAGGGAAACATGTGGGGCTACAAGCACTGGATAGTTCTCAAAGGTACATCGGAGAGAATATGGAACCTTTGTTAGCCCTGTGTGGCCCGGCGAGGACTGCCCCAAGGAGAGACCGCTCTGAGAGCCTGGCTGTTTACTGAGTCTACCAGTCCCAGGAGACTCACACCAGGCAGGGGGTCACCAGGCGGGTACACCAACGGGGATAGCGCTGGACTGACTGGGAGGCGGGGAGTCTAAGCTGGCTCTTTGTTTTCACCCAATGGCCCCCCAGGAGGGGGGTATGGGACCATCCCCTTGAGGGGGAACCATGGTAGCTTTTCCTGCACGAGGGCTCAGGTTCCCACTTCCCCAGACAACCCCCCCAGAAGGGTGGTGGTGGTGGACAAAAAGATACCGGTTACAAGAATTCCAGAGGTCACAGGTAAGGCGGGTTCAGGATGGAGGCAGGCGGGGATCCGAAGGACAAAGAACAGGTCAGGCAGGACAGGCATAACAAACAAAGAAAAGTAAAGGTCAGCCACGTCAGGTCAGGTTAATCCAGGAGAATGAAACCAGGTCAGGAATACAAACACGGGATCAGGATCATGTCTAGCAAAGTTCCAGGGGACAGAGGGCAGGTTTGTGTCTCCAAGGAGAACACAGCAAGCAGGACATCGCGGTATTAGGCCAGGTATTTGATACCAGGGTAAACCAATTTACAACAACAACTCCGTTCCCCAGGACAAGTGATGTATATAGGAAAGTTGGATACAACATAGGCCATTCCACTGGGTCCTGTCAGAGATGCTATTAAGGTAAAGGAAATCAAGCTGTCATGATTAAACAAGGCTGGCGTCTTTCCCCTCAGCTGCATACCAGCTCAGGTTACTACTCACCAGCAATGCGTGTGGTGCACAGACAGTTTCCCTGCCTGTAGCTGAGCAAAAACCCCGAACTAGTTCTGGGTTATGAATCCCTGCGAGAACCTAACTGTGGTCTGGTGATCACCAATTCTTGAATTTGCACATTTTTTTTTGGGACACAAATTGCCATATTTTGCAAACAAGAATATTATCTGTGGCATCACAAGTCTAATAACTGAATCATTGAATTCAGAACTCAAGATATACCGGTATCAACTTTGACTCTGCAAGTGTTGGCATTAGGAAGCCAGTGGTGATAGACAGGCTTTTTTTTATCCTCTTGAATTCCCCTCATGATTGGAATTCTGTCCCATACACTTCTGAAAGTATGCTTTGTAAAATTAAATTGTCTGATATATTAGGCAGTCATCTCAGTGATTGTCCAACTCACATACAAACCTTAGCTAGCACCCAAACACACGGGTAGATTTGTAAAAGATTTGAGTACAAGCAACGTGCACGGTCACGGTGATTTGAATTGTACTCTAATCGCTTACAATCCTACCTGTGTGTGCTTTCCTCAAGCAGATCAACTAGAGCCTGCTCGAAGAAACTAAACTCGATTGAAACCTGGGTTCCCAACATGTTGGAAAACCCCCACTCGAATCTCCAATCTTTACATGAAGAAGAATCTTCAAGTAAGTAAATGAAGCTTTGCGCTTTCGTCTCTCTCCACACTGACCTGCACTGCCTTGTAAAGGGGGCGGAGCCAGTCACCTTTCTTCACTCCTGAGCCGACGCTGAGAGAAGCAGGCCGAAATAGATTTTCTTTTCTTCCCAGCTTCTATCCTGGTGTGAATGTGTTTCTGATTGCCCACGGCTCAAGCCTGGAAGAAAGGTCCCGGAGGTCCCCATTGAATGGGAATCGATGTGCCCGTGGTGGTGCACATTGATTTCCGTTCAATTGATCCCCATCAATCACACAGCGTGGTGACGTCACCACGCTTTAATTGATCGGGGTTTATTGCATTGGAATTTACCTACAACCCGTGTTTCATGACTAGCTTCTCTACATTACCCTATATGACCAAGGCAACCCTCTAGATGTTAACAATCCCCGCTTTGCTACGTAGAACAGATTTAATCTACATCCACACGATATCAATATAGGTTTCCTTGGATATTGGGCTGAACAGTTGATCAAATAAAAAAATCGCTCTAACAAAAACACTTCCCAGGGCCATTTTCTCCCGCTATGCTGATATGCCATGTCCATAGGGCCGGTGCCCCCGGTGGTCCCTGGGAGGCCCCCAAGGCAAACATGCCCCTTGCATGCATATCCTCGCCCTCCCCCCCTCCCCGACATGGACGTCCTCCCTTCCCGCGCGACCTGAAAGCTGGCCGGAGGCTGTTAGGTGTGTGCTGGAGGGGAAATGAAAAGAAGAACCCCCCTCCTCGACACTCCACCAATAGCAACTCCGTTTTTTGGCACAGGATGTCCTCTGTCCTCTTATTCTATATCCTTATACACAACACACACGCTTTCCCCATTGACAGCTTCAACCTTACACTCTAGAGATGTCCCGAACCTTTTTCGCCGCCGAACTGTTCGCGGCGATATCGCATGTTCGCGTTCGCGCGAATACTCGAACACATGGCAAATAGTTCCCCCTATCTTTTTACATTGAAAACTTTGAGACCCTGTGAGTCTCAGTCAGCAGCATAATCCAGCCAAATCAGCAACCCACCCCCTCACGGACCCTCCAACCCTCTATATCATAGCAAGGAGAGATGCCATTCCATGCTGCCTGAGAGAGTGGGACAACGGTACAAAGGTCCATGAAACGGGCCAATGGTAATGACAAAAAAACGGAAACCAAAGGTTCAGTTGACACGACCATGTTGTGACACACGGGCAATGGTGGTGACAACAACGGGCCAAAGGTGGTGACACGGGGCAATGCCAGAGTGACGCGAAAACGACGCGAAAACCAACCGCCAACGCGACGCTAAGATGAAACTCGAAAACCCGCCAACCGAGCGACTCGACCATTGACTATCATTTGAATCTTTGGTGCGGATTTATTTTGTGCAAAAAAAATTTTCTTGGGCGTTTGCCATGGATTACCCCCTCTGTCATGTCATTGTCCGGTGTTCAACTGCCATGATCGAAGGCGAAAACCCGCCAACGCGACGCGAAGATGACGCGAAAACCCCGCCAATGCGACTCGATCCATTGAACCTATTCATTTTAAATCTTTGGTGCGGATTTATGTGTTAAAAAAAACTTTCTTGGGAGTTTTGCATGGATTCCCCTCTGTCATGTCATTGTCCGGTGTTTGAAACCCCTTGAAAAACTTTCCCAACACTAATTGTGGCCAGAAAGGGGTCCCTTTGTTTTTTAAAATTTCGCCCTCCCTGGAAGTCAAGGCGGTTCGCTTGTTCCGAAACTTTTAAACGGAAGTTTCGCGTTCGCCGTTCGCGAACCGAAATTTGGGGGTTCGCGCATCACTACTTACATCTTGCCTCATGTCCATCTGCAGGGCTTAGCATTACTCCTAGAAGGACTATTGTGGCCTCAGCCAAGAAATAACTTAGACCTCACTTCGAACTTGTTTTAGGGCCAATAACAGATATCCGTCCAGCATGTCGCATGACGAAAACGTCACAATCGCATTTAAGTATCATTTATATAATCCGTAATTCCTAACCAATCACTTTGCTATAAATGAAGTTTTGAAGTGAAGTGTCTTCTCATTTTGCAGCGGAGCCAGAAGATAGAAACAGACTATATCCTGGCATTCACTATGACCTTCTATTTGACAGGTACAATACAACAAATAATCAAAAATGTAAGTATTCAGCAAAGAAGTAAAGCTACATGTTTGTTAACAGTTTTTAGGGTTTCATCTTTTCCAGATTTAAAAAAATGTATTCTGTCAGAATTTCATTTAGCCCAAGCCTCACAGCTGGGTTTGATTTCTGAAGCAAAAAGACCCAAGCTCAACCAATTTACACAAAACCTGTCTAAGGACCCAACTACACCTTCAATTTCCTTTAGATCTCCTTTTAGTTTCTAACCAAAACCATGTAATATGAGGGACTTTCTAAACATCAGGTCCTACCTTGTTTCAATCACAGAGGACCCCTATACTAACATGTTGTTTGGTAAGTCTACACATGGCCGGGACAAGGTTCCACCAACAACAGAAGGCTGAGCTGCCCAAGTGGGCCCCCCCCCCCCCCCCCCCCCCCGAAATGATAGAAATAGATTATAAATACAGTGCAAATCACCACATATTTTAAGGTAAACAAACATAATAATCCGGTCAACAACAACAACGCAGAATAAAAAACTAGAAAAATTGAGTGCAAAATTCCAAGTGCTTTTTGTCATGTCACAACTTTGTCATGTCAAACCTTTGCCATGTCAACTTTGTCATGTCAACTTTTGCCATGTCACCTTTGGTCCATGTCACCTTTGCGACCATGTCACGTTTTGTTGTCATGTAACCCTTCGCCCTTCGCCATGTCACCTACCTCTTTTTTTTTTTCGATAATACGTTTTAATGACAATTTGCATAACAAACAAAAACAATCATGTAAAAAGTCTGAAAATCATATTAACAAATTGCACATGTTAGCATCAAGATGTTGGTCATCAATGCAGATTCAAAAGTAATCATATATCTACGAACCATCTCCCTATACCATAACATATTGGTATAACTGAAAATATATAAGAAAAACTAAGTATTCGTGTCCAGAAGGTCCCTAAAGCCTATAAAGCGTGACAAAACACTAAAGGCAACATATAAAACAAACTGAGGGAGCGCTTGGTTGGCTCATACACTTTGGTGAGTTCAGAACATACAAAAGAACCAACAGCATAGGACCTTTGACACAGTCGGTATCTTGAGGCAGGAAGTGGAGGAGAGGTGAGAGTCACCTTCCCTTTGCTGCTGATTGGTCTTACCACATCTCCAATCAGCAGGCGGAAAAAAAAAAAAAAAAAACAGGCTGTACGGTTTCCCTCACTCTCCTCTGCATAAGGAGACTCCCGGTCGGCTGACGTGACATGGGCGCTCAA
>CM070033.1:99185239-99202982 GCA_036250615.1 Ptychadena robeensis
CAAAGTTCTATACCATTCCAAATAGTTCAAGCTGTTCTAAAGCATCCTAATTACCCTGATATTTGGGAACAGCTGTTTTAATAAACTTAACATGTGAAAAACAGCAGCTCTCTGCAGTTGGTTTGTAGACAGTCTTGGAGCTCAGTGATGACCTGTAGAATTTTTTTTCCACAAAAATGCCTCTTGTACGTCGTCTTAATATCTTTTGGGAGACACCTATGTCATTTGCCATAAAAAAATAACTTGCTGGTTGAATAAAAGTAACTTTAAGTAAAAATTTATGGGCTTGACTGTAAATGTAAAATTACATTTTGCAGACTACAAATTTGTGCTGGATTGGGCCGTGTAAATACCTTCTGTTTTAAGAAGGCTTGATTGTGCTATGCACTGCTCGAGTTGAGGGCTTTTTGATTCCTTTTATCCCTTCTCACCATAAACTTCACGGGTACTTCTCTTTGTTTTGCAGACTGTAACTGCAAAAGCATGTTTTGCCCTTTGCAGGACTTCTTCAGGAAATAACAGTATGCAGAATTAATCTTTATAGTATACAGTTAGTGTGACAGAACAGGCCACAATAAGTATGAACAATAATTACATATTGTTGCTGTATCTCCATTTTAACACTTATAGACAAGGATTCCTCAAGTGAAAAGTTGAGATGTATTACAATGTATAGGATTACTATTCACCAGGTGGTTACACTGTGGAATCACCTTAAGGGTTAACGTAAAGTGCATGTGCTTTAAAGGGTATGGAAATATAAGCTCTTAAGCGGGGTCCTCAAACATAACATGATTCACTGCATGTGGCTGTAAAAGCCTGTCCTGAAGATCAATACATGGAAGAGAAGGAAAAGGAAGATTTAAAAGTGGAAAATTTAAAGGCTGATGGCGCAATAGGTTATATACCTCCTATACATTTCTGTGTTGCAGAAGGAATGCAGGTTAGAAGGAATGCAGGTTGCTAAAAATGACCTTTATGTACAGTACATAATGCTTTAAACAAAACAATTTAAAAACATATAATATGCTAGATATAATACAGGGAGTGCAGAATTATTAGGCAAATGAGTATTTTGACCACATCATCCTCTTTATGCATGTTGTCTTACTCCAAGCTGTATAGGCTCGAAAGCCTACTACCAATTAAGCATTGTGGTAATTGTGGTTACCAGAACTAAAAGAGGGTGATTATGGTCCTAAAGGGGACACAGGCAGGGGAGTAGCTAGACGGTCAGAACTAAGAATTAACCCCCCCCCCCCCTCGGTGGTCCAATTAAGTCCAGTCAGAAGTGATACTAAATATTTAACCACCCTGCCGGTCCACTGAGATCCAAATTCTGTACCAAAGATATACATAGTTTAATTTTCAACAGTAAATTCCACCATCTCTAGTAAAAATGGGTAAAAAGTCCAAAAGATGCCACTGTCTCCTAAATTTGTTTACATTTCACCCATTTCAGTAAGTCTTTTTTTTACTCTGAGCAGACTGTATGGCTGTTATGGTAGTTGCTTTGCAAACCTAAAATAATATTTTGACTTTATATACACTTTTAAGTTGTTTGCTTTCTTTAGCATTCTTCATATGCGACTTCGTTACTGTTGAAGTACTCTCCCCACTTCTTGTTAAAAAAAAACCAGTGGATTACAGTCCACGGTATTTGATCATATAGAAATCAATCCTACTAAATGATCACTTTGTAAGTGAATTGTTTTTCATATTAATCTATGTTAATGGAAAATCCATACAAATTTAACTGGCTTATTTAGTATAGCTCTATAGGGTTGGAGTCCAGACCATTATAATCCAGTTCCCCCTCCCATTTAACCTTCCCTAACTGGGGCTTTGATTCAGCAATGTTAGTTCGAAAAAGTAATAATATAAAATGTCTTTATGACATAAGAGGATTTAACATCATAAAAATCAATCACAGAACTCCCCACACATAGAGATCCATGCTAAAAAAATGTATACAAACGTATATGCAAAATCATGTACAATCAACATCCAATGTTAAAATATGTTATATCAATAATGGATAACAACAGCTTTAGTAGATTTGCTCTGACGCGTTTTGCTTTAGTGAAGGCTTCATCAGGGAGTCATATAGATTCATATAAAGGTTCATTTAGACTGTCCAAAGGTGAGCAGGTCATAGCATCAGAGAGAACCCCCCCCCCCCCCACTGAGCCACAGCAGTTTAGCCTCCAAATGATCATCGTCAGTTGTCTCATCTGTCTACTGGTGTAACACTAGATCCACTGGTTACCCCGCTGATCAACAGCTACAGAGTAGCAACAAGGGGACGGCACAAAACCAGCCAACCGTATAAACCGAGGAAGCAATGTATGGAAAACACCACAGGCAGTGATGAGATATTCCACACTGCAGCGGGGTTTATAGTATTGGAAGCATCAGCCGGCCAGGAGAGTCAACGAGCAGATACTGTAGCCGGGAACAACAAAGCCTCTCTGTGAGGCAAAACGATCAGCTGCTCTCCACCATGATGTAAGGTGTATAATTATATTATATTATTTCAATTTGTAGGACCTATTGATAAGGCTGGGAATCGAGATGCCAGCAAAGTGCTCTTATAGCACCAAAAAAGTGTTTACCTCATCCAAAACATAAAATGGTGATCAGCTAACAGCTGAGCTGATAAAAGCCTTGGTCTGCCTTTGATTTTTAGATGGCCTTTAGAAGATGGTGTTGTATTGCATTCAACCACAATAATTGTCACCTTTACTAGAAACCTTGTTTATAAAAATTAGAAAACACAGAAAAACACCACCAAAGTAAATGAATTACTGAAAAATACCTTTTTTCATTGATTATCAGAATATAATAATTCTCATATTTTTCTGGTAGATAGTGCTGACGTGAATTTTACATGTGTTTTGTGGATAATTGTTCACATTCTTTGTATAAGTGTGAAGACACACATTCTGCTATTATACGTTTTTTTAGAAGTAGGGCATTAAAAGCACTCGTCAGCAGATTTTATGAACATAACCTTAGAGAGTAATAGAAATGATATACGCCCTTTAAGATTATGGGGACTAACAATACTGACCTACTTCTGAACATGCTAGGTGACTAGTTGTTATGCTGACCCATTCAATAATTTAATACTTTCCATGTTACTGACCTGGAACAAATGTACAATTAGTAAAGTGGGAAAAAAAAGTTAGGAGTCCTTGTCTTCATTTTGGTTTGAGGTCAGTGACTCATGTATAAGTTAGATGGTAACCAGAAATTTTTACCATCAGTAGGATGAGAATTCAGAAACATATAGGGACATATCTCTAATGAAACCTACGATAGCAATAAAACCTGAAAAATGTAATAACCCCTGTACTGCCAAATTCTATCCAAAAACAATCCAGCACAGTTGTCAGAAGTAGAGATGGTCGAATTTTTCGACTTCCTAAATTTGTGAGCTTATTGCAAAGCCCCTGAAAATGGTATCATCACCAAAATTGCAGGAGATGTAGAGAAGGGTTGTAGGAGCATTTGAAAAAAAAAAGTTTTGTTTTAGCACATGTCATTGTTGCAGAAATTAAGTTCAAAGTTAAAGTCGAAATTCCGATTTTCGAAATTTTTACTTGACTTTGAACTTAATTTGTAAAAACACTATTTGTGTTAGAGACATACTTTTTGCTGTATACCCCCAACCCTTCTCTACATCCCCAGCAAGTTTGGTGATGATACCATGCTCAGAGGCTTTGCAATTAAGTCGAAATGGTCAAATTCTTTAAAACAAATTCGACCATCTCTAGTCAGAAGGACTATTTTGAGTATTTACCTCCTTTAGCTGTGGGGAGCCACCATATTTTATTAGGTTCTTGTGTGTACCACTTTCTCTACCCCTATCAATTACCAGATCTCAGAACTCACCATCATATTACAGTATATAGGAAATTTTTCCAAAACCTCCCTTAAGAATGAGGAGTGACATTATGTCCTATTCTTATAAACAATGTTGATTGAGCTTTCTTTATTAAAAAAATATTAGTGCTTTTACTGATGTCTTTACTGATCACCAAAGACAGAGAAATGACCCAATGTAGAAATAGAAATGTACATGATCGAACTTGCATTTAAATAGCACAGACCCTGTTAAACTATAGTACCTTAGCGCTCTTGGAAGGTCCAGATTTCTGTACCAAAAGCGCACCATTGACTTAAATGGAATTTTTTTTTATGTTGTAGGCCTGTAAATTTCTGTACAAGGGTCTAGTAGATATCCTGAATATAATAATGTTTGAAACACTTAATTATGTAAAATAAAAAATACATTTAAAACAAAGAAATAAAATGTATCATTTGAATGATAAAATATCTAAAATACTTCTTTTGTTTGATAGATTTCAAAGCAATGTGTATTTATATTTATGTTTTGTTTATAATAAAAATTTTATTACAATTGTGTTTTATATTTTACTTTGAATTGTATTGGATACAGTTATCATTGTATCCAGTACAATTCCCATTTGGCACCCTCTCTCCTCTGGTGTGATGAACACACCAGGGGAGGGAAGGTTCACTTTAAAGGGCACATCTGGGAATCACACTGGAACAGTTTTCTGCATTGAACAGACAGCACCATCTCATCCAGAGCAGTACTGACAGGACAGCGCTGGACGAGATGGTGCTGTCAGAAATGCTAGGGGGTTAAACTAAACAGCAGACCTGCTGGCTGCTTTCTAGTTCCTATGGGCTAAAGGTGGGGTTGAACTTGCTCATTCTCCCTCCTGCCCTCGCTATAGAATGAGCGGTGTATGTACAGCTCATTCTCTAGTCAGAGATGAATATCTGGTGTGTAAAATCCTTAATAGTAATGCTAAGCTAACCCGAAACCTTACACTACAACCTATAACCTAGTTAACCTAGTTAAAATATTAGTGCCCCGGCGTAACTGGTTACAAATGATATCAGCACAAAACCATTGCAGCAAAACTCCGGCTTTGAAAACGCTGCTCTAGACCTTTTTTACATGAAGTTCTGCATTTCAGCACTTTACTGTTTTTTGTTTTAGTAGAGTAAGGTGACCTTACACTATAAACATTTTGTCCAATTTGACAAATAGTCCTCTATTTTTCAATTTGCTATCATCTGGCACCAATAGAGGCAACATATGATTCAGAAAACCAAAGTGATTCTTTTCTTTTTATCATGGAGCTTTTGGTCAGACGGCTATCAAACTAAGTTACTATCATAGCCAGTGGGCAGATTATTTCCAGAACTTGAACAACCTCACGTTTTACAATTACTTTAATGAAGAGAAAAATCCAGAACTGTGAAAGATTGTTATATCTACAGTAATACCACAATGTTTGGTCTTAAAGAAGAACTGAACTCTGACAGCTATTTCCAAACACATTTGGCTGGCAAAGCACGCTTACCATCATTTTCTATAGTGCCCCTGGATCGTGTTGCTCTTTTCTACATTACTGACTTACCATGCCTTAGTGTTTTTGTTACTATCTTATATACATCAAATTCTCTTAAGGAACACAGAGCAGCATATTACTGATATTACCAAATAATTAATATTAACAAACATTATTACTTTTGCACATACTGCAAATATACAGGAGTGTCTGCATACAGTCAAGTGCACCGATTATGCTTTCAATCGAATTTATGACAAAAGGTCAAATTGTAAGGCTACTGCTTAGGTAACAAACATACATACTTGTCTTCCATACACAGCAAATTCTCACTTTTTGGGTCCTACCTACCAACTTTTTGGCCATTACCAAAATAGAATAACAACCTTCTCTTGAGTATTTTTCAGGGAAATTATTCATATTAACTTTTATTAATATAGCGCCAACTTATGCAGTTCTGTACATTAAATTAGAGTTGAGATGCAATACAAAATAACAGACTGGTACGAGTTATGACACAGTAGGAGTTGAGGCCCCTGCCCAACCAAGACATTAAATATTCAAGAGGTGATTTCCCTTTTGGAGAGCTTACTCTCACATCCTATTATGTTCCAATGGAAGAAAGTGTAGTGTAGTAGATGTAATAAAGGTGGTTCAACTTATCTGTTGGTATTTCACTTGAAGATACTGGTGCTGGCATCCCTAGGGGGGGGAGTGTCTAGTGAGGAGTGTGTGTGGCAAGCAGGCTGCCCCTGTCTGTGTGGACTACAAACACCAGTTGGCAACATGTAAGTGTTGGAGATCCCTTACACTGGCATAGGGTAGGGCTAGGGACAGACCTTTAAGAATAGTGTTGAGCGGTATATGGTATATACAAAATTTGCGTAATTTCACGAATATATTCAGGAACATTCGCAGTTCGTAAAATTAGATTTGACTGCATTCTATTGCCTTACATTGCGCATAGCTGTTCGCAATTATTAGCAAAGATTCGCAAACCAGCTTTACAGCTTCTCTTCTTCATTCAGTAATCTTAGCCAGTACGAGCACTGTGCGTATTGCACGTATACATTCGCAATGTGCACAAATATGCGCAATGCATGCCGGTAAACAATGCTGAAGCATATTATGATGAATATTCGCCATTGCGAATATCCGAGCGCACATTCACGAAATATTGCAAATTCTCAAATGTTGGATATTCCCCAATTAAAAGATTGGCAAGCCTTCAGATTGAACTCAAGTATTTGACATTTCCATACTAATTTCTAATATCTCATCCAAGTCCATTCCCTGAATATCTGGGTAATCATGAAAGTGAAACGTTTCTTCATTTGTAATCTAAGTATTCTAAATGTCATTATTATCTAAAGGAATGTTGAGTGAAAATGCTGTTTTGCGGCTGTCGTAGAGATGATATATGGTAGAACATATAAGAGTTGTACAGGAGCTGACACTCATTTTCCCATTCCACTGGTTAAAAAATGAGCTGCCATTTTGTATACCCCTGAGGTGGCTGCACTAGTCTTTTTGGCTCTGGTAATACTTCCCAGAGTAGAAGACAGGGGAAATACCTCTTACCAGCGAGTCTCATAGAGGATTCTGAACATACATCAGAGAATGGAATTTTAAATAAATTGAGTCCCCTCCGTCCCAAAGAAAGGCTGCCACCCCAAGCCTCATACACCCGTTCATTAGTAGAATTTATGTGTTTATGTATTTTTTTCTGGAGGGTTACTAGAAAGAGTACAAGAGAAGAAAAACAATCTATTTATTCTACGGTTCAAACTTATTTATTCAGCATTTTCCTGGTTGTGATTCCGGCACGAAATGGTCCCGGCCCCTTCTGATTTATGAGTCCACTTCTTGTATTCGCCTGGAGATTGATGAAGTCCAAGTGTGCTTATGACAGAAAGCATCTGAGTGGGGAAAGAGAGGCTGCTTATATGAATATTTATGGGCTTGCTAATAATGCCCTTATGTCAAAGCATTGTGTGTGTTGTGTGTGTGTTTATTTGTATATGTGCGGCTGCACAAATTTCTATTCTCAGAATGTGAATGCATTCCACCCACAGAAGGAGGGGAATTTAACCATTGTCTAACCCCTGGCAAAGCCTCTGACTTTGTTGTGAAATGCTCTTATGGTACGCCAGAATAGCACTCTGATTGGCTTGCATTTGCTACAAAGGTTGTGCTCATTGTCTCTTCAACCTGTTTAGACATTCTAGGGGCTTCACAGTGATGTACACAGAATAAAGAAAATTGTCAGCACCACTAATTAAGATAGACGTACCATAAAATTCTCCAGTGGCAAAATGTTTGACTTAGCAAAATGCTTGATTCAAAATGGAATCTAGAAGAATAAAACGGGGAAGAAGATTACATCTTGTAGCTAATTACTCTACAAAAGAGCAAGGATAATGTATGTTGCCATTGGCAAATTTCTCTGTGTTAACTCGCTTTTTATTTCTGGTTTCAGGAGATCCTGCAGCTGAAGGATGGTCGCAGTGGGGTCTTTGCTCCACAACATGTGGTCAGGGTACACAAGTCCGCACCCGCTCTTGTGTGTCATCTCCATATGGGACATTGTGTAGTGGTCCACTAAGAGAGACACGTACCTGCAACAACACAGCTACATGCCCTGGTACATCAAACTATTTTTTTGTACTTTTCTACTTCAATATGTGATGCTTGCACAACAAATATTGGAAGAAATAGTTTTGTTCTGTTTTTTCTAGCTTTTATCTATAAAGAATAGCATTTAGACTAAAAAGGTTGACAAATGCAGTACACCATTGTATATTTGACTTTAGGTTGTATAATCTTCTTTGTTAAGGCCATTATCTTGTAGTCACAAATAGCAACATAATGGTGACAACAATACACATCAATATAAGGGTGATACCAGTTCCCATCAATAGGGCAATAGGATATATCAACAGATTAACGATTCTCAGTGGAATACCATTACAAATAGTTGTCTGAGCATAGCTGTGCCAAGTGCCACACTGCTGCATTGACAGTACTTGTCTGTATGACAGCAGTAACACATTTCGCTTTAGGGCCCCTGTGACGACAAGTCTGCCAAGATACAGGGTGCTATAGTATATTTACCCTATTAGGGTTGATAGTCCAGTAATTCAACAGGATATATCTCTGAACAACTAAACCTGCATAATGCCCATTGTTTCCTAAATGGTGCTTGAACTTTTTTGTGTTTAGTCTTTCACTTCCAGATTGAGACCATTTTATATTACATGCATCTCTGGATCAGCGCAACCCACCCATGACCAATCCTTTCTTACTGGTACACTCTCCTTTATGGCACAGTCCTCTTACTATTTATCACTCAAAAATGCCATCAGAACAGAATAAAGCAGAATGGGTGCCAACTATAGAGCACAAAGAGAGCATTATGGAAGCATTTACTCTAGTAGCTATATGCAAAAAATCTAAAGAATGGTTTGTTTTATCTAAAATGGCTACTGCAGACAAAGACATTGATTTTTACAAAAGTATAATAAAGGTGCACCAAACCAAGAGGTTAGTCAAGGAAACAACCAACATTCTAGCATGCAGGTCATGTTCAGGAACATTCTGACCACTGCCTACAAGTTGAAATGCTCTTGAAATACACAGCTCAAAAAATAAAGGGCACACTAAAATACGGATAGAATAGGATCCTTGCAGACAGTTCGACCATCACTACTCCTGATGTATTGGTCTGTTTCCTAGTAGTACCTCTATGCTCTGGACACTATGCTGACAGACACAGCAAACCTTATTTGCTTTAGTCCAGGTTTGGGAGGAGATACCGCAGGAGACCATCCACCAGCTCATCAGGAGCATGCCCAGGCATTGTAGGGAGGTCACACGGGCATATGGAGGCCATCCACACTACTGAGCCTCATTTTGACTTGTTTTAAGTGTATTACATCAAAGTTGGATCAGCCTGTAGTGTTTTTTTCCACTTTAATTTTGAGAGTGACTCCAAATCCAGACCTGATTGATAAATGTTATTTCCATTGATAATTTTTGTGTGGTTTTGTTGTCATCACATTCAAATATGTAAAGAACAAACTATTTAATAAGAATCAATTTCATTTAATTCATTCAAATCTAGGATGTCTTATTGTAGTGTTCCTTTTATTTTTTGAGCTGTGTATTTCAAGAGCATTTCAACTTGTAGGCAGTGGTCAGAATATTCTTGGAGTTCCTGCTAGAATGTTGGTTGTTTCCTTGAATAACCTTTTGTCAAGTGCACCTTTACTATAATTTTGTAAAAATGTATGTCTTATTTGAGCTGTGTAATTCAGACTTGTTTGACACGCATGTGACCTCATTCTAAGGTACATCAGCCTGCTTAAGCTCATTTTGCATTGATTCTAGCTTGAGCAATGAGAGAAGTAGTTCTGAAGCAACAAATCCCATCAATATGTATCCTATTAAACATTAACTTTATTATACATACGCAGGTAAATATTTAATACTTGTGTGTTATCATTTTACCATTCCACCCTTGCTCCTCTCAGCATCCCTTTACTCATCTTTTATTACCTTTTAAGGATTACTGCTCCTTTAAAAGCCCAGTTACACACCTGTATAAATATATTAAGCACAAACATTGGCAGTACATATAATAACATTTGTACTTGCAATAATTGTCTTTCATTATTCTACATGGTTGTTGATCATATTCAGCTTGAAAAAATTGCATTTACTGTATTTATATTTTATTTTTCTCACTCCCTTTATTTGCTCCCTAACCTTGAGTTTACTTCCCTTCTCCTCAATCTCATAAACAATATAACTTCACTTTGCCTGCACCTTGTGATTGTCCCTTAAAATGTATCTCTTGGCAAAACTTTTTTTGGTATATAAAGGATTTATTTATATTCCTGTAGGGGAGGATTTGTCCCTCTGTGCACCAAACATGAAGTTGAGAAAACATGAAAAATGTTAGAATTTTTACAATAATAGATACCCACTAGTGTTGAGCTCGAATATTCGAATGCTGAATATTTTTCGCGAATATCGGCAATTCGAGAATTTGCCAATATCTCGAATATCTTGGCGGATATTCGCAATTCCGAATATTCGCAATATGGCCATGTACTGCGACAATAATATTCGCATTGCGAAAATAAACATAGCATGTGACCATTCATTTTCGCAATCCATGGTATTACCGCGAATATTCGAATTTCCGAATATAGAATCAAATATTAGTAGAATTATTCGCGAAATATCACAAATTCGAATATTGCCTATGCTGCTCATCACTAATACCCACCACATATCTACCATTAACTCAGTGTTGCAGGGACCTCCCTGACTGGATTTAGATTGATCGGAGAGTTTAGAAAGGTCCTCATACTAAATTGTTTTGTTAAAGTTGACTGTTCATATTGTACAGTTAGATTGAAACATTCATAGTGACCTTTAGGGGAACAAATCCATAGGGTATAAATGTTCTTGAATCAACAGTATAAGAAAAGATTTTCTTACTTCATGATCCATCTCGCATGTAGGGCACAGGCAGCAAAAATAAGCTAACTTTATCCAAAAAAATTATAATGTTATGGCTATACATACATTTTAGCAAGTAGATGCAGTTCTTCCATTATGATGTAAAAAAAAATAGGCTTGTACTTTATTGTACTTTAGCATGTGTGGCAATTGTTTAAGGGTGTGGATTAGTATTAAACTGTGTAATAATACATATACTCGTATTGTATTGCTTGGCGGAAGGTCCCAACGTAGCACATAGACATTGCCTGCCGGCGGACCCTCTGTTTACACATCCGCCGATGCCGAGGCTGAATGTACTCGACTATGTTCAGCCTTACATCGGCGGAGTGGCTCGGCGCAGTGAAGACCGAGCATCCGCCGATAAGGTTAGTCTATGTGCTACGTCGGGACCTGCTGCCAAGCAATATGCTTAGCGGAGGGGTCCCGTGGTATAATGGAAACAAAGCTTAAGATGCATCAGGCTATAAGATGCACACCATTGTTTTGCAGAGAAAAGTTTAGAAAAAAAAAGTTAGAGGCACAGCCATCCACATATAAAGTGACTATACAGCATTTTTTAACATATAGGACAGGATTGGACCATGCAGTATTTACTCTAGTTTCCTCCAGCCAAGCCAAATGGCCAGGATGGAGTCTTAGCTCTAACATAGTGAGCAGGGCTGTAACTTTATTCATGTGTCTATACACTAGCAGTACCCATTCTCTGAATCCTCTGACCAACTCTTGGAGAAATACGTTTTATAATCTGGCTCTAACAACTTACCTATGAGCACCTATTTACATATGGGAGGAGGGATCAGTCTGTGCCACATAACTTTGTTTACTTCTATGCAGAATATTAATGTATATACACAACTCCTCAAAACACAACTCCACAAAACGCATCAATTCACCCCGCTACAGCTCACAACAGTTATAACAGCTCACAACAGTAATAGCTGAGTGAGTTGATGTTGTATATTTTAATGAATATTCTGCGTAGCAAAATACGCGGCACAAAATAAAATTATTTGACACAGGCTCGTCTCTCCTCCCATGTAAATAGGTTTTCATGGGTGAGTTGTTAGGGCTAGGTTGTAAAATGTATCTCAGTGGATTTAGAGAATGGTTACTGCAAGTGTATATATACATACCATTTTTTCAGCCCTGCACCCTAAGCTGGAACTAAGATCTCCCTCTTGGCAGTGGCCTTTTGGTTCTGAAGGGAATAGAACAAATGCCAACATTCTGGGGCGCATAGTCACTTGGTCCCAAGATGTTTGGAACTTAAAGCGGTTGTAAATAAAATAAAAAAATCCCCCACATACATTACATTGACATAATACTCACCTGTCAGCAGTTTAGACCTTTGACAGAAAAAAAAGGTACTTACAATCTTCACTTCCTCATTCCCTAAGGCACCCTCTTAAGTACTGGCGACCTGAAGCCACTTCCGCCCATTCTTTTGGACAGTACTAAGGCACCCCTCCCCTTCAGACATATTTAGCAATCCCAAAGGGTTTGGTATGGGAGGACAGTTCTGGCGCTACCGCGGAAAACACGCCCCTCCTGCTTTCAGATTTAAAAAAATTTTTAACCAGTGTTTGCAGTAGCCTGATGCTGATAGTGGAAAGTGACCTACAACATGGTAGGTCCGCTTTAAAAAATATATTTTTTTAAACTTATTTGACACACAGTTAAAAATGGGAAAAAGGTGAATCTTATAGTATGAAAAATACTGTAAACATCTAATGAAGGACAAAAACTAATTTTTTTATGGGCTAATGTTGTTGGGGGTAATTCTTCATATTGCACAGAAAAGGGCAATTAATATTAGCAAATCAGGAATCATTTGCAATATACTGTGAGAAATAAAGCTAGCCATACATGTTCCGATTCCATGGCTGATCGATCACCCATCCGATCGATTCCGCGATGCCAGAGGGAATCGGATGTCCGATCGATCGCCCAATTAAGCCTGTCCCTACCACCTTGGGCCACCGATTCCTGGACGATTCTGTGCCCGATCGATCACTTCTTACATGGCAAGTCCCCCTGATGTGTGCTGAATCGGATCAGAAAGACCAACATGTTGGTTCTCTGGCAGATCCGATTCTGGGCCCCCGATCGATCCGACGTGATCAATTGGGCAAGGTGGGTTTCACGCAATTCGCGTGCACGCGCCCGGAATCGATCGTCCCGGAATCCCTTGGGAATTGGACCCGTGTATGGGGGCCTTAAGACTCTGCATGCAATTGGGGCAATTAGTGATAATACCAGAGGAGTTGTGGAAAAGGGGGGCTGGTATATACTAGAATAGTACTTATGATAATTGTAACTCAAGTCTAAGGAGATTGCAGTTTTTGTAGCATCATACCTGGAAACCTGTTTTGGAGTTGCAGGAAATATAATTGTTAAACGAAAAGTTAAAAATGGAGTTCTAGATAACACCTGAAATAATTAAGGGTCTTTAGAGGCTAATGAATTAAGTTATGCAGATTAATAGCAGATTAAATGGTCAAGTGATTATAATATGCTTTAAGATAAATTGATTTGTTAATGCAATTGCACAAGTCTACATCTTACAGTGAATGTCGTACACTAAAGCAGCTATGCATTTAGTTCACTATATAATACCTTCTTTTTTAAACATTTTGATCGGCTAGACTGATACTTTTCACAGCAGTGGATGGAAATGGTATGGAAAAAATCATTTTAAGTTTCCACTAGGCATTCCTGTATTACAAAAGATGACAGTGTTAGGCTTTTCTCATTTTATCCTTTTCCAGAACATCTTACATACCATCCTTAGCACATAAAGACTAGATACATAGTCTTGTGATCCTCCTCCAGTCAGTTCATGGACATGCAGTGATGCTAAAACAGCTATCTACGTCAGAACGTACAAGGAAGGACAGACAGAAGTCGTTTCAATAAGAAAAACATAAAGCAATCTAAAATTTAGCATGTTCTTCTGGTGTACTTTATATTGGAACTTTAAAAAAGACAGAACACTGGCACTCATAATGACTATGATCCACGTTGCAGACCTAAATTCTAGCTTGAAATCATGGTTTAACCTCTGTTTACTCCAGACAAACTAAACTATTATATTAAACTTTTTGTAACATTTTCCTGATCCTCTAGCTTATGTTTATATTCATTCTGCAAGCCTTGGATGGAATACATCAGAAGTCCATACAAAAATCATCTAAATGGGGTTGTATGTTTTTAACAGAACCATGTTTTATGGAATGGAGAAGGTGAATCAACTGTTTTGATCCACCTTTTAGGGGATCAGTGGAGCATCACATCCCAGAAAAATATTTTGGGTTACTGCTGCTCTGCTTGTCGGAGCTCCGTGCTCTGACAGGCAGAGTGGGAGTTAAAAAGGGTAGGTAAGGTAGGGTCTGCAGTGTGCTCTTTCATTTGCATTGTGCTAGTGAGCTGGGCTTTACATATACACTACCAGTGGGCGGCTCTTTCCTCTGGCTCTGCTACTGCTGTTTATGTAATGGGGGCTCCAGCTGTAGACATAAACCAGGCAGTTGCATGGGGAAGATCCTACCCTTTGATATTTCACTGCCTCCCGGCTAAGCTTAGTGCTTGGCCATGTGGTGAGCAACCACAAACTGGGAAAAACTCGGTTCCAGAGATGTGACATAAATTCACCTCACAGAATTCAAATATAGCAGTATAATTTAGGTTGTGCAATCAATAAAACACAGCAGGAACAATCATACAGAAATATACATTTATTTAGCATACACAGTGATATATAAAACATATATAAAAAAAAAAGAGAAGAGTCATAATTGAACGCAGACAAGGTATTTGAAAATTAATTAACAGATAACATATGCAGGAGATACAGTAACAATAACATAAAACTTGAACTCTGCAAGATCTATGCCGAAAATCTTAGATAAAGGCAATTTTTTCTCCAAAATAATAAGCTAAGGCTTTGATCCTGACTAGGGGCAAATAGCCCAGAGTTTCACTCTAAGTCTATGGCAGTCTGGTTGGTGTATGCATCTCACCAAAAAGTCTCTTACCATAGACTATTCTTCTAGGTATCACGCCAGCTTGTTGAGAAATGTAATATAAAAACATACTTTACCAAGATAATGGACAGGTATCGCAAAAGGGATGATATCAGCTTACAGCTACAGATTCGGTTTCAGTTTCGCTTCTCAGATACCACCCATGCCCTGTATTCCTGGTGTTGTAATGGCTAGATCCCTTTTTCCCTTATACATAACTTCTAAAAGTATGCCTTATCTTTAAGACACACCCCTCTAAATTTGAAATCCTCCAATCATTTCCAAGCTAGGAGGCGGAGACAAGGCGGAGATTTGATAAATAGATTATGTTACGTTATTATGTTAACCCATTATGACTAACCTAATTTAGATGCAACATAAGATTTATGCAGTTAGGTGGCAATATTGTGTAACTTATTAATATTTGCTAAACAATATTAAATCCCCAAAAAAAAACAAGACTATAAATGAAATCTTTGAAGGTCTCTTGACATGTCCCCCAATTAAAACTAGAGTTTTCTGGTAGTATGCACAATAGTATCACGCAAGAATATTCGCACCTGGGTTATTATAATTGGAAGAAGATACATAACATTATTAGTTAGAATACATTAAACCAATTAATAGTGCTTCCACTACAGAGCACCAAGGGCAAATTCAGCAGAATTGTATCTGTAAAACAAAGGGGCCCTCTTTCTCCTAAAAATACATTATTGAGAAACTAGACTAATGTTAGCCTTTCCATTTCAACCATAGTGTATTTTCTGAACAGAACAAAATGGAGTAATATAACTGTGTAATATGGAGTAATATGGCTTTAAAATATGCGCCAATATACACATTATAATTAAAAATATATAAAACATTATACCTCTAATAAAAGGCACGACAAATCATACATATATATATCATGTTTTTTCCTCTAAATTAATAATATTTTTTTTCAATAAACCTCAATGCTGTATGCTTAAATCCTCCTAACACACTGTATGCACTGAGAGTTTTTTTTTCTATTTAGAAAGTGATTATACCATACAAGCGTATCATAAGTTAATAAACTGACACCAAAGCTGCCATTTTCAGGTAGAGCACTTGTAAGATACAAACTGACATTCACATCACTGGTTCAATTAAGGGTGTGATCATGTGGCAGTAATGTGTAGCTAAGTAGAACACTGTATCAACATGTGCCATCTACTCCGCACGCAATGTGAAATAAAAAATGTTTCAATGTCCATTATACACACATATAGACATAGCTAGCAGAAGATTTTTTTGAGAGACTTTAAGGCTTTTTTGTTGCTATATACTTAACAGGGGTAAGTTTATAGACTTTAGTAAACCCATCATCTAATGCTACACTGCACATATTATGCATGCTTAGCGAATCAATATTCCCAGTGAAGGTCTAGTTGGCTTTGGTGTACATAAATAGATAGTAACTGACATAAGTTATGGATGACATTATAATTATTAAATAATTATTAAATTAAGGTAGCCATTGATGGTTAGATATTTCTGTTCGATCGACCAAAAAATCATTCTGTTGATTGAACGGAAATTGATTCCTGCCCACAATGTGAACTTTATTGTTGCTTCTACAGAATCCATCCCATTTGATGTCTTATGGACAATCAACATCATCTAACACTTCCCACCCAGACTTTTTCTCCATGTGTTGACCATTTAGTTTTAAGATTTTAGTCTTTCAAATCATAAACTTTCTACCGGCAATACCACAGCTTCTGGTTTTATTAAGCTATGTGCAACATCCTGCTAATCAGCCCCACTATCTATGATGTTACTGAAGAACAGACAAAGATGGTTCCAATGGTTCTACGTAAATGCAGCGAAAAGGGAAAGGCTTTCTTTTGAAATATTACTATGTTAATGAAAAGGAGAAAGAGAAACTTAAGAATGAGCTTATTCAGCTTTAATAACAATATATTTATTTGTAATATCTATTATTGTATTAACGTTTACTAATAAACCACCAACATATAACTAAGCAGTGTACATTTAAGCAGTTTTAAACTAAAAGAAAAAAAAAACATACATGAAATAAGCACATTACTTACCTGTCAGCAGTTCAGATCCTGGAAAACTGCTACACAAAAACACATAAAACTTACTTAGCTTCTTCATGTTTTATCTGATGGTGGCAACATGTTGAATAAGGGCAGAGAAGCCACTTCCTGATCCACCTTCTCCGGGCAACAGCTGACAACAACCCCCCCCCCTTCTCCTACACAGACAGAGAATCCTATGCAGCTCCCTGTGCTGATATTGCAGACAGACCTAACAAGTGGTAGGGTTTTGAGTAAAGGAGATAAGAATCCTGCCCAATCGAGTGTACAACCCAAGAGGTTGGGGAACAAAGGATACAATAAGTGGGGCAGAATTAATAAATAAGAAAATAGGAACAAGCGAGAATCTTCCCTGTAAAAACTACAAGGGCGGGGGGACTTTAAAGGCTTAACCAATATGAAGGTTCAAGTAAGTAAGATATATAAAATGTATTACATCAGACAAAAAGCAAAAGATGTAAGTGAATAACAGCGGTGTTCATCATAAGTGGATACATCAATCACAGGCAGTTGAGATACACAAAAGCATATGTGCGGCGCCCCACTTTCACAAAGGCCTAAAGGGTTGGTCAGAGTTGTAGATCATAGACCACATAAAAGTGTCCACAGCTGTTAGACGTGACCCCGACGCGTGTTTCGTCGCATAAGTGACTTCCTCAGGGGGTAAGGATGAAATCAGCCGGATGGGATAAACGATTGTTGTATGCCA
>CM070033.1:99206939-99217760 GCA_036250615.1 Ptychadena robeensis
ATAAAATTATTCCTCAAAAATACCACTTGCCTAATAATTCTGCACTCCCTGTATATCTGGGCTCAGAGGCAAGTTCCTGGACACCTCTGGGGTCCTTGGGTGCAACCCCAGGCAATAATGTTTTTTTTTGGCTGTACAGAAGTCTATGCTTTAAAGCATCATTACCACTTTTTGCCATAGGAGGGGGCCTGGAAAGTATAACAAATTCGGGTCATGAATCGAAACTTTGGTCATATGTCGAAATGAAAATGTTGGTCATATATTGACTTGGTTGTATCTCAAAGGTCCACTGTATTATAATTCAAATTGAAAACATTGCTCACTTTCAAAACCTGCAGACAGTGAATGTAACCATAGTCAGACACTCTCATGAAGTTCTTTAAAAGTCCTAAACCTCTGGAAGCTCTAATGACCTATGACATTGTTGAAGTTGGTAGTAATGTCTTATGTTTCTGAAGTTGGAAGTGGCCTTGCTTTATTAACCAATATAAGGTCTAACAAGTAGGTGGGTCGAACCACAACTTTAGCAACCCAAGTTGTATGTTTGTGGACAACTGTATGCTCCTAATTTACATAGCTATGTCAAGTTTAAGAAAAGAAGGTGACATCTGACAGCATTAAACTTTCAGATCCTTGCATAACGCTAGAAATGTCTGGTTCTCTTGATTTAGATGTAGTATTTGCTATCTTGTCTAAAATGATTTTAAGGAGGGAGAAAAGTATCTCTCTGTGGCCTCATAGGCCTCTTTGGAAGTGTAATGGAACACTTCTGTAGGTAGGGTACACATTGCTTAGATGATTTATTTGAACATGACAGCTTTCAGTGTGACTCTTAAGCAAGCTAAATTACCTGTGTAAGCAGTAGACTCTGATACTGAATTAAGCAAGGCTTACATGTGAAATTTTAATCGCTTTCTTGCAAGGTTTGTAACCCCTTGATGACAGCTGCTGCAATGAAATCAATGTTTTACAAATGAAACCACTGTCTACAAGGAGTTAAATCTCTCGTTAACAAGTGATTGAAATCTCAACTGTAGCCCTAACTGTAGAATCAAACATCGCTTAGCGGCATCTCGACCTACTGATATAATTTCTTTCCCTACACTCAATTCCTCAATTACTGAAGTAATTAACAATCTGCCTTCTTCTTATTGACACATAGGTAGTACTTATCTTATTCCCTAGACTTTTTCATAATATTTCTTTATAGGATTTTCTCCATTTTGCCTTCTTGTATAATCCAGCATGAACTGCTCTTTTATTCCTTCTCATTCGCTGCTGTCTCTGTTCCTGTCTTCCTATCCCACCATGTTGTTTAACAATCATTTCTCTCTTGTCTCCTGGAGTCCAGCTATACATGAGATTTCAGTGCTTGTGGGAAGCTAGCCCTAGGTTAGATTCATACGGACACTTGCAGGGTGCTTAGTGTTTAACCCCCATGTCATTCCTGACGGTCCCAGCCCGTCCAGCTCTGACCTGTCAGAACAGCAGTGGACGAGCAGAGATCTCAGAGCAGAGATCGGAGGCACAGGAAAGCAAACTCACTGCTCTGTGTGTCTCCGATCTAATGAGGCAGCTGCAGAGGAATCTAGGGGTCGCAGTGCTAATTTACCTGATAAAGTGAATTATTAAAATATCTGATATTGTGAGTTATTCACAAGGCATCTGAACATGTTATTATATTCAGGATGTCTACCAGACTCCTGTATGGACATACTTTGGGAAATTACAGGCCTACACTGTAAACAACTTTTTTCCATTAAAGTCTATGGTGCGCTTTTGGTACAGAAATCTGTACCTCAGCAGTACAGCAATGACCAACTTCTAGCAGGACTGCTGTGATCATGTTCATAAGGCCCCAGGGACCATCGGTTCCTGGGGCCTTATGAACATGATAAAACACTAAACACTAAGCCCCCCTGGTGCTCTACCCAGCACGCATATTCTGCATGCCTCCTAGACATGGCCGCACTGACAGCGGGAGCGATCAGACCGGCTGGCAGGGTGGTTGAGATGTCTAAGTGGTGTTTGATTAGTGATAGGTGTTAGAGATAAAGGAGCACCACTAGCAGCCCCCCCCCCTCCCCGCACCCACAGGCATAGGGCCCCCTAAATGCTAGAAACAGTCCTGACTACTAGCAATGCAATTACTTGCAAAAATGGTAACCATGTGGGGGCACAATGGAAAATGGATATCTTTGCCTCAGTTGTCCAAAAGGGAACACAAAGTTAGCAGAAAACTGCCAGACTCATACACAGCTAAACAAGCTAACAAAAGGTCCCAAATATTCGCTTCTCTATCCAAAACATTCTACGTGCCTTCTTGTTTACACATGTACTACACTTTTAACACTGTTGTTTCTTACAAAATTATAAAGCTTGAAAAAAAAATAGAGCTGTAGAGAATACTTTAGGAATTGGTTTTGGCAGGATGGGAAGCTCTCCAAAGTGCAGAGCTTTTCCATAAAAGTCAATGAGGGTGTTTAACCTCCCTAGCGCCCTGCTGAGGTCCAGATTTCTGTACCAAAAGTTCACCATAGACTTCAATGGTAATTTTTTCTTTATGTTGTAGGCCTGTAACTTCCCAAAATCTGTCCATACAAGGGTCTAATAGACATCCTGAATAAAATAATGTTTGACACACACAATTATGTAAAATAAAAAATGTTTTTTTAAATAAAATTAATGAGAAAACACAAAAATCAGGGCACAAAGCTATGCTGCTATGTACTAAATCTCGCCCAAAAAATGTCTCTGGTGCCCCAGATGTGCCCATTTGCAGTTAACCCACTCTAATCTGGTGTGATGGATGTGGTAAAATCACACCAGTGAAGAGAGGGTTACTGCAAATAGGCACACCTGGGGCACCAGAGACATTATTCTGGCGAGATTTTGTAAATAGAAGAACATTGAAATAAATTTTCTAAAAAGAAGACTGATTTCATGCAATTTACTTTCAAATTTCCCGCCGCCTCCCCGATGTGGCTTCATCACGTCACTTGGAGGGGGGGGGGGGAGAGACGAAGGAGCAGGCAGCCATGTCACATCGGGGACACCGGGACAGCGCAAAACTGTAAGTATGCGCTGTTGGTGCCCCAATGTTCAATGGACGGCACCATCTCGTCCAGTGCTGTAGTAGCAGTAGCAGTGCTGGATGAGATGGTGCCATCCCAACCGCTAGGGCGGTTTACACCCAAACAATCATCTAAATGCAACATTAGGCATTCAACAAATGACCAGAAATGGCACTGGTTGATAAACAACATGCTTTTTAAACATCCTCATTGACTTCCATTATTTCTTGATCGCCTTGTTCATGGTATTAAACGTGCAAAAACCACCTGACATTTACTGTATTCATTATTGCTCTGATACATTTGAGGTAGTCAATTAGGGAGTGACCCTTTTCCTGGCAAGCAATGAAAGCCTTTTTTCCATGTTATTGATTTTTTGTTTCTGGCTCCAGAGAGCATACCTATTTTTATTTCCTGCCTTTGTGTCAGTTTTTTGCTTCTCTATACTGTAAATACAATTTTGAAAAGGGACAAAAAATCATCAACATTGCAAGTACCGTAATCTTTATTATCAATCTGCCTCATTTATGTAGTTAGAAGCTTACAAAATGTTAACTGATGCAGGCTGGGTTTATAGCAGTGGTGAAGTAACTATGGCACATGTACTGTCAACCAGCACAGAGTTAGAGTAAGGGAAGAGGAGAGAACGGCAGTACTATTGTACTACCTATTGGCTCCCTTGGATGTCAGGCATCTTTATTCTACTGAATGCACACAGTGCCCTCCCCCTTCCTAGCACCTCCAGCAATATATGTATATATGTGCCAGTGTATATATATGTAGTGTGTGTCTTATTTTTCATGTGTGTAATTCAGGGTAAATTACCAGATTGCCACTTTGTGATCAAAAAGTGGGTCTTTGGTTTCACCATCACTGGTGTATAGGAATGCCCTCTTGGTGGCCTTATGAATTTCATGGCAAATGGAAATGGACAGGTTTTGGTAAAGGTTGTTTTTTGTATGGATTTGTGTACATAAAAATGATCTAGAGGGGCATGGTACATCTCTAAAACCCCCAACATTTGGAGATTATGTGGCAGCAATCTTTTTACAATATCCAATCAGACTTAAACACCTAAGTGAGACTAGGTGTGTAGCCATAAATCACAAGATACTGGATTTATTCTTATTAAAAGAAAAGACAAGATATGAGAGGGAAATGGGGGCGTTATACCTACCCTCCACTCATCCTCTCAAAGGTGGAGACTGAACTTCGGGACTTTAAGGGCACATTTAGATTGCCACAAATTTTGTAAAGCATCACAGAGTAAATGTGCCCTTAAAGTCCCGGAGTTCAGTCTCCACCTTTGAGAGGATGAGTGTAGGTAGGTATAACGCCCCCATTTCCGTCTCATATCTTGTTTTTTCTTATACATTTATTTTAGGGATGCTGGCACACGTTAGTATGTAAGGGGGATTAATATGTTGTTTCTTTATTCTTATTAAAAGGTTGATGATTTCCTTGTAGTGATTTACACTTAGGCCATGCTGTTCTTCAAGGGATTAGTCATGATTACTACCACCCGTGTGCTTCCCCCACAGTTCAGACCATTCATCCCTTTTCTTAATACTCAATGACATTTTCAATTTTCTTATTTTTCTACTCTTATGCAGTCTTTTATTTCTTTTCACATCACACTTCTTCGTAATTCTCTTTCGCCTTCTGCTTTTGTTTCCTGTTTATGCTCTCCTGCTCTGTATTCTGTTTACACATTTTGCTGCTTTCTCTAATTTCTACCCTCCTACCCTTTCTAACTTTCCTCTGCCCTGTCCTCTCTTGATATCCTTTTGTGGTCCCGATCCTGTTTACACTTTCCTCTGCTTCCTGCCCCCTTCACATTCTCTAGCTGATGGAAAATGGGGCCCGTGGAATCATTGGAGCTTGTGCTCCAAGACATGTGACAGTGGCTGGCAGCGTCGCTACCGGATGTGTCAGGGAACAGGATTGCAAGGATACCCGTGCGAGGGCTCCGGGGACGAGGTCAGGACGTGCAATGAAAAGAAGTGCCCAGGTACCCACTCTCTGCATCTGCTGTATGTGCTGAGCAGACATGCCCATTCTATAGATGTTAGGGATTGCCTTAAACGAATGTCCCCTGTGTAATTTACACAGACAACAATAAACACTTAAATATTTGCACATGTAATGAAATACAAAGAGCTTTGATGTGTAGTTATCTTGAGCAACCAATCCAATAGTATCCTTTGCCTTTTTTTGTATTAAGGATGGTACTTCCTGATTGGTGGCAGCACATCACTTCTCTTTCCCTGTGTTGCTTTAAGTTTAGAAGTTCAAAAGCCAATACGATTAGAGATGTTGTAGCAACGTAGCTGAAACCACATCATGATCATTAATTTCACCATAAATAGCATATTTTTTTTAGATCAACTAAAAATGTGTAAGTTATGTTTT
This sequence comes from Ptychadena robeensis, assembly GCA_036250615.1. Classification (NCBI taxonomy): domain Eukaryota; kingdom Metazoa; phylum Chordata; class Amphibia; order Anura; family Ptychadenidae; genus Ptychadena; species Ptychadena robeensis. The sequence goes on from CM070033.1 coordinate 99,212,426, forward strand.
ATATGTTCATATCAGCTAATATTGAAAAGTATGTTTATAATATTTGAAATTGTCTGAAACTGAGAGACCTGAAATATGTCTGGTCATTTAAGTATCTGCTACCATTTTGGCCAGCCTCTCTCAACTTAGGTTGTGTGGAACCCAAGTGTTTCTTTAAATGTTTCTAATTGAACAATGAGGAATTTCGGCATGCTTTGTGTGTGGGCATGCTTACCACTAGGCAACACCGTAAAGACCATTATTCCAACTCTCCACAAGTATAATAGGTCCCTCCCTTTATGACCAAATATTTAGGGAGTATTGTTTACTGACCTCAAATCTAAAGGTTTACTCTCCCCTAAATGCCGATAAAGGTATCTCTTCAAACATTGCTGTGTACATGTATTTTATGCCTTGTATTCTTGTATGTAACACTTACTGCATACACTCAAGTACCATACCTGAAAGATATTCGAATATGCAAAGGTTTCTCCACGTTAAAAAGGTTGAGAAAGGCTTTGGTTGAGGGTGCAGATACATCAGACCACAGATTTCATGACTAAGTCAGGGTAAACCTTTTTGTCCTATGATTCCTATTGTTACTTTATATAATATTGTTAGATTATGTGTTTAGTATTTTTATGTAGAGTTTTTGCAGCACCTGTAGTGGTATGCATGAAGGTGTGTGCTTTTAGACTTGTTTTTAATTCCTTAGTTTTGGAAATTCTTATAGGCACACTGGTTCTTTGTGGACAGCATATTTAGTGGGCTATAAAGGCCCTCGTCATTTATTTCATTACACTGTGCAGTGAATTTCAGTTACCCATGGCTGTTTATAATTGACTGTAAAATATTTGTTTTTTATGTGTTACATTATGGTTATTAAAGTTCCGGTATAGACTATTTGAGATGACTTGCACACAATTTCCTCTGTGAACCTCCTACTTTCCCCGATCTTGCTTTTAATCCTATCCCAACTGAACCTTCTGTCCTCTGTCACCTTTGTTCTCCGCACCTGTGCCCATCCGCTGTCCTCTACGCATCAGGTCTCCAACACTTCTTTTTGCTCTCCACTTTTTTTTTCTTTTTTTTTACAATCGTTTCTTTACTCCTCTTTTGTGCTCCTTTCATCCTCTCAGCTTGCCTGCTTTCTCTCTGTGGGCTCTAGCTGACAGGCTAGCAAGCGTACAATAAGGGAATAGCAATGAGTGTTCATGTTTCCTAGGAAGGTCACAGCGTGCTTTTTACACATATTAAAGAAGGCCAGATTCTCTGCATAGCCTCCCCTATGTCAAATACAAGGTGTAGAACATGATTGGAAGCTGTGAGATCTTGTCTTTCAGGCTAACGATAACTGAGAATTCACATTGGGTTGGGCTAGCAGCTTCGAGCTGACATAGTATTTGGTTATTTCATGTTGCTGCTTCCCTTCCTCACAGCGTTACATGAGATGTGCAAAGATGAATATGTCATGTCTATGACCTGGAAGAAAGCAGCCGCAGGCGAAATTGTTTACAACAAATGTCCTCCGAATGCCACAGGTCAGTTTCATTTGATCATAATAGGTCACTTTTATTTTCCTGTTGCATCTCTCTCACCAATTTTTATGTACTCCATTTGTCTTTCTTCCATATTTTTATTTCCTCATTAATTTTTACTTTCTTCTATTTTTTTTTTGCAAACATTAAACCTTCTTTTTTTCATTCAGTTATTTTAGCTTTCAGTGTAGTTTTCTCTCTTGGCTCACACAACAATGTTTTTATTCCTCTAGGTTCGGCAAGCCGGCGGTGTCTGCTAAGTCCCCAGGGGGTCGCTTATTGGAGTTTGCCGAGTTTTGCCCGTTGCGTTTCCCATGACTACAAATACCTTCACATTTCAGTAATTACAAATTTTTCTCTTTCTTTTTGTGCTGATTCTGTTATTGTTTCTTTATAAGGAATCAGAATATGCACTCATGGAAGAACTAATATTTGTTTGGTATTGTTGTTGAATTTGCCATTGAATGGAAAAATAATCAATCATCATAATGGAATAATTTAACATGATTGATCACAATCTATCTACTAATTTGTATTGGAACTCTTACATACATTTTCAATTCTTCCACCAGCCACCTATAAATGGAAGAGTCTTCTTGTTATAGTCTTATACTTAACTTCAGTGGTTTTATTGGACAGCAGTGAGCCAATCATTTGAGCAGAAAAATTTATTTCTAGAAGAGTTATGAACACCAAGAGAAATTACCTATACTATGAATCCATATTATAATTTTCCCACAAAGTTTAAGACAACCATCACTGCATTTTTGTGAATAATAAATGATAGAACTGCTTGTGTAGTGATTTGAGTACACTATAGTAAATGTTCTCCAATATCCATTTCGCTATATACTTTATATAGAGATGCCTTATTTTTAACTAACATTCTTTTATATCCACTGTAGAGTGCCTCTACAAAGCCTTGGTTTCCCTTGGGTTACCATTGCACCTACCAATATCCAATATGCATTTGATCTTGATGAGAGCAACTATTATGTTAGTTTTGTGTTGCAATATAAGGGGGGTTTACACATTCATCGGGACCCCCTCCGCTAAGTGTATTGCTTGGTGGAAGGTCTCGACGAAGCACATATACTTTACCTGCTTGGCGGATGCTGTGTTCTCACAGCGCTGAGGCTGAACATAGTAGACTTTGCTGTGTTCAGACAACCGCCAGCTAGCAAAGTGTATGTGATCCATCAGGATCCCCGCCAAGCATTGTGCTTAGCAAAGAGGGTCCTGACGGATGTAGAAACCCCCCTTGCACTTAAGACTGGAAAAAGTAGAATGATGTGTTTAACCCTCCTGCCGTTCCTGATGGCTCTATCTCGTCCAGCGCTGTCCTGTCAGTCCTGCAATGGACGAGATGGAGCCATCCGGCGAAGATCGGAACACTGGCTGTGTGGAGAGGGGCGGGGGGAGGGAGGACATGGCAGGCAGTGTACTCTGTACACTGCCATGATTGCCCGTACTATGCCATTAAAAAAGGTTAATAGGAAACAAAGTTAATTGGAAATAGGGATTTATCAAATCTTATAATAACAATATTAATTATTCACTGTCAGAAGTAACGGCAATGTTGTCACTCACTGCTAAAAGGAATGGCAATGTTGTCACTCACTGTAAAGGCCCCCACACATGTACCGAGTGGGGGCCGACAGAGGAGCTGTGGAGAGCAATGTGATGATGAAAAGTGCTTGGTAGCTCAACCCCAATGCTAGCATAAATCTGCAGGAATATTTTACCAGAATTGCTTAATAGTGGAGAATGCCCACCAATTATTAATCATTGTACATGCTAGTGAGAGGCAGAGCTAAAATGTATGGGTTCAAGGGCCAAAACTTAGCAAGTGCTTATGGATATATGTATATATATTGAAATAATATACATGTTTAAGGAAGTTGTAGAGGTCTTCAATGGACACAAATTTACTCTGCAAACACTTCTGTTTAATTTTCACCATGTCTGGAGGTTTCACAAACATACTCTGTTCCACAGAGCAGATTCTCATTGTCTGTGTCAGGGATATCATTTAGCAACCATAGAAACAAGCTGTGAGCATGTCTATGATTATATAATGACGACTAAAAGAAAGAAAGCACCCAATACCAGCAATTTTGGTTAGCATAATATTGGATTGCATCATGCAGTCCATTATATTCCCATGCCCAGTCCATTTTCTGCATCTCTTAATGTTCATAGTTTTCCCACCACATGCTGGAGACTTTCGGACATTTAACCTGTGACTGGTGTGTAGGAATGATTTTTATAGTGATCCCAAAAACCTCTAGCTAAAGAAGCAGAACTGTTTTGTCTACAGTATTGTCTGGAAAGTTTCACTTCTATTTAATTTGTCTGTATGTCTACTGCTTGAACTGACAGGAGTAAGTTGTTATTTCCTTGCTTGACCAGCCACCAAAGAGTGTCAGAGGTTGTTACTGGTGTTTTCCAGGGCCAGTCATAATCAGAACTGAATGCAGAGTTGGTAAACAAGCAAGGCACTGAGCCCTTCAGTATAAAAGGAGTAAGAGACATGATTGCCCTTTAACCTCGTTTTCGCAAATTGATAGTTGCCAGTAAGGATTTAAAGCAATAGATTAAGTCTGGAACCAAGTGATTTATTTTTCTTATGGTTAAAAAGAATGCAAAACTAAAGTTTCACTAACCGTAAAGGGAAGCTGTTGTCATTATGCTGGGTTTAGGTGAAGCGTTAGATGGTAAATATGAATGTTTAACCAGGTTTAACATTTGTCAAGTTGCTCAATCACTCATATTATTACATGGTTCATGTTTCATGCCTCCCAATGACACCATCAATAGGGCACTGTTTCTGATACTAATGATATTACTTCCAGTTATATTCACAATTGGGCATGATTATTCGCTTTGACACTTGATGTAATGTTGACAGACTCGATAACAGCAAATGGGCACTACTTTTTTCACTGATAACAACAATAGGGCATTTCTCTTACGCCAATGGTTTGACATTGTCCATTTTAACAACAGCAACAATTGGACATTATTCTTTTCAAAAACATCATTAACTTTTTAACTGATACTCTACTCGAACATTGATGGATCATCATTCCTTTCTCTGACACCAACAATAGGTATTCTACCTACGGTACCAACAAATGCTAAGTCATTACTTTTCTCCTACTTACCACTAGAGATGGTTGCAAATTCTTTGAGCATGGTATCATCACCAAACTTGCTGGAGATGCAGAGAAGGGTTCATGGTATACTACAAACAAATAGAGTAATGCTCTAACACAAATATTTTTTGCATAAATTAAGTTCAATATTAGGTTAAAATTTCAATTTTGCTATTACTTTTTGCAAAAACTACATATGCTAGAGTAAAACTTTTTTTTAATGTTCCACAACCCTGATGATGACAGCATGTTCATGGATTTTGCAATCAATTAAAAAGTCAGCTAGTCAGCTAGCTAGAAAATATTTGACCATCTCTACTTGCCACCAAACCAAGGACATGTTTTTCTCTGTTTGACCCTCAACATTTAACCCTTATACATTTTGTATTATCTTTGGAAATTGTTTTGGAGCATTTTTTCCTCCCATTGACCATAGCATTTAGCACATTGCTTATTTCCACTGATAAGTGTGGGACTCTAAATATTAGGAGGGTAGTAATTTGGCCTTTTTTTGAGAGTTAGAGAACCCCTGATCTAGACATTTAATAAAAAAGGTTTAGGTTCAGGGTCTCTTTAATTAAAAAAAAAATATTTATATATTTTACACTGGTTCCTTTAAAAAAATATTGAGTGTGTATGAATATATATATATATATATAT
>CM070033.1:99217770-99229487 GCA_036250615.1 Ptychadena robeensis
ATATATATATATATATACATAATTGGTTTCTAAATATTTGCTCCATGCCATTGTGCAGCCAGATATCTAAGGAAATGCGTATGTTCTCTTTATACAAAGCCCTTAGGCTACTGAGTCACCAAATAAAACTACACTTACAATGATGTCCTTATTTTAAGGAATTGCCTCCAGAAAGTTCTTTCATTAGTGTGTCTCTCTTTTATGTATTAATAAATAGAAAATGCCCATTTATAAAACAGAAAGACGAAAAGGAAAAATGGGTAAAAAAAGATAATCCTCTGTAGTTTTCTGACCATTGTAAAATTGTGGGCACATTTGGTTACTGTATATCAGCTAGAACACAAACATCAAAATTATTAATTTGTATTTCATTTGCAATCCTATCATAGTAACCTTGAATTGTAGACTGTAGACCAACAGATAAATCCTCAATGTAATTAGGAATGCATTTAGAAAGAATTAAAATTTCAGTGAACATTCACCATTTAAGAAACATTTTCTAGAATCTGCTTTTAATTGAGAATATGGATACTATAAATTTTACTGTGTAGCAGAATGAATGTTAGATTCTCTGAACATTTGCCAAATATTGTTTAAACAATACTTGCCTGGTTGAGATGGTGGATCACTGTATTTCCTATCAAATAGCACAATGTTGTCAATAGGCAAAGCTAAATCTTGCTTTCAAACGAGGTCAAACAGAGTCGTATCTCACGTCCTTGCAAAATTTTAGTCTCACCCACTCCCAAGCCGTTTAACTTATACTTACCTAAACCCCATGTTCTGGGCCCTTGGTGCTCACAAGGGACCAGGAATGGGGGAATGCTTATCCAGCACAGAAAACGAACCTCTGTGCCTTACAGGGTTCAGTGCTGTGCAAGTTTGTACCTTGATGAGTGTTTTATGCTGCCAAGACCCACCTTAATTCTTTTTCCATTTTCCAAGTAAGGTGCAACATTCTAAATTCTAGATTCTAAAGCTTTGTACATACAGTAGATTTTAAAATGGCCCAAGGACAGCTGTGTCTCAGTGTTGTTTCCTGATCAAGCATGTTATATTGCTATTTGAAGCTTTTAGAAGTCTGCTGGACTTTCCCAAGGGGGAGATGCAGAATGGTGTGTTTGGCCTCCACCCTCAGATCTCTTTAAAACACAGTAAAGACCGTGTGTACAACACAAATGTTACTGCTCTATTTAGAAGAGATCACTAAAGAAGGTTTTCAGTGGCAGAATGTTTGTTGAAATTTTAATTTGTATTTGGTATTAGTCCTTACAATGACTCTGTAACCAACAAAATAAACTGTTAAAAAAAATATATGCATATATTATATATTTATTTTAACTTTTATTGAGTTCAAAGACTTTGTAAAAACAGTTTCAGCACTATGGAGAGCTCCAGCTGTGGCACCTGCAAGCTTGTCTTAAAGCAGTTTTTGCATAACTATTTATGTTCCAGTTCATGCTGAATAATGTATTATTGGTTGTGTTGTTGCTTTTCTATGTATCGTATATTATTATATGCTTATAAACGTATATTTTCTGCAGATTATGCATCAAATAGATATTGTGGCAAGTTGGGGAATTGCTCGTGGGCTGCAGGGATCGTGGTTCTAAAGTATCAGGCAGAAACACTATCCTTGAATGCAAAACTCATTCATCCGCCTGCAGGCTTTATTGTCAGCCAGTTAAACAGAGTGCAAAAACAAAACAAAACTTCATACAAATGAACAGCCCGGCTGGAAGACTGGCTGCCTCACTTTAGTAGTCTACCTCACTACAGAGTGTGGTACAAAACAGCAGCAATGCAGTGCTAAACTTACAGATCCTTGAGTGCTGAGTCCATGCTCTCCATAGCTTGTCTCCAGCAAGCTTGTGTACATTCCTATTCATACACACCCCAGTCAGCCAGTGACTACTCTTTTATCACACCTAAACTCTGTGTGAGTAAATCCTGGACCTGATGGCCAAGGGACCGTCCCTTCTCTTCCCTTTGCTGGCTTCAGAGCCCTAAACCATGGCTCTCACTCTGAGCCATATTACAGAAACAGAACATACTGTTTCCCTGGAGCCTTTATTGCAATAAACGCCTAAACCTAGGTGCAATATATGCACCATCCATCACTTTCCCTTGAAAATAATGGGACACCCTGTCACAATATATACCATGTCTTAAATGCGTGCAGTGTTATAGAGGGACATATATTATAGTTTAGAGGAAAGGATTTTATGTACCCTTATCCTGGTGGTCCTAAACCTTGGTACCTTGGCTAGTGGAAGCCACAAATATTGATCAGGGTATTGAAATTGGGTTATCTTTTAATTCTTCTGTGTACTAGTTCTAAAATAAGTTGTATGCTTATGTGTCCACTACTGTAATTGAAGATATGCCTTTAGTGCATGTATCCCTTAAAGATCTAAGGATTTCTTTTGTTTTACTTAGTTTTATGGTCGCTCTCTAGTGCCTCTGGAGTACCCAGGTTGGTCAGGTTGTGTCATCACTCCTTCCTTGGTATGGGTGATAGGTCATTAGAAAAAGGGTATTTTCCAGGCAGCAGAGGAGTCCATAATTGAAAAATAGCTTCCGGATTTTATTAAGAGCAGATAAAAAATAGTCCCCAGCTGTACACTTACACAAAGTAGCAGAAGACCCTCAATATACTGTGCTAAAGAAGTGGCCTGTGCGCCACGAAACACGTCAATGTTATTTCTTATCTGCTCTTAATAAAATCCAGAAGCTGTTTTTCAATTACAGCGCCTCTGCTCTGCCTGATTTTTTCGCCTGGAAAATACTTATATACTATATAGTATAGTTTGCTTTGCTTCTTAGCTCATATGTATGCAATGATAATACTTGTTAAATATCCCAATTGTGGCTTTGCTGTACCTGAGGCTTGGCTTTCTAATATTCAACTATCTGGAGTTTTTACCTTTTCCTAACATCCCAATAACTGAAATCTCTTTGTATTGACAGCACTCTCTATCACACACCACATTCTGGCTGTGGAACTCACAACACAAAATTCTATTATATGAGAATAGAATTCAGAATCCAACTCTTTCAAAGCCCTTTGCAGAAATCTGTAGTCATCCGTTGCCTCATATTGAATCAGTACATTGTCTAAGCAAGGCAAAGCAACAGGCATACTTAAATCTCCCAGTAGTATATGCCCATTTATCCTTGTTCACCTGCTTCTCCATTCATCCTGCAGGAATAGAGATAAAAAAAAAATATATCCACTAATTCACTGAATTAATTGCAAACCCCCTGAACAAGGTATCATTGCAAAAATTGGTTGAGATGTAAGGAAGGGTTGAGGGAACATTACAGGGAACATTAAGTATTGCTCTTTTTTTGCATAAATTAAGTTTAAAGTTTGTATACTCAAAATCTAAATAATATATACTGTATATAAAATTAAAGTTTGACTTACCTCTGAGTTGGTATGATGGTGGCATAGCACTCCACAATCCTCAAAAAGTATACTTATCTGCTGTTGCCTGGAATTGTATGAGAGGCTCCACACAAGGCTTCCGGGGGTTATATCTCTATCTCTGCGGTTTTTTAAATCCAATATCAATTTGGATGTGTTATGAGGTTGGAAAGCTTCTTCTTACCTCCTTGTAAGTCTTAAATGATCTTGTGTTAGGAAATAAAATAGATTGCCTGTTTCCCAATATTCATAGGTATGAAGAATTTCTCTGGCTATAAACAAAACTAATCTTCCTTTAAAGCTTGCCTATTATAATGCCAAAACACACAGCAACTCCTATGTTAGGAACAAAGACAACTCTTTGTAATAATAATGTATTATTATAAAAAAAATATGATTATATGTAGCAATGTTAAAGTTAATCTGAGCCAACTAAGCCAACTAAGTTCCACCACTTGGGCGACTTGCTGTGATTCTAATTGCGGGGATCTCCCACGGTCTCCTACAATTAGATACATGGCACAGAGATCACTGCCACTTGCAGGCAGGAAGTAGGGGGTGGGACTGGGCATCATGCCGCACCCTTCCTGATCTTGCCAAAAGAGAGTGAATGGGCATAGTTTAAATGTCACGTGACTTTTAACCGTGCCCATTCATGTCTATGCCGATCAGGGGTGATCAGCATTCAAAAGTGCGGTGACCCGATCTCAGATGTGGGGATAAGCCCCTTTAAATACATGGCAGCTATCACCGCAATCGTCGCACTGCGATTTAAGGAATAATATTTATGTAAGGACAAGCCCTAAGCTCCTCATACACACCTTCCTTCATTCCCCACAAAACAAAATTACCTATGTAAAATATCTTCTCATATGACTAAATAATGTACTTTTTCTATATCTATTCAGCAAAGAAATAAGATACATGTTTTGTTTAAATAACTTCAACAACCACTTAATTATTACATAACACAATATAACTTCAAACATGCAAAGCTATATAAAACTACATGTTAGTTAAGAAAATACTTAATTATAATCCGTCAACCATTTATTTCAAATAGTGAAACCTGACACCCATAAAATGCAAAAAAAAAAAAGTATTAAAGACAAACATAATTCAATGCTGCATACTATTTGGCTGTCCTCTCAATGTCAAAGTTTCAAGTGTGTCCTTAATACACAATTATTTGTGGACGCATAAATCCTAATTATCTTCAAGCCTCTTATTGTAAATGGCAACTCTATTTCTTGAGTGATCTGTTTTCCTGTATTCATAACTAATTGTTGCCCTTAATCATTATGCTGCCTAATGTCTAAGGCTTTTGTACTGGTCACCAACATCTAACCCAACTGCACATTATTTTTTTTTCCTGAGAGTATTGACTAGCTCATGTAATGGTGTTGTAAAACGATATTGAGCAAAGTAACACATCTGGTCCTCGAGTTCTTAGGATTTCAATCTCTCGTGAATGAACAGAGTCATCATACATTTTGTTTCTTTATTCATTGTATCAAGTTATTACTTGTTAAAGTAAATGTTAATTTTGCCACTTTTGCAGATTGAAAATCAAAATTGCTGGTCAGGAGTCCTCAGATGTAATCCACATTTTACCTTGTGGTTACAGCCAAAGCCCAGGCAACCAGGGAAATTGGGAGTATTTCATTCCCACTTAAGTGCCCTAAAGGGTTTAGGTGTGATAAGTATAATATTTCCAAAGAGACCATAGGTGTCAACTATTGCATTGGTTCCCAAACTTTCCCTGCAGGGCCCCCATTTTTTAGATAGGAATATTTTTGAGCCACCCCATTCAAACTACACATGTTCAGGTTGAGAGCCATTTCACACTAGCTGTGTTTGTGTTGCAGTACCGCAGTAAGGCTTGCGTAACACAAGGTACACAGGTCTTGCTTTCAGAACTGCCTTCATCCTTCATGCAGCAGAAATTGTGACTCATCAGACCAGGCAACATTTTTCCAGTCCTCTATTGTCCAAGTGAGCCTGTGCAAATTGTAGCCTCAGTATCCTGTTCTTAGCTGACAGGAGTGGCACCCGGTATGGTCTTTTGCTGCCTCAAGGTTCGACGTATTGTGTGTTTAGAGATACTCTTATGCATACCTTGGTTGTAACGAGTGGTTATATGAGTTACTGTTGCCTTTATATTAGCTTGAACCACTCGGGCCATTCTACTCTGACCTCTGGCATCAACAAGGCATTTGTGCCCACAGAACTGCCGCTCACTGGATGTTTTCCGTTTTTCGGACCATTCTCTGTTAACTCTAGAGATGGTTGTGAATGACGATCAGCAGTTTCTGAAATACTCAGACCAGCCCGTCTTGCATAAACAACCATGCCAGGTTCAAAGTAATTTAAATCACCTTTCTTCCCAATTCTGAAGCATGGTTTGAACTGCAGCGGTTTGTCTTGACCATGTCAACATGCCTAAATGCATGGAGTTGCCACTATGTGATGATCAGTAATTTGCGTCAACGAGGAGTTGGACAGGTGTGCCTAGTAAAGTGGCCGGTGAGTGTATAGTAATATGTTTTTTCTGTACAGTATACATTGTGTAGCTAAATCAGTATGGACTAGAAGTAGCAACATTTGCAAAATGTAATAGATAAATCAAACATCATATAAATTCCTTTTCTCTGAAGATGAAATTGCTTTATGGGGATCTACTAATGTTGAGATTCCCAAGAATCCAGCAGATGGCAGTCCTCCCCCAAGATAAATATCCAGGCACTGGATCCCTGCGGTGCTAAGAAATGCAAAACTTTACAAAGCTGATCAAAAGGGCTGCAACTTATAACTACTGTTTGCCAAATCAACCTGAAAAGTACTGGCAAAGGATTATTAACGCAAGTGCTATTTACATAGAAGTTCCTTGATTAACAGTTCAGAACAGCTCTGATCTAGGGACTGAATAATGTTTGCTGATATTGTTCATTGTCCATGCAGAAAGTAAGATACCCACCTGTCTAAAATTACAGCATCACGGAAGACTCTCTTTCTGTATCTCTCTAAGCTTGTCAAAATCCATTCAGCTAGTTTGGCAGAATCCTGGAGGAGAAAAGTCTTAATTTCAGTCAAATTGATTTTTTATGAGTTTTGCGTCTTAGAAACCAGTTGATGAAATTTGATGAAACAAGAGAACAGAAATTCTGGTCCTGAATACCTAAAAGCTGCCAACCTCCTGTTTTGATTCTGAGCATATTCCCATAAGTTATAAGCTACTGACAAAAGTGGATTAACATTGAATGTACTGTCAGATGCATGACTGTAATAGAACTGCCTTCATTTACATGTTTTGACTTTTTCCCATGTTTTTTGGCATTTATTATTTTATTCCCCTTGTCTTTTCTATCTTAGTTTTTCCAATATTGTGTGAACCAATTTATCCCATGTATGCATGTAAAATATTATTTTAGTTATCCTCTTAGGTTTATCCTATTTAAAATAATATTATATATGGTTGAAGAAACTTGTATAAGAAACAAAGGATATATGTGGATGTTGGACTAGAAAAGGTTTACTCTATATGAAGATTCCTATAGTAGTCGAGAATGGTTGGTATTTGGGCTCTGAGATACATGGGGGTGCACAGTTAGGAATTTAGTGGGGTACAGTTGTAGAGGTACAGAGTACCAAGGGCACCCATTTATAAACAGACTTGAATAGTGGCTTCTATTACTAAGTACCACCAGATATGGTACTGGCTACTGGGCCAAATCACCAGGCAGTTAACTGTAATGTTTTCTATTGGAAGGGGACTGTTATTGTATAACAATTATTAATGTGCTGGCAAATCTTTTAATGGAGTTGCTTTTGTTGAACCTTTATATATAAGCTCCCACTAATTTGGTGGGTCATCATTGGAGAAAGTTTACCGCCAATTTGAAATCTTTACACTGGGGATGGTATTGTTGTTTATATTGGGTTTGCCTTTGCTGAATCTACAGTATATATGGTATCTGCTGTTACCTAAACCATTATAAGAGTACATCATTACTCAACCTTTTATAAGTTTGCCACCAATGCTAAATCTTTAAAGTGGGGCTTTTATTGTTGAATCTTTATATTTGGACCTCTTCTACTGAACCGGCATATAGCACCTACTGTTATTTATAGCTTTTAAAGCTGTCCATCAATGCTGAACCTTCATACATTTGCTCCCAATTCTAAACCTTTATAATGGGGCTGCTAACCCCCCCTAGCATCCCTGACGACCTCCTCTTGTCAGTACTGCACTGGACAAGATGGGGCTGTCCGGCAAAGATTGAAGCAAATTTACCATTCCGCTCTGCTATGGCAGCTCCGATCTAAAGAGGAGACTGCTGCAGGAGAGTGGATCCCACCCCCCCCCCCCCCCCCCCCGGAGTGATGTGATGAAGGGGCGGCGGGAGATTCAAAAGTAAATCGTTTGAAAACAGTTTTCTATAGAGAAAACTGTTTTCAGCGTGATTTCCCAGATGTGCCCCTTTGCAGTTAACTCGCTCTCTCCTGGTGTGATGTCAGCAGGTCCCTCACACAGGCGAGAGAGGGTTCCAAACGGAATTGTACTGGATACAGTGATAACTGTATCAAATATAATTCAAAGGAAAAAAAAACACAAAACACATTTCCAAATGAATACATTTTTTATTATAAACAAAAAACAAATATAAATACATACATCTATCATACAAAAGAAGTATTTAAGAGATTTTATCATACACATAATACCTTTTATTATTTCTTTATTTTTTAAATAATTTTTTTTTATAATTATTATATTCAGGATTTCTTCTAGACACTTGTACAGACATATTTTGGGAAGTAACAGGCCTACAACATACAAAAATTCATTAGAGTCTATGGTGCGCTTTTGGTACAGAAATCTGGACCTCACAAGAGTGCTAGGGAGGTTAATCTATATAATGAAGTTGCCTTTCCCAAACCATTATATGATAGCTGCACTTTATAAGCTATTAAGCTTATAAGCTGTTACTTTATAAGTGGCCTGTCATTACTGTATATTTATTAAGCTGGCTCTTAATGTTAAATCTTTATAAAAGGGCTGACACTGTTGAATATATACATTAAGGTTACCTTTTCTGAACATTTATATAGTCGTCACTTTTACTTAAAGCTTAAATTGGGCCATCATTGCTGCAACATTTTAAAAGTTTGATCCCACTTTATCTTTATAATGGTGTTGTCATTGTTGAATATATAGGTTGCCTTGTTGAATCATTATATAGTAGCTATCATTGCTGAAGCTTTATGAGGAGGGATGCATTTGCTGGACTTTATGATGAGGGCTGCCATGGCTGACTACTTTCTATATTAGATATTTATCCTGCTGACCTCTTCCTCCTTTATTGACCTGTAGTGATGGCCGAACTTCTCTAATGTCCATCCTCGAACAGGCCAGAATTTCAATTGGGAAAGCCGTAAGTGACGTCAGTGACGTCACATCCGGTCCCTGGAACGCAAAGTTCCTGGTTGCTGTTGCCAGATGTGACGTCACTTCCGGTTCACCAAGCCGGCTTTTCACTGCAAGACCGGGTACTCTTCTCGGTCTTCAGTGAAAAGATTCTTCCTCTGGCGGGATCTTACTGCTCCTGAACCTACCGGAGGAAGAATAGTGAGGTTCCTCTCGCCAGCGAACAGGGCGGGGCGAATACCCATATGGCTCCCCGGCTAGAAGGAGAGTGAACACCCATGTCCTGCGGACAGTTCGGCCATCACTATTGACCTTTACAAAACCTATAGATCAGGAAAGGCAGCCATCCTTATCTTAGCTGATGCGCAGAGGGCACTGGGCCCCCCTAGATGGTTGGGCCTGGGATGGGAGTGCCCCCTGTCTCCGCCTGACGGCAGCCCTGACCGCGGGGAACAGTATCAGGGCTCTTTCATACTAGCTGCATTGCAGTTTAGTACCACAGTGCAGGACAGCTAGGGTCAAGGCAAGGTCTCTCTGGAAACCTGTGTACCTTTCACACTAGACCTGTGTACCTTTCACACTAGAAGTGCAAAGTAGCGCAATACCGAAAATGCCCTGCAGCCTGAATTTTTGCGGGCGTAGTGCAAGCATCTCCCATACAACTGTACAAGCGCAGCCACAACAATGAAAGCACAGCGTGGATAATGTGAAAGGGCCCTCAGACAAGCAGTGAGCATTGAAACCAAAATTGATCATTGGTATTATTAACCATTTCCGGGGGTATAAAAACAACTGCAAAGTGTTGGGATTTCAATGTGAATGACCTGTCTGCTTTGCCTATGTGCTTCGCATGTAACCCATTTTTTCTATCGGCTTATTTTTCGTACGTTCTGATTGCTTTTTGATCTCTGTGCTTTGCCCATCTCAAACTATTCTGTGCGTTTCTGTCTCTCACTCCTTTGCCAGTCTTTCCGCCTCTTTATTTCTTACCTATACCCTCCTCTGCCCTCTGCTTTCTGCTGTAATGGCCAGAGGCAAGGAGGGGTTGTGTTTCAGTATAATTTTTCCAATTCATTACAGATCAGCAGATGAAATAAGATCCGATCTCTCGTACATTGCCAGCCTAGCAGCTAAACTGTGCTCTTTCCTAATGACTGCTCCGAACAATATGCCACTTTCACATCTTGAGTACCACCCACCCCCCCCTGCCAGGAAGGGGTTCTGTGCACGGGGACCCCTATTATCGTTAAATACCCATTAGTTCCGGTGACAGGCTTGGCATGCATGCCAGGCGTGGGAGAAGCATAGTCAGTATTAAGCGACATGGCTTTTCATTCCTGCGCACACCACCAATTAGCTTCTCATTAGTGGGAACAGCCGCAGGCGTTTGTATCTCGCCCCTCTCCATGCATCGCTGCCCGCCTCCGAGTGAGGGAAAGGTCAATGTCGCCGGCATGTCCCAGTTGAACACGTCCCAGAAGTAAATCATCTCTTGTTAAGGGGGGAGAAAACGAAAAGAGAAGCCAAAGATCCAGAGATCTGCATAATGTGGGAGCACTGAGACTGCAGTTCGAATGGAAATAGCACAATCAACACACTAGAAAAACCTTTCTATGACCTTTGTTAGATTTATCGGAGTTCTGTATCACAGAATAATAAAGATACATAGATAATGGTTCTGTTTTGGCTGCGGATCTGTACGTGTGACTTCCCAGAATGCTGAGCGACAGTCATCGTGTGGTCAGCGCGCTTACTTGTTCTCAGGACACTCTTTGTACTTAGATCAATTTAATACTGCAGCTTTCTGTTATCCTTCTGTGAAGGTGAAACTGTCATAGAGGTGTTAAAGAATGAGCGGAGCTCCTATCACCAAAGACAACTGGGATGTAGAGAGTTCTTTTC
Source organism: Ptychadena robeensis (assembly GCA_036250615.1). Lineage (NCBI taxonomy): Eukaryota > Metazoa > Chordata > Amphibia > Anura > Ptychadenidae > Ptychadena > Ptychadena robeensis. Next base: position 99,228,531 of record CM070033.1, read on the forward strand.
TCCTTTACGCATTTCTACGCCTCGCTAGTTACATACATTTTACTGCAGTGTGGCGGGATAAGCTTGTTAAGTGCACAGCACAGGTTGCTGATGGATATATTAAATGACAGTTCGCCATGAAAAACATTTTTATAAAGAACAGTTTTGTGTTTGCTGCAGTTCGCCGACATATATTTAATGAGCACAGCAACGAGGTTAATCCTTTGATGAAACAAGTAGCTAATTATTCCTGGACAAGCGCATTTATACAGCCACAATAACCGGAATCCTCAAAATGACATGAGTAATACTTGAATATACTTGTGTTAGTCATCTTAGGCTGTATACCTATGGGGTGTGGGAACATGAAGGACAAAATGTGTTCCAGTGGCTCTTTATACACATTTGTAGTTTCGAGTGGGGTTACTTAATGGGAGAAGGGGCCCCTTGAAGAAGCTGGAGCAAGATGCCTTGAGCCATGGAGAGGATAAAAAAAGAGTCCATGGAGAGGATAAAAAAGGAGGTGTTGGGAAGGAGACAGCACATTCCTAAATGCTGCTCTGGCCAAGGCTTGTCCTTCCCCGCAGCTTTATCCGGTGTGCATGCAGCCGGACAGCATAATAGCATGCGCAATGCCATTATCCCGGTACCCTGTTGTAGTTTCCGCCAGTTTCCCCCCTTCCTTTCCATTCTGATGGGGTGGACCGTCAGGCCCCATCACTGGTGCCAAGACTGCCATGGAGCCACTGCTGGTGTGCCCGCTACTCTGGCCCACCGTGCACATACCCTGACGTCAACTATGCCCCTGGGTGGGGTAAGAAGCTTGCTGTCCATACTGCCCCCCTTCGTGGAGGGAGCAACTTCCTGTTAGACTGTTTTGTTTGGGACTAACTGTTGAGGACTATACTGATTTCTGCTGCCTGTTTACCAGTTGGGTTATGGCAAGACCCATGCTCAGCCTCGTGGTTAAATAAAGTT
>CM070033.1:99233652-99246586 GCA_036250615.1 Ptychadena robeensis
AAAGGCAAATGTGTAACCAGGCATGGTGAGCAGGGATACGTGCCCGGCTATTTGCCGACACACAACTGAAAAGCAGTAATAAGGGATCATGTGGGATTGTTATGTCCAACACAGAACTTATAAAGGCCCCAACATCCTGCCAAAATGTTTGCATTAAAGGACAGGACCACAGGTAGTGCAATAGTGTGGGCGTCGTACTATCACATTTAGGGCAATACGGGCGAGGTTTAGAGGGTTATGGGTTAGATTCGGGTGGACGCAAACAGAGTTTATAAGCTCTATGCATGATCCTAAATTGGGTTTCATGCCAAACCTCCGAAATCACATGTTTACTAGTGTTGAGCTCGAATATTCGAATGCCGAATATTTTTCGCGAATATCGGCAATTCGAGAATTCGCCAATATCTCGAATATGTCGGCAAATATTCGCAATTTCGAATATTCGCAATATGGGCATGTATCGCGAAAATAATATTCGCATTGCGAAAATAAACATAGCATGTGTCCATTCATTTTAAAGATTTTTGCGATGCGAATATTATTTTCGCAATGCGAATATGATTTTCGCAATACATGGTCATACCGCGAATATTCCGAATTTCCGAATATAGAATCGAATATTAGTAGAATTATTCGTGAAATATCACGAATTCGAATATTGACTATGCCGCTCATCACTAATGTTTACGGATCAACTGGTATCCTGCATTAATGTTTTCCACTAGCTCTTCCTGGGGGAAGTCTGGCCTCTAGTTATGTACGCTAGTTGCCTGAAGAGACCTAGTAAAACATTGTTTGAGGTACATGCACAATGCAGAGATACTTGAACCTGTTTTTAACTACAGTAAGAAAATATAAATGGACATTTTTGTCATTTTCCCCAGATTACAAACAAATGGTTAAAACTGTTTCTGTTAGAGTTGTATTTCCTATGGCAAATGTACAAAGTTTGGAGTTTTAAATAATTTTATTGGTCAGTTTATCAAAGATGCAAGTTAGAACTAGCTTTATACAATTATGAAATGTGACTATCCAATATCTAATTGGAGTGTAATTGGGCTAATTGACTAGAAGATCAATCCTACTTGTCATACTTGTTAGTTCCAGGAATATCTGAAAACCTTAGGAGGCTTTATTGTCAGAGGTCACAAATGCAAGCCAGTTACACATTATAGTTGTCCCTATACTAAGGACTAGTTCAGGAGTGGCCAGGACCGTTTAGCTTTCGTTTCTGGTCCTTTGTCACCTTGTTGAAAAGATGCTCCCTTCTGCTTGTTCTCTACAAGGAGTTCACATACTGCCTAGAGGTGTCCAAACTTTGCCTTGGGATGATGCAGTGGCGTTATCATGACACTGTGGGAGCATCCTCATAGTGACAACAGGAACTTGGAATTATCTCTGCTCATTGCAATGAAAGAGCATTTTTTAATGGCTGTAAATTTAAAAACAATTTCCCTGTCAAGCATCAACAATTACACATCACCACCATCATAAGTGACATTTAAAAGCCAATGTGGCCCAGGAGTCAAAAAGTTTGCCCACCCTGGGCTAGTTTCTAGTCTTTTTGATTTGTTTGTGTGAAGTTCCTTTCCCATTATTTATCTGTCTGCTGTCGCTCCACAAGGAGACCACTACAAGGATCTTTATATTGTTAAGTGTGACTCTATAGAAGTACTTTTATTGTCATAGATGTTTCACCGTCCTAACAGTTCAGTAGAGCTTGTTTTAGTCAACAAAAAGTATACCAAGTTTTAGAATCTGTAGGTTAAAGTGCTGTGTGTTCTGTACTTCTTTTGTGATCCTGGTACTAGTGACCCACATACATACAGTCATAATCAAAAGTGTAAAGGCCCCCATACACTGGTCCGTTTACCATCGGATTCCGGGACGATCGATTCCGGGCGCGTGCACGCGAAACGATCGTCCCGGAATCACGTGAAGCCCACCTTGTCCGATCGATCACGTCCGATTGATCGGGGGCACAGAATCGGATCGGACAGAGAACCAACATGTTGGTCTTTCTGATCCGATTCAGCACACATCAGGGGGAGTTGCCATTTGTGAAGTTAGTGATCGGACACGGAATCGTCCAGGAATCCATGGGCCAAGGTGGTATGTAGCGATCGGACAGACTTAATTGGCCGATCGATCGGACCTCCGATTCCCGCTGAGATCGCCGGAATCGATCGGATAGGTGATCGTTCGGCCATGGAATCCGACAATGTATGGCTAGCTTAAGACTACTTGAAAAATGGCATAGAATCATATTTTACATTGTTGTATCTTAACAAGGTTCCAAGTAGAGCTTTAACATGCAACAAGAAGAAATGGTAGTGAGACAAAAATTTTTGGGAGAATTCAATTAAGTGAAAATAACGATTAAACTGAAACAGTTTTATAGCTGATCAAAAGTTTAGGACTACACGCCTTTACAAGGCCAAATCTGTGTAAAGATGTGGATTCATTGTCATTCTCTGTCAGGTAGTCACACGTTGTGATGGCAAAGGCAAAAAAACGCTCCCTTTATGAATGTCGTTGGGTTGGTGAACTGCATAAGCAGGGTCTCTCACAGCACGACATGGAACAAAAAAGTGAAGTGGAAGACCCCAAAAATGTCACCAGCACTGAGCCAATTGACTGTCCATCAAGACACTGGACGATCCTCAACCCAAATTAATGATGGTCCTGATGGTTTCCAACATTACTGGCATGACAGGCAGATCCCACCTTTTCTACACTCCACAGTGGAGGGGACGCCATAATGGTCTGTGGTGCTTTTTTCTTCAGTGGAACAATGGAGCTTCAGGAAGTGCAGGGGAGTCAAACAGCTGCATGTTTTTTTCAGTATAAACAGTATATTACTGTTAAAGATTTTATATGTATTATTATTTACTGCAGTTAGGTGGCGCTGTACCTTTTGTTTTCTTTGTCGGTCTGTTGGCCAAGTGCAATCCAGGAAGTGAGCTACTTCTCCCAGATACACAAGGACGGGCCTATGACTACTGCATAGGACAATAAATATTTTCGGGGGCCCATAAGCAACAACTACATCCTATTATATGAACTATATATTCTACTTAAATATAAATATTTGTAGTATGTAGATACTTTCCCGGCCTAATACAGGCTTTAATAAATCCCAATGTTTCCCAAGTTTTTTAATCAGGCTAACTTAGATGGGAGAAAACATCCTTCTCCCTCCTAACTTCCCACCCCACTTGTGCAGATTATGTGTGGGGTAGAAAATTAGGAGTAGGAATAATGCCCTCTCCCTCCTTAGCCAGCCAGCAGATAGGAGGGAGGGAGGTGACATTACACTTACCAATGCTGGAAGTGACATAGCGGAGTGACGCTCTGCCACGTCACTTCCTGTAACTTTTATGAGGTAAGGGAAAACTTGACAGGTATGAGTATGTATAGCATGTTCCTCTCCTAGTCTGAATTTGATACCAACTTAAATGTAGACATGCAAGCAGCAATAAATATATAAATTAATGTATTCATTTTATTGCATAAATGTATAAAAAAGAATTATAATTTATTTGGTATCCCTCGCTGTATGCATATAGTAACATATTTTTATTGACCAAGGCATCCAACAGGTTATTAAAGTATTTGAAGGGTATTTCTCTTACAAGGACTAAAATGCTTTTAGTGTAATGTGTGCAGTGTTAATTGAACAGTTACATTGACGTCTGCCAAAGTGTCATAACTGGTCTTCCTCAGCATCGACTGCAGTGTTCTGTACTATGACACAAATGTATTGCTAGTGTAATGACCAGTTCTCCATTTATAAGGAAGTCTCTGTGGGGTTTGATTAAAAATTGTGACTCATACAGGGGTTAAATATTATAGGAAGCTTGTCTGCCTAATTACTATGTGCTATTTAATTAAAGTACTGCTTTCGTATGGTCTAAGTTCTTCCAAGGGCTATATGGGAGTTGACAGCTGCTTCTGGCAAAATGAATAACAGCATTCATAAAGCTTTGTGGTTAATTTCATAAAAATTGCAGGAAAAATGAGTTATAGCATATACTTACTATGCATTTTACTAAAATCTAAATTAGAGCTTTTATGAAACACAAGGGAAATGGATGCATTTTGGCAACTTGTGTCAAAATATTCTCGTTTTCTGTTGCTGTGGCATACTAAGCGAGGCAATATAAATATTTGTTTTCTGACGATGACATGTAATTGCTACATTCTATGTAACCATCCCGCTCTTTGACACAGCATTAACTCTGCTCTGTTCATCAGCGGCAGATGCTAACGATCACACAATGGCCACGTGATCATCATGTATAATGTTTTTCTCCTTTGTAGCTTCTAATGCATTAGAAAGGCAACTGAATGGAGACAAAATGATGTTCCTTAATTCACACAGCCAAGATAATAGATCCACAAAAAATAGACCCAAATATATACAGCAAACTACAAACACTCTGTGAATGTCTACATGTTATACACCATGAGAAAACAATTTTGGTATATAACTAACACTGATGTGGTGGCATACACACATAATCTTTATCGAATAGATCTTTCAACATAGTTCCCCTTTTATTTTTGATTTATGTACATGTATCTTAGACAGTCTCAGTATAAGAATGATCCTTGTTAGGTAACAGATCCAGGTTTAGAGATCTACTGCATCTTTGTAATTCAGTGGCAACAGGACTGTTTCTGCCGCTGATATGCAGTATGCAGATGCAGTATGCGCCCCATGCTGGAATGCAATTAGCACCCCCCCCCCCTTTCAACAACTTTTCTGCTAGCAAAGTTCCCCCCACCCCACACAACCCGAACTCCAGTCGAATTTTGCGAAGGGGCCTCCTCCCAATTGCTAGAAATGGCCCTGAGTTCCATAAAGAGGTTATAAGACACTAAAAGACACCAAAGGCTACATTTGGGTCTTTCAGATGCATATCTGACCTACTTCAAACTTAACAGTTCTTGGACTGCCTGTGTATCTGGTTCAAGTACTTTAAAATATATTTTTTAAATAAACACACAAAATTAGAGAAACGTCATGAACAAAAGGTACAATTTCAGCATATCCATTAGGCAGTGTATTCTATGAGTATTTGTTACAATGCATCTATAAAATCAAGAATCAGAATTTTAGGACAGGCCTGGTCAATAAAGTGATGTAATGTAGTGGAAAGTAATGAGTGCAAACTTGTAAGCTGTATTTGGCTCTGCCCTGAAAAAGTGTGGTACTGTTCTCCAGAGGGGTATATAAAAAATAGATAAGAGGGGTCTAGTCAGCATCATCTAGTGAGATAAGTCTCTTTGGTAGATAGGCAAGAACATCTGCCTGTGGGGCTAAATGAGTGGAGAATGAGTTATACCTGTTCAGGACACAGAGAGGATCCTTGCCATTGCCAGGTAACTCAAGCCAAAATATAGAGGGATTATTGGTCCAAGCTAGCTCTTAAACAGAGGGGCTGGGTGCAGAGAGATAAGCCTGCAAAAAGGCAGAGGTGAAAAGTTCACTAAGTCACAGGGTCCCCATTCACCTTTAGATTTCTCTGTCAGATTTCCTTAAGATCTCTCTAGATCTTTTGTTTTACAAAAACCATGTAATATGAGGGACTTTCTAAGCAATCAAGTCTACCTGTTATCAATCACAGAGGATCCGGCACTACATAGTTGTTGGTAGATCTAAAGGATATCTGACACAGACATCTAAAAGTGTATGGCCAGCTTAAGGGCCCTTTCAGACTAGCCTTGCTGCAGCACCGGTACAGTGCCGAGATAAACGCAAGATTTCCATAGTTAGGCTGTGTTTCTTTCACACTGGCCCCACCAGTGGCGTAGCGAGGGGGGTGCCGAGGGGGCCATGGCCCCGGGCGGCGTATCAAAAGGGGTGGCGGCAATCACCATGATATTTAAATTTAAAAAAATATAGGTATAAATCTAGTTTGCGTACATGCAGCTTCAGTTGAGGTAAAGACTTTCTTTGGTACACTAGAACGCTGCTACTCTTTTTTTTCTACGTCTACCGTAGACGTAGAAAAAAAAGAGTAGCAGCGTGTGTGTGTCCTGTATCCTCTTCACGTAGACGTAGACGATCTACGTGCGTAATATGTGGGCTTACAGGATTGAAGGTCAAGGTCGGGTGATGGGAGGAACCACAGGGGAAGTCTTTGCTGGGGGCTTCGTGGAGTTCTTTGTGGAAGGTCGACGAAGAAGAAAGGGCTGCTGTGGCCATGTTGAAATCCATTTTTCGCAGTCTGTGTGTTTTTATGGGGATCTGGTACAGAAGGGACAAAATTGACGAGTCTGTCGCAAAAACTGTATAGATCATAGATATAGAGTGATACATAGATATAGATCATACAGTGTATATTGGTTTCTAGCAGCTTGAAACTTCTTCAAGGTCAAATATATGATGTAAGTGGACATCCCAGTATGACTATATGAAGCTTGTTACATTTAACTGTACAATGATCCTATTGACCGATATCTTGACTGATGTGTAAAATAAAAAACAAAGAACTATGTACACTTGGAAAAGGAAAAGGTATCATATAATACTTAAGAGGATATCTACTTCAAATGACAGACTAGTTTTTCTGCCTCAGTCTAAGTAAAAAACTTTTCAATCTGTGTAGGATTTAGGTGTGCTAGCCCAACCATCCTCTTTACAATTCTCAGTTTCAGTTATCGCATAGATGTTTATAAGGGCTTTTCAATAGGGAACATATTTTGATGATCCTCTTTGACAGCACAAAGCAGTGCATGCGATTCCGGCACGATCGTTTCGCGTGCACACGCCCGGAATCGATCGTGCCGGAATCCGGTGCGAATCCGACACGTGTATGGGGGCCTTTAGATTGGGTGTTATAATTTTGCACTGTATCATGAGACAGAACTAGACCTTACACACCTCTATCACATAGTGACCTTGATATGGCTTTTCCAGGTTCTTATTGTATACTTGCACAGGCCTGCATCCAACTCATACAAAATGCTTTGTTACTGCAACAAGACACAGCATGTTTTCACTAATGCGCAGATAAACGCATCATTTATTTTCTGCAGCTGTATGGAAGACCTACATCTATATCCTTTACATGATGATAATGAGATAATCTGCATATCATTACAATTTGTTGCCTCCTTGTGAGCAGAAAATGTGTCAAATTTATTTTCCTTTTGACAGCAATGTAGGCCCTGGTTTAGGCTTACTGTTTTCCATTTATATAAAAGCTTCCGTAGTTATTAAAGCAATTAAGTAAAATATAAGCTGACTGCATAAATGTGAAATTTTACAAATAGTAAAAGGTGTTATTGAATACCAACAAAGCAGAATTTTTAAACTAGTTTTGGCACCATAGGATACAAGCATGGGTTTCATCCAATTCAAAGGCCAAACATATGGTTATTGTAATCATGCAAAAATGTTATGAAGAAAGAAATAAACGTGAATTGTGTAGTTACTAAATAATACAGGATAGTTGCAATTCAGGTACAAAATTCCTAGGGCAAATAAATTAGGAATCCAGATTGACAAGACACTGTCCCAATCATCAGAATAGGAAGTGTCCTCTGCGTCTTTTTCCCCGGGGCAGACACGCATCCATGGCAGGGAAAAAGAAGCAGTGGACGCTTAGGCCATGTGGCCACTGCTTTTTCCCTGTGGTGGCGTGTGTCCAGCAAAGAGGACACTTTTCCACAAGGTGCCCCAATGAAGACATGGCACTCTGTGTTCTAAACAAAGCGGCGTGGGCTTTAGAGATGGTCACATTTTTCGACTTTGTGAGCTGATTGCAAAGCCTCTTCAAAATTGCTGGGGATGTAGAGAAGGGTGGTGGGAACACTGTAAAAAAAAGTTTTGCTCTAGAACATGTAGTTTTTGCATAAATTTAGTTCAAAAACAAAATTTTGACTTGACTTTGAACTTTATTTATGCAAAAACTATTGTGCAATACTTTTTTTGTAGTATTTCCCCAACCCTTCTCTACATCTCCAGCAGTTTGGTGATGATACCATGTTCAGGGGCTTTGCAGTTATCTCAAAATCGTCTTAATTGTTGAAATTTTGAAAACAAAAATTCAACCATCTCTTGTGGGCTTATATCTGAATTTTTATATTTTTATTTTGACTTCCCATGGACCCCACTCATCATTTTAAATAAAAAATGCATACCCTATTTTAGTCTCATTGCTGTCATTAACAAAATATCCATTTATTCACATTGATGGATCACTGCTCTTCACCCATCAACCAGTATCATCAGTCCACCTTAGACCTATTGCAAACTACCAGTCAAACTGAGCATTGCTGTGCTTTAGCAGTAAACTAAGTAAGTAGCAAAATCACTCTTTTTTAAATAGTGATGATTAGAAAAAGAATCACATAAAAATCTGACTTTTGATTATTGTTCAATCAACATATCCAATGAATATTGATGTCAAAGTTCATGCTTTTGTCTTATCTAGTGATTAATCTTTTGCATATCATATATTCACTACTGGTCCATGTTTGTGTATGTATGTGATCAATTATGTTTATATATACTGTAGGTCCAACTGTCAGTTCAATGTCATTGCAGAACTTAGTTTCAGAATATCTTAAATGATTAGTGTAGACTACAGATGCTGGAACTAAACAAGAATGCTTTAGTACCAAACACACAATATGACTGTAGTTATTGGATTTATTTTTAATTGGGTTACTTTCAGAATTGTTGATTCTGATGTTTAGTTCTGATGTTCTTTTCTTTTATAATATACTTTCTCAATCTGTTTAAGCCTTGATGTTTTGCTGAGGCATGTGGTTTTGCCACATGCCAGATACAGCCAATCCTAATTAGTGCACAGTTTTGGGGAGTCGGTTAATCCAAATATTCTGATGAATTCAAGTTATGATTGGATTTATGATACATATGCCACAACCAATCCTTTCGGAGTAATGCTTTCTGGCCTGTAAACATCCTTCTATGTCTGGATGGCCATGTACTTAGCCTGCATTTATATGATCTGCAGAGTTATATGGGTAGCTAGATTAGGGTAATGGAAATATCATGATAAGATGAAAGATGGAATGGAAATATCATGATAAGATGGAAATAACATGATAAGTTATAATTTGACTTTGGGTTAAGAGTACTGAGACTGTAATATGTAACACAGCACTGTAATGAATCAAGCATTGGAGGCCTTTCTACGTGGCAAGAATGCCTTAACATTTTGTTTAGCTATATGGGAAATGTTATTGAATGTGTAACACAGGGCTCACTGTGTAATGTGGAGACTGATCATAATAAAGCCATTTATTTGTAAAGCCATAATAACAGACCAATTTCTGTTTTGGCCCATCTGCAACAACCTCATTGAGTGATTTGCTTGCATTTGGTATTACTTTGTAAAAAATAAATACAGTCCAAGGAATGAAATGAATAAAAAGTTGAAGTTTATGTGCACTACTGATTATAAAACTGATATCTTTTCCATTTCACAGCTTCGTGAACATTTGGCCAAAGGTCAACGATTGTTGGCAGGGCAAGGAATGTCTCAGGTAGTTCAGAGTATGCTGGAACTGGTGTCAACCAAGAACTACTACAGTGGAGACCTTCTTTTTTGTGTTGAGATCTTGCGTAATGTGACTGACACTTATAAAAGAGCTACTTATATCCCTTCATCCGAAGATATTCAGGTAAGAGACTATAAGGACTCAACAATGCATATCTAATCATCCTATTACCTTGCGTTTCAAGGTTCAGTAGACTTATGTCCACCCAAAGAAATGATAATAAGTTCCAGCACTAAAATATAAGTTCTCGTTATTATAGTTTTTTTGTAGCCTATCTGCAAAGTCCCACAAATGTTGCTCCTGTAAGTAAAGTTCACCTTATAACTGTAAAATATAGGATATTTTTCTCAGTAATAACTGTAACATACTCACTATATATGAAACGTAGATTTCATTTAAATTTGAATAGATTTGAACAAGTTTGAATTCTTTGTTTACTTTTATGTATTGCCTATCAGCATCTCCAGTATATCTTGTAAAGTCGACCATGCAGAGTGTTCCTACGCTTAATTTCATCCTCCATAACTTCTCCATACTTTATTTATTTATTCCTCATTTTTCTTAATGCCTATTTCCAAATGAAATTAAAAATATAATTGATGTGGGTATATTCTCAGATACAAATGGTTACATTCTTATTTTTAGCTTTGGGAAACCTTAACATGATTATAATATTAGTTCACTACTGTAGTATCCTGCGCAGCCTCCTCTCTATAGTTGGTCAGTGCCAGACCTAGAGCCCTACATTCTAGGGGGGTACCCACATCCCTGCAAGAGAGAGAAGAACTTCGCTGGAGACTTTGAGAGCGAGGGATATGGTAAGTATAAAGCTAGCCATACATGTGTCGACTCGTAAGCAATTGATCGCCCATCCGATCGATTCCGGTGAAGCCACAGGTGTCGATCGATCGCCCAATCAAGGCTGTGCCTACCACCTTAGGCCACCGATTCCTGGACGATTCTGTTCCCGATCGATCGCTTCACAAATGTCAACGCCCCTTGATGTGTGCTCAATCGATCAGAAAACACCAACAGGTTGGTTCTCTGGCCGATCCGATTTGGGGGGCCAAGTCGATCAGGCGGGGTCGATCGGTCAAGGTGGGCTGCACTCGATTCCTCGTCGATCGATCGGCGTGCACGTGCCTGGTGATCAATCGGCCACGAATCAAGTGGGAAATCGACCCGTGTATGGCTACCTAAAGTCGCTACAACTACATATTACTACAATTTTATTTTTCATAAACTCTATTTTATTTTTCATAAACTCTATTTCACTGTGTCATTGCTGATTTTCAAGCCTTGAGCTTTTCAAATAACATTGATCGATTGAACCACTTTAAGCCCCCCATAAACCTTACAATCTTTCCATACAATTTATGTACAATCAAATTTTGTTCTACCAAAACCGCGTAATATGAGGACCTTTCTAAACCTTCCAATCACTATGTATTCTATCAGGGAAGCCACTATACTACACAGTTGTTGGTAGATCTAATGGCGATTGTATGGATCGATCTTAAGGTAATTCTGATTCAAAATAGAATTCTAATTTTGATTGTAATTCCGATTTTAAATACGATTCCAATTATGATTCTAAATACGAACGTAATTATAAATCTAAATACCATCTTAATTACGATTCCAAATACGGATTTTACAGTGTGGGCAGGAATTACTGATTATTTAATCCACTTAAAAATTTATAGTTTTGAGTCGATTGAACGGGAACCATATCTGGCCACCTTAACCTCCTGAGCGTTTGGCCCTTGGCACAGTTTTTTCATTACCGTGCCACGGGCAATCGCGGCGGAGCACAATATGCTCCGCCGCGACTTCCTGCTCAGCTGGAGGACGTACACGTAAGTCCGGCGTCACTGGAGACGCCGGACTTACGCTCAGGAAAAGCGACGCCCCTCCAGTTACACGGAGGTCTATGGCGCCGCCTACCCCCGCCCCCTTCGCGTCACCGGTGACGCGATCGGGGACGGACCCGGAAGCATCGGCATACATGCCGATGCTCCCGACCGCCATAAGCAGATGGCGAGACCCTGAGCGCGGCTCTAGTTAACTGGGGCTGAGTTTTATGATGCATAAAACTCAGCCCGAGTTAATTCGGGCTAAACGCTCAGAAGGTTAACACATGAAAAGTTCACAGTTCTTGCCCATATCATTACCAGCCCTAAATACCATATATAGGCTCCTTTCATGTAGAGTTGCCATGAAACCTGAAATGAAAAATGAAAGAATTTATTTTTGGTTGTCTTCTCTTTACAACACAAAGTTTTCCCTGATACATCTGTTTATCTCTTTATTTTTCCTTCAGTCTTCCTTAGTCATGAATGATTAACGTATGCGTATAGGAAAGTAGCCAGCATCTCTGTTTTCAATCCCTGGTCATGTCTTCTTGTCTTTTTCACATTTTACCGTGTGTTTTAGTACAGAAGGCTTCTTGTAGGTCCTTGCCTAACATGCAGACTGAGCCTGTAAGTGCTGTCACAGTGAGTTGTAGCACAGACATAAAAAGCTCTTTTGCTTGTTAACAGAACTCATGTTGTGTATAATGTGATATTACCACCGACACACTGTGCTTTTCAGGCTGCTCTCTCTCATTATTCTGTTGCCCCCCTTTCTTAAACCTCCACAATTTTTGTTATCTCTGTGATTTTTCTCTTATCTCTTTCATTTTCCCCAAATATCTTGTTTATTTCACCTTCCTTTCAATTGTTTGTAACTCTTTACCCTTGAAGCTGAATATTCTGGTATGATTAGACGAGGTTTCATTTTGTTTTATGGACTTCACTTATACCAAATATTCTTATTTTATTAAACATGCTAGTTTGCCCTTTTCTACCTTTTGTTCTCCAACACAAAAGGTAAAGTTACACACACAAAATATATCATCCTGTTGAGACCCCTCTCCGGACAAAAATGTATTGCTTCCATCCTTACCCATCTGCAGTGTTTTTTTTTAACAGTTTACAGTAAAGTAATTGGAGAAACGTTGTGTTGAAATGACATGCTTGGTTACTTCTAGCATAACCGCAGTTACATGTCATTGATATCATCATCATGAAGATAGTGGTAGATTGCAGCTAGATTCAACAGATTTGTCCAACTCAATAACAATACAGAAAAGAACATTCCTATATACTTATTAAATCCAACTCCCTAAACATTTTTACTCTGCTTGTTTCTCGCCTTCACCTACAGCTGCAATATTTTCCTAAAGATATGTAAAGTTGTGTTAAACAGGGTTGTCACAATTAGAGTGGGTTTAGGTACTCGGTGAAAGTTTGCTACTTCCTAAAGTATTTCTTCTTGATAGCATCTCCCCTCTACGGAGCCCCCTAGGGGTCATGTGGCAGAAAAAAATATTGAGGTAAATATTGGAGAG
>CM070033.1:99249294-99264087 GCA_036250615.1 Ptychadena robeensis
TATGCCGAGAAGGAGTGGTAGGTGGAGGTGGCCAGGGTCTCGCTAGACCCCGAGGGGCACGTGAGTGACATCTGACAGAGAGCAGATCTGCCTGCGGGGGGTCCTTCCCTCTGCCTCCTGTAACTTAAGCTCTGCCACTCATGTTGCTGGCCAGAGGTGAGGGAAGTGATGGTGCAGCAGCCAGCATTTCTCTACAGCCTGCTTAGCAATCACTTCCTTCTGTAGAAGTCAAAGTCAGAACCATTTTCAGCAGACCAAAAAAGCATGCTCCTCTGTATTTAGCTGTATAAAGGTATGTGTCTTATATTGCGGTATGTCTTATAGCCCATAAAAACAGTAATATATAAGATGAAGTTGTATTAGTACAAGGAGGTCCCCCTTTATTTGTAATGTTTATTCACTTAACTCATTACTAAACACCTAAAACTCAGTTATTAGGGTTAGATGCACTTATTCTCTAATTTAGAAGCAATAAGAGAGCTCTGAGGAGTCATATATGAATGCTGTGTTTAACAGAACGATAAATACGCAAGTGAGGCTATAACTGTTTAGGATCAGAAGGTAAATGTTTAAGATTTATATTCACATTTAGAGTTGTAAATACACGTTTCTGCTAAAACATTACATACTCATTAGTCTGTCTTAAATAGATGTGATTTATTCTTTTGAGGAAATCAACATCTGTCTTACAGGTGGCTCCAGGCTCTGTACTTCTAATGAAGGTGCTTGAAGATTACATTCACCATATTGGGGATTCTTTGAAGCCTTTCCATAGTTCAATCATCGTTACAGAGAACCTGGGTAAGTGTCTAGTTGTTTTTCTTTGTAAAAAAAAATGTTTCTTATGATCTCAAGTATAACTACAGAAATAATGAAGAGTGACAATGCTCATAAAGTCATTCGCTTCAGTCTTCCATAAGTTATGTGCAGTAGGACCTTAAAATTGCCTTTTTGCAAAGTTTGGTTGACCATGTTTGGGATCAGCACAATTAGCGCTTTAGGACTGGGGATGAAGGTAGTTATTGAGGTAGGTGGCTAACAGCAAGGGGTAAAATTTTTAATAATAACCTAAAGTGGAGTTGACTCATAACTGAGCAAGTGTTATTGCAAACAATAGATAAATTAGTAATAATAGGGGCAGTTGGGTTTTTTGAGGACCGGGACATAACACTCTGGGGTATGTGTGTTGTATGTACTAATACTTTAATTAATACCCTGAAATATGTCGTCAACTTTATGATTAAGGATTATAATAAATATAGAATAGAAAAAATATACTAGACAATTTACATTATTCGAAGCATGATGGGTTGCACTAGTATTCTTCATCTAATGACTTCTTAAAGCCCCATTGTAGGCCTTTACTCTTACTCCTTCAGTTCCTCTTAAACTGTTTGGGTTAAATACTTTTTTGGCTTGTTTGAGGAAAAATTAATAATACCTTCTTTCTCTCTCAACCAACAGCCAGATCTCTCCTCTTCCTTTATGTATTGGGAAGATTAGCGCCACTTTTGTTTCACTGTGAAAAACGTGGATGGCCTCTTTGTTAAACCTTTTTAAGATATTCACATTTAAAAAAGAAAGAGATGTGTAGTAATCAGAAAGAGCATTTCTTTGTGATCTTATTTTATTTGCTGTATGTTTGGCAGTTATTAGCATCCAAAGAGAACCTGTCTCTGCTGTATCCAGTGATATAAACTTTCCAATGAAAGGACGAAGAGGTATGAATGATTGGGCTAGAAATTCTGAAGATAAACTTTTTATCCCCAAAGAAGTCCTGATTTTGCCTAATGGAGGTGAGCATCATTAATGTCCTTCCCAAACTTCCGGCAGTTGTATCATGCAGTCCACTTATATTGTATAGGAAAAGAAAAGTATGTAGTGCTGTGTGTTTTCATATTTAACATTGGTCTATGTGAATGTAAGGGTTGCCATTGCTAGATTTTTTAAAGGTGGTGGTAACCTGATCCTTTCCATAACCTAGTGTTATTCATTCATCTGGAATATAACAGAAGTATGAAATGTCTAATTTGTCCTACTTAACAGATGTTCTTATTGAGGGCTAGAATGATATCCAAAGGGCCAGCATCTTTAATGTAGACTAATGCTAAACATGCTTTAACTTCATTCCTCCTCCTGTAATAACATAAACTTACATTACCAGAAGCCAAAGAAAGTAGTGATCATCTAATATGGAGTAGCATGTGACTTACTCATGTGACATAAAGATTTTCAAGATTTCTCAATAGGAAGTCCTATCTTTTTGTAAACTCTTTTACTCTCAAAGTGAACCTGGCTTAGTTTTTGCAACTCGCATTTCCAAGTTTCATATATGTGCAGCCACATATTGTTTTTTATATTATTAAAAACATATGATGCATATAATTTATATATAAAAGAAATGCTGTTAGTTAGGTTAGTAAATTCGCACATACCTTGTCTCCTTCCAGGAATAAGTGTTCACGTATTACATTAGCCTTTATTAGAGCAGAGGAAGTCACCCTGCAGCTTTGCGCAAGATTGATGATTGAGTTAATCAGGCCTAAAAAACCAATTGTCTAACCTTGTATAAAATGCTCCTTCTTGATTATAATAATAAAGCAAGGAGAATGGCTCTTACAGCATTCAGGTTATACATTTTAAAGGATAACTTTACTTAAAAACAGACTTTGACAGCATGAATAGGGGAGGGGGGGGGGGGTCGAGTTCAAGGTTATATTAAGAAATCTAACCTAAAAGTAAACTATGGGTATGTAAGATCACAGTCAGGTGGTTATTGCAGTAGTAATAGGATTGTTTTCCATTGCAACACATTAGTATTGGACGTTCATTCTGTGACCTGTAGAGAGAATTGAAAATGCATTAAATTGGTTCCTTAAAAAAATATGCATTTATTTTTCCAGCGTTTGTATATTAAACCTGTAGGATATTACACAGGTTTAAGTCTTTTATGCTTGTCTTTTTTGGACTGCAGAGACAGAAGACTCAACGTACTTTGTAATAGGGGCAGTGCTGTACCGCACTCTTGGGCTCATCTTGCCTCCTCCAGGGAACTCAATGGCTGTTAGTTCGAAGGTTTTGACTGTCACTATCCGGCCTCTCACTAAACCTCCAGACCAACAAGTAGTGGTGGAATTATCGCATATAATCAATGTAAGTAAGAAATACAGACTGTTATAAAAAGTTCTTGTTTGACCTTTATCAGCTTGTACTTGAAGCTTATAAGTTATAAAACGTTATTATTTGATTATTCAATTGTCAAACTGCAACAAATGGAGATTTTTCTGATACATTCATAACGAATTATGGTTTGTTTTGATGACTTGACAATGCTTATTATTAAATAGTGTTGAGTGAGAATATTCGAAATTTAAATATATTCGAGGAATATCCGACATTTAAGAATTCACAATATTTCGCGAATGTGCGCTCGGATATCAACATTGTTATATCGGTATACATCCTTGTGCGCATTGTGAATGGATACGCGCAATACACACATCGCTCGTACTGGCTAAGATTACAGAATGAAGAAGAGAAGCTGTAAAGCTGCATCGCGAACCATTGTGAATAATTGCGAACAGGCGCGCGCAATGGAAGGCAATAGAATACATTTTAATTAAGTATTACCAATTTCTAATGTTCTTAATGCTTCTTGTTTCTTAATGCGAATTCGAAAATACCATATTCCGCTCAACACTATTATTAAAGAGACTTGCCCTCAAGTTGTTGTAACATCATTAAAGAACAATATATAGGTACATTTATTAATTTTTTGCCTATACAGATTTCTGAGATGCTTATTGCACCCAAAAACAAATAATCATATCAAGTGCATATACAGTTGTGTTCAAAATTATTCAACCCCCGCTGAAATGGAGTGTTTTGGCCACTTTGAAAGTGATTTTGATCATTTCAGTCATCTTGTTTACAATGAAATCAAAGACGCGCTTGTAAGTCAGACAATTGTAAGCCCAAAAACATAACATTAATAATGAAATAACCACAAATGTCTTTCGTGTGCTCACATCATTATCAATTTTATTCAACCCCCAAGTGACATTCATTCTTAGTACTTAGTACAGCATCCTTTTCCAGTTATAACAGCTTTTAAACATGAAGCATAGCTTGACACAAGTGTCTTGCAGCGATCTACGGGTATCTTAGCCATTCTTCATGGGCGAAGTTCAGTCACATTCAAGGGCCAAACAGTTCTAATTTTGTTATATTAGTCTACAGAACACTATCCCAACACTTTTGTGGTTTGTCCACATGACTTTTGGCATATTGCAATTGACTTTGGGACCATGGATCAACGCTATGTTTGGAGGAAGAAGAACAAGGCCTATGAAGAAAGGAACACCTTGCCTACTGTGAAGCATGGTGGGGGGTCAATCATGCTTTGGGGCTGTTTTGCTTCTGCTGGTACAGGGAAGCTTCAGCGTGTGCAAGGTACCATGAATTCTCTTCAGTACCAGTGTCACAAACCTGAGGCTTGAGAGACATTGGACCTTTTAACAGGACAATGATCACAAGCAAACCTCCAAGTCCACTAGAGCATGGTTGCAGATTAAAGGCTGGAACATTTTGGAGTGGCCATCTCAGTCACCAGACTTAAATCCCATTGAGAACCTCTGGTGGGACTTGAAGAAAGCAGTTGCAGCGCACAAGCCTAAGAATGTGACTGAACTGGAGGCTTTTGCCCATGAAGAATGGGCTAAGATACCCGTAGATCGCTGCAAGACACTTGTGTCACGCTATGCTGCACGTTTAAAAGCTGTTATAACTGAAAAAGGATGTTGTACTAAGTACTATGATGAATGTAACTTGGGGGTTGAATAAAACTGATAACTATGTGAGCACAGAAAAGACATTTGTGGTTATTTCAATATTAATGTTATGGTATATTTGTCTGACTTACAAGTGCCTGAATGACTGAAATGATCAAAATCAATGTCAAAATGGCCAAAACACTCAATTTCAGTGGGGGTTGGATAATTTTGAACACAACTATACATGTTGGCTGAACAAATAAAGTGTTTCAAGTGTCAACATGAGAAAATACATAACATGTTTTATGGACCATTAGAAGCTTCTTTGAGCTTCTAGTTTTTCCCACTCTGCTGGACAGAACTCCATGCTCTGACTGGGAGAGCAGGAGTTAAGGAGGTGGGGAAGTTTCCCTGACTTCAGCCCCTTCGGCATAGTAGCTTGAGCCCAACTCACATACAGTGCAGATGGACAAGTCACCGCGACAATAAGATGTGTCGTATGGTGCGACATATACAGTCATTTCTACTTTATAGAAGAGAATGTTGACCACTTACCAATGATCTTAGCAGTTTGATAGCACTTTATTATTCCAGACAAAGATGTTTAAAGTCCCCTATGAAGAAGCTCTCTGCTACGACCTGTTTGTCCAAAAATGTATGTATCGACAGCTATCTATTAGGATATCTATTAACGTACTATTAACTGTAATGCATCAGAGAATGGATGCTTTTGATGAGGCTACTTTGGGAACATTTGTCTGGAATAACAGTTTTTAAAAAGTCATGATCATCAATGTGCAGAGGTTGTCTTGAGGGCATGGAAAAACTCCAATCCATGCTTGCACCTGAGGCTCTTAGACATTATCATTACTACAAAGCTTGAAATATGTTATTGTTATTTTTTTTATATTTTATTTATTTAATCTCATTGCATTCTAAGGCCATACTATTTTTTTTTATGAAGTTAATGGATACTACTTATGGAATATTTCCAGATATAGAGCATCATTTATTTGTGCATCTTCCAAAATGAATTCTATATTCTCATAGCAACTTGTTCTTGTTTGACAGGGCACTTCAAGTCCCCAGTGTGCTGTATGGGATTTTTCCAAGAGGTTAGTATTCTGTTTTTATAATACAATTCTACACACTAGAACAAAATTTGTCCCATTTTCCTTTCTATTTTTTTATAAGCTCAATGTCCTAGTTATCCCATTTGTACATAGTTTAGTGAGATTAAAGCTCATCGTTTTTTTTCACAAAGCTGATAAGCGTTCTATAGCTTTTCAATGCCATGTTCACAATGGCTATGTTTTACCCTAGCTATATCAATGGTGAAATTTGTAAACTGTATAGCTGTTAGCACAGGACTGTGTCACTCAAAAGAAAGCAAATGCTTGTTTGTGGCCTTGGCAGTAAGATCTAATTCCGCAATGATTTTTGCATTCTTTTTCCACCATTACCATGCTGAAGATCTTGCGATTCACAATGTGACCACAGCATGCTCTTTTCAGTTCATAACTTAATTAAAAGAAAATCACTGCTAATGCAATAATGGCAGTTATTATTTATACTTTTATTCCTCCAATGCAGAAGACTGACATAAGTAGGTGCAGGAAAGAACAGTGATGAAAGCCTTTGAAGGATTTCATTGTGGAGATTCGGGAGCTGTCCAAGTTTGAAAAGTGCTGAAACCCAGATACTAATGAGTGCAAGCCAAGTAGTGCAGCACTGCATTCCAGTTATTATGTGAAAGAGGGCATAATTAATATACCCACAGGATATATTGACATACTTTTTCAGACTCAACAAAACCATGTATGATGTGTGTGTAGGACTGAGTAGATGGATAGGCAGCAATGGAGCATAATAAAGGTGTGGATCACAAAGGTAGGGCAGAATCAGAATGCTATGCTCCTAATGCTTAGGTCACAGCTCATGATGGGACACTTCCAGGTGTATAATGTGAAAGAGCCCTCACTGTATATTGCCTATACAGTGGACCCTTGATTTACAACTGGCTAAAATTAAAACAACTTGACATGCAACCAAATTTTTAGATTTTACTTACAACCAAAGTATTGACTTAAAACCAGAATAATGAGCCAAGGCCAAACCATGCTGCACTCTGAACCCTGATACACATGATTGAGGACTTTTCAGACAGTGCATCAAAATGGCCCCAAAATGGCTAGAAAAGACAGAAGAAAGGAAGAAAGAAAAGGTAAAGAAAGCAATCAACATTTAAGATTAAAGAAAATGTAAAGAAATATGAGAGTGACAGCCATGTGACTTTTCTCTGTTCAGAGAATGGGTACTGCTAGTGCTAATGCAGATAAGATCTCTTTTTGGCAGTGGCGTTTTGGCTTGGCTGGAGGGAATGGAACACATTTAATAGCTATTTGCTTCCTGGATGGTTGGGACTTTCTTTGCATATTTGGACCATTAAGGCCCCCATACACGGGTCGGATTCCGACCGGATTCCGGGACGATCGATTCCGGGCGCGTGCACGCGAAACGATCGTGCCGGAATCGCGTGCAGCCCACCTTGTCCGATCGTTCGCGTCCGATTGATCGGGGGCTCAGAATCGGATCCGACAGAGAACCAACATGTTGGTCTTTCTGATCCGATTCTGCACACATCAGGGGGAGTTGCCATTTGGGAAGTAAGCGATCGGACACGGAATCGTCCAGGAATCCATGGGACAAGGTGGTATGCAGCGATCGGATACTCTTAATTGGCCGATTGATCGGAGCTCCGATTCCCGCTGAGATCGCCGGAATCGATCGGATCAGTGATCAATCGGCCATGGAATCTGACACGTGTATGGCTAGCTTAAGACGCAGGGACACTTTCCCATTGATTTTAATGGTAAAAAAGTGTGTCTTATAGTATGATAAGCAAGGCACACCATTTTGGTAAGAACACAGGAAAATTGTAGAAGTTCCTGGTAAATGACACATGATATACAATCCTTTTTTTATTATCAAACGGTTAAGTAAGAGATGCTTTGGGAGGTTCAGAGCATTACGGTCTTTTACAGCCAACCCACGGAAACAAATTAAGTTCGTAAGTCGAGGATTCACTGTATCTCTAGTCTGCTATGTACTTATAGTCTATATCTACTTAATACCATAACAGTTTTAATATAAGTGATGATGACAATATTGACCATTCAAATTTCAGTTCACTGTAGTAACATCATTAAAAGATGAATTGTGATTGCTTTGGATTTTCTGTATTACTCTTTGCCTTGCAGAATAAAACTGCTAGTAATCTTGTTCGCATGTTCAGGTGGTTATGAGCAAACTAGATTTCAATTTTCATGTCTTGTCAGCACAAAAAAAGCCAATTAAGTATAACTATTAGGTGCTAATTGGCTTGCGCTGTTGCTGGATTACTTTATAGAGCCAGCCTTCCAGGTGTATAACACTAATAAATGTGCTGCTATTAAAAAAATTAGGATCCAGCCTACCTGGCTAACTAATTTTTTTCTCAACCCCACGGAATAACTGTGCCGTAATGACACGGTTGCTTAGTATACAAATATTCACTGAGGCAATTAGTTCATTATTGCTGCTAACAAAACAGGACAGCCATTTATAATATATGAAAGATGCCGGAAAGGCAAAATGCAAAAAAAAAAAACATTAATTAAATAAAAATCCTTAATTTGTCATTGTATTTGCAATCTTAAGGTTGAAAGCGAACCTGGTTGGGAGCTTCTGAATATGTTGATATGTTAGCATTGCGGCAAATATATCTGAAGTAGCTGCTTGCAATTTAAAGCCCCATTTTCAATCTAGCCCAATTGTATGGGCATTTTTTTAAATTAAATAGTTTAATTTAATTCTGCTGCAAAGTGTGAGATTCCCAGTGTGTGCTTGAAGCTACAGAACATCATATAGATGCTTTTTCTAGCTGGTAGGCATCAAGCATCATTCAACCCAGGGGTGGCAAACTAAGGCCCAGGGGTCGGATCCGGCCTTTCTTTTAGGGCTCTTTGTCACCTTAATAAAAAGATGCTCCCCTCTGCTTGTTCTCTGTGATTAGTGCACATAACTCTTGGAGGTGTCCAAACGTTGTTTTGGGGATGATGCAGTGGCGGATCATGACACTGCGGGCACATCCTCATGGCGACAGTAGACTCTAGGAATTATCTCTGCTCATTACAATGAATGAGCATTTTTTAAAGTTGGAAATGTAAAAAGATAACAATGTCCCTGTTACACATGGTCTATTGCACATCACTGCCATCATTAGTGATGCCGGCGATGGCACACCCATGAAGGGTCAGCTATTCCAGGCTCTTGGTGCAGCCCCTTTATCAAGTTTAAGAAGCCAATGTGACCCATGAGTGAAAAAGGTTGCCACCCTTGATCTAACCCTTTCCCCCAAAGTCATTATGGTTTAATTTTTTAAGCTTAAGATTAAGGAGAGAGTCATCCATATAAATGCAGCCTCCCTAGGGGATCCTTATAATGTGGAAAATAATGAGACATGGTGCTGTGATGTTTTAATAAAACTAAGTACAAGAACCAGCCAACTCCTCTCACTAGCATCAATGTACCAACATTTCTTAGAGAAGCATAAAGACCCAGTGATGACATCACTGAGTTTAAATAAGGTATGCAATGAAAACGGAAAGTTTGAACGTAAAAATTTAATTAGCATAATGATGGGGGAGACAATCATAATAAAATGTAAGCCATTTAAATTTTAGCAGCATCTCAAAAAGCAAAAAGGTTTTCCTACCATTACCAATGTGGTAGCAATTAAGGGATTTTCCATGCAGTACTTTAGTTGTATAAAATACCATACAATGTTTTAATCAATCAAGTACCACACAGTACATCACATATTTGTTCATAACTCATATATTTGTTACATCACCACTAGTGATGAGCGGCATAGGCAATATTGCAATTCAAGATATTTTCGATTTGAATATTTGCAATTGCGAAAATATATGTGCAATTATAATCGCCTCGCAATTACCTTCAAAATGAATGGTCACTATTTGGTCAATATTTTCGCATTGGGAATATATATTCGCAATCCATGCCCATAAGCATCCCAATGGTGAACATCGGCTGCAATATTCGCGAAATTTGCGAATTCTCAAATATTTGATATTCGCTGAATATATTCACAATTCGAATATTCAAACTCAACACTAATCACCACACACTTGTCACAAGAAATCATAATCTCGACAAGTTTCGCAACGAAGTTGCTTCAGTATCAGGAGATACTGATGAATATTATTTCCTAAATAAGTAAATTTTAGCAGCAACACTACAATATACAATGAATGATTCAGGCTTATTTGAATGATATAGCTTGGCAGCTAAAGGAGCATTTCTAATGTGTTATAAATGCGGTGTTGTAGAAAACAAGCGATTCTATATTAGAAAGCTATGAAGTCCAACCAGCTGCTGCAATTGTCATTCATACATCCATACATTTCATTGTGGATATGTAGAGCTGGTACATTTGTAATGTGTGTGCGTGGTGGGTGTACGCTGTTCCCCTGTGTGCGGAGGTGTGTACGTGTGTGTGTGGGTGTGTATGAGTGGTAGAAGCCTTCCTAAGCTCTTCTCCTTGGTTTATTATAATGTTCCATCTGCTATGGTTGCCAGAGTAACGTTGATGACTGGTGAGAGGTCTAGTGATGTATGCCTGGGTTGCATTTCCGCTCTTCATATAGGCAGCTGACAGCTTTCTGACAAGAGTCCTAAAATAGCATGCGAAAATGCAAACGAGATCTTGGGGGCTTGGTTTATGTGAACTTCTGATGTTAAAGATACAATCCAAAGGTTGCAGCAGAAAGATTGTGCATTGAATTAAAGCAGGTATGCTCCGCAGCCTTGACGTTCCAGCCTTTTACCTGGCAATGTAAATGGAACCTTTTGCCTAGAGAAGACAGATTGAACTAATCATGTTTTGCTACAGTGATTGCAGCTTTAGGGAAGATTGTAGGATACATGACAGCCCAGCACATAGAGCAGAAGTACAAACTGTCATTATGTTAGATGAAACCATAGAAAACCCCCTTAAACCTACAGGCTGCAAATCATTTGTACTGTGTGCCAATTGCTTTCTCTTCTATTCTTTCTCTGCTCTTTACTCCATTTGCTTTTCTTTCTCTCATCTCCTCTTCTTCATGTATAATCCCTTGTGAATAATGCCTTGCGGCGTAGCTCCATCTTTCCTGTATTGCTTACACTCACTATATCTTTGCTCACTGTTTCAATGCCACGTTTCCTTTCAGCCGGCTTGCCTTGGCACAGTACCTTTTACAAAAGCACTATCATTACACGTAATACTACAGATATTCTTTTTTTCTGTTTGAACCCCCTTTACGCCTTGCGCTTGTTTACCTCTTACGTCTCTTCTTCTCTATTGTTTCTCCCCCTCGTTTTGTCTTTCTGTGTCTCCCCCACACTCCTTCGCTCTCTGCCTCACTTTTCTCACTGGGTTTCTCCCACACACACACATACACACACATGCACACATAGTCAGGATCCCAGCCAGGAGATGCAGGCTGCCTGAGCCCGCTCTGCATATGCACAGCATTCCCAGTATCCTTCTCTATTTACCTAGCAGTATGTTATTGCTGCCACATCTGCTGTACAATGTGCACTTTGTGCCTTTATTTCTGTTCTTGTAATCCCCAGTGATGCATCCAGTGGGAGCTGGGACACCGAAAGCTGCCAGACACTGCCAACCCACCCATCTCATACCAAATGCCTTTGCGACCAGCTCTCCACCTTTGCTGTTTTGGCGCAACTACCCAAGGAAATGGTAAGTGTGTCAAATCTTTTATTGATTTCTTAGGCCTGATTGTAACTTATTGCAATGTGCATGGGCTCTGTTAGATGATGTCTTGATGACTGGAGTGCTACAGGCCTTGTTCTTTTTGCTGATGAGCTGTCAGATAGACAGCAGATGTATGGATATTGTTGCCAATGTGACTTCCTGTGCATTGTTTACTTGTGTGGAATTGTACTTTCCTAATACCTACAGGGTTGTTAAAAGCACAAGTCCACCCAAAACTGACTTTTTGGTTGCAGAGTTGAATAATGTTTCTTTACATGGTGAAATATTTGTGGTGAAGTTCCCTGATCTACACATATAGCTTAGACATTTTGAGGGGATTTCACTTTACCTGTGACCAATACAACAGGTGAATATGGAAACCATGATATGCATATACGATAGCAGTAGGGGTGACAGAGGTATAGTTTTATGCTATAGTAATGTAGTCTTACATCTGAAGCTCTAGAGCAACATAAAAAATGCTGCTAAATTTAGCCATCATATCAACCTATAATTAAAACATGACTTTGATGTCCTTGGGCACTTTCATATGACTATATTAGCTACCGTAGAGTCTGTATTTAATATATGATCGCTGGTAGAAAACATCACAACATCAGTTCAGGATACATTAAAGATCCTGCATTTTTGTCTGTAATAAATGTGAATATATATAATATTTCTATCACAATGCATAACAGTTGATGATCATTTGGTTTAATATACATTTCCTGGTTCTACATTCCATGATGGTTGTCATCAATGATATGGATGACGGTTATTATGAGGGCATATCAGCCTGAAAATGACTTCCTGTTGGGTCCATGATGTAAAGCCAATGGCTGGAATCCTTGGCCTTTTCCATCTTGCTTCATGTGCTGGAATTAAAAGAAAGTATTCCTACATGTTAACCAGTACATGTTAACGTGTTCCTTACACGCTCACTAAGAATTGCTGAAGATGCATGTGAACTACATGGAATATCTGCATTAGTTGTCTTTAATTTTCAATGAATAGTTAATGGATAAGCAAAACATAAAGTGAACTTTGGAGCAACTAAGACAGTGTTAACTATGATCAGATCACAACAGGAATGGATGGGAATTTTTTTATTAGGAACAATAAGAGAAGATTGCAAATATATTTGATCACTTTTGGTTAAGCCTACACGGAACAGGAACTTACTGGAAATCTCCATAAAGAAGCACAGATGGAATTCCTAAAGATTCAAACATGCGTCAATCATCAGCAATGAGAAGGCCATACAATTCTGCATCTAGTCATTGAGGTTAATTTACTAAGAAGTTAAAGGACATCAATTAAACATTTGTGTGAACATTCACTTTAATCATCTATTGAAGTGAAAATGGTTGTATAATGCATGAAGTGAATGGACTATGTTTTAGTAACGATCCTTCTCTCAATTAATCTCATCTTCTAGTAAATTAGCTCCAATGCCTAGAAGCAGTTCATTGTGTGGTTCCCTCTGTCTGATAGTGGTGATTGACATCCTGGTATAATGTATGCATATGACATCTCAGGTAGTTGCCTACATGTTAACTGGAGGTTGGGTTACCTTGGATAGTTAAAGGTGTCCAGCCTGTCTACACAGAAACATGTTGTAGTACTTGGATTACCAAACCTCTGGTGGTTTGATTGACATTGAGTTAAGTACAACATTTTTGGAGGCTGTCAGGTATGGATTATCAAGTCAAGTAGCTGATTCTGCATCTTCTGCTTCCCCTGAAAAAAAATCACAATTTGCCAAATTATGTTATAATATTGTGTACTTAAAATTTTGGGTAAATTTCCTTTTAGGTGATATTTCACTTTGTTGTAGCTCTGAAAAATATTCTGTTCACTCTTCACATTTGTTGGTTATACATGTAATAATTGCAATCAGTATACAAATTTCTTTTGACGGTTTTTAGTTTTTTACATGTAGACTAAGCTGCCTAGCCAAAGTTAAAGTGACAAGGATTGCAGCTAACTATAACAATATCAATAAAGCAAAATATTACAAAAAAATATTTAATTCCAATGGGTTCAGTCTGTTTCTCCCCTCATGTACTAAAATGCTTACCTTTATATAAAACACCTTGAATATATAACAATCTAAAAATAAGCAGAGTTACCAAATATTACCTTAGAAACCTGGAGCCGACAGAAGTTTCTACAACCCATTGTCTACATCTATAAAAGTTTGGGTGACAATGCCATGCAGGGCCGTTTCTAGTTCTGGCCCCCCATCGAGCGTGGTGAGGCATGTTAGTGGCAAAACTGTCAAGCTCGGGGAGGGAGGAGGGGTGTTATGTGATTAAAGAAGAAGAAAAGGAACACACTGCTCCTCCTTCCGCTTCTTGCTCTCCTACTCCATCCACACACATACACTGATACACTGCCCTATTCCCCTGGCAACCCCCCTGGCCCCATCAGCTTGCACTGCTTGGATAGAGACAGGGAGGGTGCCGAATATGAGTGAGGTGGAGGGTGCCTGGGCCCTCCAGGGGACCAGCTGGGGCACCATGGTCCTATGCACATGCATATTCCACATTGCAAAGAAAACGCCCCTGATACCATGTTCAGGGACTTAGCATTTTACACAAGACTGATGGATTCATACATTTTGTACCAGATCCCCATAAAACACACAGCCTGTGTGACATGGATTTTAAATGGCCATAGCAGCCCTTTTATTAACAACTTCTAAACATATATCAAACCATTAACATGTATTTAACATAACATAAGCGGTCTTTGGTTACCATTAGCCAAGAGACTTCACTAAACATAACTATTGTATAGTGACTAGTGATGGCCCCGAACTGTTCGCCGGAGAACTATTCGTGGCGAACATCGCATATTCGCGTTCGCCCATGTTCGCGAACATATGGCGAGTTCGGTTCGCCCCCTATCTTTTAACATTGCAGAAACTTTGACCCCTGTGAGTCACAGTCAGCAGACATAATCCAGCCAATGAGCACCCCCCACCTCACAGACCCTCACACCCCCTATAACATATCAAGTACAGGACGCCATTACACATTCTGCTGAAGAAGGAGAGAGTTAGGGAAGAGAGCTGCTGCTGCAGCTGCTATAGGGAACCATTAGCTAGGGCAGTGTACTGTGTAATATACCGTCTTCACTGAATATCCCATCCATCCATCCATGGGGAATATCTATCTCCCCCAGTGTCCT
>CM070033.1:99264187-99296645 GCA_036250615.1 Ptychadena robeensis
AGGTTCGCGTTCGCCGTTCGCGAACATCAAATTCCGGGTTCGCGCCATCACTAATAGTGACTCTCATCCCCAGCCCCACCCAAAATCGGCGCAGGGACATCACCAAAATTAGCCATTTCTGTATCCAATGGGACTACTCCCATGTATATATAACACACCACACTGGGGGGAGCACCATACCACCAGATACACCTCTCATCTTGTAATCCTAACTGTGCTTTGAACAGACACCAAAGACCCCTTTTATAGCAACAACTGGTATGCCAAATTATATACAACGGCAAAGAAAAAAAAGAAAAAAAATCATTCATTAGATTTAAGTGTTTATGGAAGCTCACAAATAGTTTGTATAGCTGAGCATAGCTCATCCCAAGTACCAGTATACTGCATGCAGCAGGGTAAGAGATTTGGTGAGGACTACTGTACCCTGATTGTGTTAACAATATGGACTAGGGACCAGGGGAACCCAAGAAAGAAATATCCCAGGGAAAGCTAAAGAATACCCTTACAGTGTAGTATCCCCTCACTTCAAGGCATATCTCTTTTTCCCCATGTGCCTGGTGACCCCCGCAATTAAGATCTGTATGTATGCTGATATTTCCACTGTAGGTCTATAGGCCCTAGGGCAATAATGAAGAAAAAACGGTAGGTTCACAGTCTTATGTATTGATCATGTAGGCAGAAACAGGCATTTGACCCTTTCAGTATGGGGCTAGTTCCACAACAAAAGATATTTTAGGATGTTTCCTAGGGTTAGACAAAAACCTCAGCTTTAAACCTTTAATCTAATTCACATCACTTTTTCTACATTTTATTATAGAGCCTTATTCCAAAATGGATAAAATATTTTTTTCCCTCAGAATTCTACAATTAATTTGCCAAAAGTAAACTTTTATCATTATGGGTATTGTGTGTAGAGTTCAGAGAAAAAGTTAATTCCATTTTGGATTAAGGCTATAACATAACAAAGTGTGGAAAAAGTGATGCGCTGTGAATACTTTCTGGATGCACTGTATATTCCCAGTAGCGTTATTACCAGATTGCAGTTATTTTTCCCTTTATAGAGCAAGTGAGAGGAAAGCTTTGGATACAACATCCCAGCAGCAGATGTGATTGTCAGAGTATCACTGACAATGACCAGTTATGTATTGAGAGTTTCTGTACCCAGTCACCCTTCACTCTAGTGTCTGCTAATGTTACGTTTTATAAAATGTGTGCCAGATTGGTAACACAGAGGATTACGAGATCTTACACTCAATGTACCATTCCATTCTCACAGGAAGTTATTTTATAATTTGTTCCCAAGGCAGTACAAGTCAGTAATGACAAAGCAAGTGAAAAACCTACATCATTCTGTGCCTGCGTCTGTAAACAGCAAGATTTGGAGTTTAGCAGTCAGGTGTTATCAGTATCTACGCAGCTCTCTGTATGCTGAGCAGTGGGATGAGAGAAAGGAGGGGTAGCATGTGTCATGCTGTGCAGAAACTAATTTATTTAGAGCATCAGGAATATGACATTTCATGTTCTGAATTGCTATGTGGCATGCAGCTGGTTCAAAGCATAGCTGCTTGTGTTCTGTAGGCTGTATTGTATGTGACCTTGTGTGAATAAAGATCTTGGCCTTATCTTGTTGAAGAAAATTGCTATACAAGTAGAATATCTATCTATCTATCTATCTATCTATCTATCTATCTATCTATCTATCTATCTATCTATCTATCTATCTATCTATCTATCTATCTATCTATCTATCTATCTATCTATCTATCTATCTATCTATCTATCTATCTATCTATCTATCTATCTATCTATCTATCTATCTATCTATCCACCAACCCATCTTCCTTTCTATCAACAATCTTTATACTGTGTTAACATTATTTGATTCCTCTGAAAAAAATATGTCCACAGACTGAGGACAAATCCAGAAAACCAAGATATCTGAGGGCCTTCACAACCATGTCTGTCTGACAGTAAACTGACATTGATTAGAGATTTGGCAATCAAAAGACATAAATCAAATGGCATTTAAGAAGTAAAATTTTTTTACTAAAACTTTTCTGTCTCATCAGGTGATGGATGTCTCTGGTTCTCCATCGGTCCCCCTTATGATTGGCTGTGCCGTCTCCTGCATGGCTTTGCTCATACTCCTTGCCGTTTATGCTGCATTTTGGAGGTATGTTTGTTTTTTTATACACAACTGATCTCTTGTTACTGTATGTAATTGTTGGGTTTATGTTCAAAGTTTAAGTTGAAATATTAAGCTACATGAATAAGGTGCCACTAGATCAGAATAAAAGCAGTACATAACCATTCATTTGTACAAGCTAACCTGAAAGTATGACTTTCATGGGTTCCATGGCATACCTATTTAGATCATGAAGGATATTCCTAAAGTAGCCAATCAAGTGTTCATTGTTTCACAAGCATATGGCTTGATAGGGTACTGAGATTTTTTAATGACATTAAATGAGCAGAAACTTAAAAAACAATTAAGACCATTTTAGAAGTGTACATTTTTCATATTTAGGTGTAGCCAGGTAAACATAAATCCAGAACCTATGATTATGATGTAAAAAAGATATTCAGGACAGAAAACCATACTAAACCTTTCCAAAAAGCACATAGACAAAATGCATTTTTAATAGATATGGTAACAAAATTATAACTACCATATTTTCCGACAACTGGGTATATAAGAAATATAAAGTTCCAACGCACCACAAATAACGTATTTTTGGACTATAAGACGCAACGGCCCATAAGACGCACACAGTTTTTAGGGCAGGAAATCCAGAAAAAAAAACCATTTATTAAGTTTTCACATCAATTGGGTTAATGCAATGAATTCAATGAAGGCAATATTCAATTCAGCCAGCAGGGGTCACTAGCAGCAGTATACTCTCAAGCTCAGCGTCTTCACACTGAACACTGATTGGGAGGAGGAGGAGGGAGGGGGCAGAAATCTGCAGCCTTCTCCCTCTGCTCTAAACAGCTGGAAAGATCAGCTGTGATTGTGTCCGTGGGAACTGCCGAGTTACTGCGGTTCCCACTGACACTGAGAGAGGGAAAGATGGCAGTCCATCTCTCCCTCTCTCTCCATTGCCAAGCAAAGCTCTGCTGACGGGCAATTTTACAGTACAGCTGAGAGAGCCGACACCAGCTGGCATCTCTCAACTGACAGTTCCTCCATCTCCCCCGGCTAATCTCCGTGCCGGGGGAGCTGGCGGGCAGCCAAGATGCGACCACCAGTGGCCGAGTGGCCGCGGGGGTCGCACATTCGGACCATAAGATGCAGGCACTTTTTGCCCCCAATTTTGGGGGTGAAAAAGTGCGTCTTATGGTCCGAAAAATACGGTAAAACATTTTAGCTGACGGTTCCGAGGGGGATTCTGCAATCTCTCTCCTCTCTGCCTGTGATTTAGACAGCAGACCTCCAGGTTGTCGTGCTGGCTTGGACAGACATACACACAATCCACCTGGCTTCTGTCCCATTTAGCGGGTGGTTGGTAGCACAGAGCTAGCAGCCACCGGACGAGAGGATGTGGAGAAGCAGAGACCTGCCTGTGGGTGGATCTTTCCTCATCCTTGCCTCTGCAGAGGCAGAGGGCACATAGTATGCATGCATTCACCATATTACATGCACTTAGTTTTATAAATGTGTTATATTTTTGTAGTATTTCCAAATCCCTTCTCAACATTCATTTTTAGGGACACCATGTTTTGCAATAAACCCAAAAACGAGCTAGTCGAAACTTCCCAACCAACACAGAATGGTTAGAACAGCAGTAAAAACATCTGGCAATGTGTTATTCCCCCAGGTGCATCCCAGTCCCAGTAAAGGCTACTCTCTATTATACACAGGCAAACCAACAATCGAAGCCTGAAACAATAGTTAGCTCTTCCCTATCAAAAAACTGCATAACATATTGTATAGGCATGTCTAATACATATCCTACTACAATGTATTGGGAGCCTCAGTAGTCTTATAAAGAATGATCTCTGTATCCCTGTATCATGGAATGTGGTACTATTTCTCTGTGCCTAGGAAGGCAGAAAGCTTCATACTGATGGTCCCTGAGCTTTTCAGGCTCCCTGCAGCAGCATTCTGGAAAATCAATTCCACAGATAAGCACAAGCTGGTTGCAAAGTAGATTTTATTTGTTAGCAGTAGCTACAGGTGTGCTTTAAGCTAAGAAATAAATATGGAGTCATGCTTGCTTATCAAAGTTTTCTTCAGACTCAGATGCCTTGGTTCTGGCTGTTACCAGACCAAACACGCTAAAGACATATTTGTACATATTGCTTTTATCACGCATCTGCCAAGCTACAGAGAAGGACACATCACAAAGATTTAATATTTTCACACTTTTCAGAAATACAGACACAAAGCAACAGGATTTCACCTCCATTTTATGACTAGTAGTTGGCTTCTACTGGATTGTCTCTGCATCTTGACACATCTGGCTACAGATGCATCGTTGACTAGTTGATGTTTTGAATATGTATCCTCTTACATCTAAATAGCTGACAGTCATATGTTTTGTTTTTTTTCCTACAGATTTATTCGTTCAGAGCGCTCCATCATTTTGCTAAATTTCTGTTTGTCCATCCTTGCCTCCAATGTCCTAATTCTGGTGGGACAGTCCCAAGCCCTCAGCAAGGTCAGACAGGTTTACAGCTTTGCTCTACTTTTTTTTCTTCTTTAAGGTTTATAATGGTTGTGGAATATGTGTCTTTTAGCTTACTAAAACTTGCAAGGCAAACCGTCTACACCAGACATGGGCAAACTATAAAGATCTGGTCCGTTTAGCTTCTTAATGGCTTGTGATCACCTTAGTGGAAAGACTCTATGTGGGTCACATCCACTCACTATCTGCAATGAGTGTGCATAATGTCTACAGTATTCTGAACGTCATTGCAGTGAATGAGTGGAGGGGAGCCAGAGTGTCTTGTCACCACGGTTTCTGCACGCTCCAGGATGCAAGAAATTGGGACACCGGCTGGTCATTACAGGCTCTTTGTCCAGGCTGGTTTTTGGGTTTAGACCAATAGCCTGTAATGGCCAGCCGTCATAGGTGTCAAATTAAAGAGAAAAAAGTTTGACCACCCCTGGTCTAAACCCTCATCAAAATCTTTGACGTTATACAGAAAATGGAGATGGATAGCCATTTTGTAGGACAACAAATATCAAAATGTAACTTGACAATAGCAAATGTTTACATTGTAAGATTTTAATAGGCATCCCATAATGAAATGATGCGATATCCCACATGATTAAAATCCGTCTACGGTGCATGTCTACAGTGGTATCAATGGTCCCTACTTCAGAAGGTTATTGACTACATGAGTATGCTTGGTCTTGAGAGATTCTTTATGCATGATTCCTAACACTTTT
Source organism: Ptychadena robeensis (assembly GCA_036250615.1). Classification (NCBI taxonomy): domain Eukaryota; kingdom Metazoa; phylum Chordata; class Amphibia; order Anura; family Ptychadenidae; genus Ptychadena; species Ptychadena robeensis. The sequence goes on from CM070033.1 coordinate 99,269,586, forward strand.
GATCACATTAACAGATAACTCAGGTGCCACGATGTGCAGGCTTCATCATATCACCATATTCACACAATGATTAAGCTCTTGTGTGGGTTGAAACATGTTTGTGAAGGGGTTTGTGTGTTCGATGGGTTATAACTGTCACTTTGCAGATATTAATAGTTTTTTGCGTTTTAAAAAGGGAATAGCGATGAAGGGCTAATGCGTTTGATGCATCTGTTTTCCTGTTTAATGTAATTGATAGAAGCAATTAAATTCAATGTAAGCTTATATACATTTTTTGCATACAGAATGATGTGTGTTCAGAAGACTGTGGATTAGAGTTAAAAATAGTATCACATTATCAACATGCTCGGCTTGTTACAATTATCACATTGTTACTTGTGCCCGGAAACATCTTACAAATAATTTCTGTTTCCAGCCCCCACTCTACATCTGCACTGCTTCCTCCTAATGCATCCTACGCACATTGGTGTAAGATATCACTGTGTGTTATGTCTGATTTCATTCCTTCCCTCCAATGCTTTAATCAATAGCTCTATTAAGTTTCATACCCAGTAATATGCTGCCAGGTATACAGTAGATTAGCAACGCTGGGAGGTTGGTAGATGGAATCAATGTAAGAATGGCGTGGTGGGTAGTGATGTGTCAAAGGTGGATTTTCTTTGTTGATTTCACCTGAAGAACAGTGGATGAATGGAATCCTTCAAGTAAATCCCAGTGAGGTGGGAATAAGGATAATAGGAACTCAGCATGGATAAGGCGGTATTCTATGTCATGTCACTAAGCTGCTCCCAGCATATGTTCTCACCTCCTTCATCCGTCATTCCCTAACCACAAAGATAATACGTGTATAATGTTTCTTTAACTAGTAATTAATAACTAAGCTGGCTCCCATTTTGTGTTATGCACTTGCTAATTTTAATGCACCTATCAACATGGACATATTTTTGACTTGTTGTTCCCATGTTTTGGGCATGTTAAACATGCTTTTTTGCATGGCTTTATTGTGGTCATTAATTCCTATGGAAAAAGTTAATAAAAAAAAAATTGAAAATGTGACCATTCACGTTTTTGATGTGTCCAATGTAAGTCAATGTGTGCATTAACGCGCCTGTCAATGTCACCGCAGGCATCTGCATTGAATGTGGGGATTTTATTGCAGTGGACACTAGGCCATAGGCACCAGGAAATGGATCCTGGCCAAAAGAAACAGAGTAAAAGCAGGAGGTGCTCTTGATGAGTGAAACACGTCAGTTCTTGATGAGTGAAAAGCATCAGAGGGGGAGACCCCCTGTATGTCATTTGGAAATAAAGAATATTGATTTGGATTCTTAGCCCTGAGTGTGGAACCTCTTCCTTTCATTCACTGGATATAATTGTGGGTTTAGTTGAGTAAAAAGGGAAATTGTCATTAGAGATTAGAGGACAGTAATTAGGTTGGCTTAAGAAAACTGTTAAGTTCATTATTTGGTAAGTGTTGAATCTGCTAGTTTATTTTGTAACTTTGTAACTAACTAAAGCACCAATGGCGATGCTACATAGTATGTATTTTATAGCCTCCAGGACACTTACTTTATTCAATAAAAGCTAACCTACCAACCTAACTCTCGAGAATAATGTGTACTGTATTGTATAAACTGCTTGGACTGCACCTGTAGCACTCACTTGGCTGATGTCTGTGGTTCTTTTGATGGCCAATGTGGTTTAACCTAACACATACTTCTTTTTCTCTGCAGGCTGTCTGTGCTCTTATTGCTGCTTTCTTGCACTTCTTTTTTCTCTCATCCTTCTGTTGGGTGCTGACTGAGGCCTGGCAATCCTACTTAGCTGTCATTGGGCAAATGAGAACGCGCCTGGTCCGTAAACGTTTCCTATGTCTGGGATGGGGTAAGAAAGAGTGTATATCATCTCTTATAGGGCTAAGGGTGGGGGGTTTCCACATCAGTTCGGACCCCCTACACTAAGCGTATTGCTTGGCGAGAGGTCCAGACGAAGCACATTCACTTACCTGCTCGGCGGATGCTGTGTTCTCAGGGCTGAGCAGTTCCGCCGATGCAGGGTGGAGTGGAGTACCTATGTCTAAACACAGCATCCAGGTAAAGTCTATGTGCTCCATTTGGATCCCCGCCAAGCAATGCGCTTAGCGGAGGGGGTCTTGACGGATATGGAAACCCCCCCTAATCCACTAGTTTTAGTTCTACATCACCTTGTTTATAGCTTAAGGTGCCCAAAAAAATCAGCTAGTGCTTGTATGCACTAATGCCACTGTGATTTTATTTTCTGTAATTAGATTTGTTAGCATAATTAGTTATAGAACATTGCTTGTCACGGACTCATCATAGCCTACAGGTTGCAGGTGTTAACTCTCTAATCATTTATTAGCACAAAAATGTTCCAATCATATTTTTCAGTCACAGGTTTATTTGTGTGTTGTTAGTTAACTATGTATGTATTGTATTCACAAAATCAAAACTCTATTCAGGCCAGTGGCGTACCTAGCTTATTTGACACTTGGGACACACTCTATTTTAACACCCCCAGTGCTACTTTGCTTGTAAAAATGATATGCAGTAATAAACATGCAATTTAATGAATACTTATAATGCACAGGATAAAGATTGATACACTGAAGATTTTCTTTATTGGTGTAATAAATTAAAATTAACATATTCATTAGTAAAACACGGTGGTAATAATACTATCAAGCCAGATAAATCCAAGGGTTTAGGCAAAACATGGGTATAATAACATGACTCTTTTCATACTTACAGGGGGCTTTATATTATATTGTAGAAACATGGTCTTCCATATACCAGAACTGTTATAATATGTAGGAAAAAAATTAAGGAAATCTTGACTAACAGACAATCAAATGAATACACAGGCAGAAAATGGACAAATTATACAATATGCAAGTAGCAAATTGTCAATTGTGACAATATGTGGGCAAAAGGGGCTATCACGACAATATTCTGACAACGGGCAAACACTATCTGGAGAGAAAACACCCAGTTGTTATTTCCACACACCTCCTACCCCCATCCACGGCAAAAAACAAAAATGGGATGACCTGGTCCTGAACTTTTAATTCATCTAGGGAAAGTAGATATTTTACCAATTATTAGGAAATGAATGGCAAGTTCCTTAAAAAAAAAGTTTTACTGCAAAACAACTCATAGCAAAGCACATGATCAATTTGATTTGGATTCAGCAATTTTGGTTTTAACATACATTTGTTTATACATACATTTACCCCTAAAGCCTCACATTTCTAATTGTAACGTTTTATAGGTAGATGGCAGAAACATTCTTTTTCGTTTCTATGGATTTTAATTGGCGTTTTCATCATTTTAGGGCCACTGATGTGTAAATAAGAATACAGCAGCATGCTAATAATATCCTATGTCACAGTTGTCAATGTAATTAGAGATACTAAAACCAAGCTTTCTCTGTCGCGAAAACACTATTTTTATTCTAAAAATAAAGACCATAACTGCAAATTATAGCCAAGTGAATGTCTATTTATCTCTTAAATATACATGCCCAATATTGATAGGCCTAAAGAGTGGTGTATTGGAAAGAGTGTAAGGGAAGTATGTTGCCTCCTGTTATCAGCAGCTGGATTTATGGTGTGCCCCCCTAGGCTTATTGGCTTGTGTCATCCCTTCCTAAGGTTATTGATTGTCTTCCCATTGTCACACTACAATTCTGTCAGTGGAAACAATTTTTCACCAACGGGATCATTAGAAAGGGAAAACACTAGAAATCACCTGCTTCTACAACATTGCTCCTTTGATGGGCATGAGAAGCCAATTCGGCAAAGTTTCACCAAGGCTTTTGTGATCAGCGTGGGGGCGATGGTGTATAAACTGGTGTTAATGTATTAGTTTTGCTTGTTGACATGGTATCTTAAGTAATGCATAGGATTTAACATTAAAGTTACCCTTAGCATGTCTGGCTTGGGGGATAAGAAACGCACAGTTTCCTGTGTTTAGGAATATTGACCAGAAGGATAAACTGTCACAAGGTTGGCTCAGCTAGCAACTCAGATAAAGGTATTTGGCCTGCTGAAACAGCAACAATAAGAAACTCTCCTTGGCTTCACATGATGATGTATTACTGACAGCATCATGATGTACAAGTGCCACCCCTGCCATTCTTCATCTTCAAGGTCATAGCATGTATTGGCTAAGAAGACATCCAGCTAGCATTTTAGGTTCTTTGGCATTTTTGGGGATAAGTTGCTTTGTGTGACACTGGTTCTGTGCCGTTCAGCTTACTAAGCAAGCTAGGCAAGCACTCAAACGCTTATTTTGTCTATTTATCTCTTAAATATACTGGCCCAATATTGAAAGGGATAAAGGGTGGTGTATTGGAAAGAGTGTAAGGGAAGTATTTTGCTCCTGTTATCAGCATCTGGATTTATGGTGTGCCCCCCTAGGCTTATTGGCTTGTGTCATCCCTACTTAACGTTATTGATTGTCTACCTATTGTCACACTACAATTCTCTCAGTGGAAACTATTTTTTACCAACAGGACCATTAGAAAGGGAAAACACTAGAAATCACCTGTTTCTACAACATTGCTCCTTTGATGGGCATAACAAGCCAAGGTTTCATCCAGAAAGAAAGGATTTTGTGATCAGCGAGGGGGCAATGGGGTAAAAACTGGTAATGTAAGTGTATAAGCTTGCTTATTGGCAGGGTATCTTAAGTAATGCTTAGGATTTAACATTAAAGTTACCCTAAGCATGCCTGGCTTGGGGGATAAGAAGAGACAATTTGCCCAATTTTCCATTGGTGCATTTAGGAATATTGACCAGAAGGATAAACTGTCACAAGGTTGGCTCGGCTAGCAACTCAGATAAAGGTATTTGGCCTGCTGAAACAGCAACAATAAGAAACTCTCCTTGGCTTCACATGATGATGTATTACTGACAGCATCATGATGTACATGTGCCACCCCTGCCATTCCTTCATCTTCAAGGTCTTTTGGATTAGTTGATTTGTGTGACACTGGTTCTGTGCCGTTCAGCTTACTAAGCAAGCACTCAAACGCTTCTTATTTTATTTTTTCTATCAGGGTTACCAGCTCTTGTGGTTGCTGTGTCTGTTGGCTTCACACGAACCAAAGGATATGGGACTCCTCACTAGTAAGCTTCTTCATTATGTTTATAATTCATACATACTATTTATCTTCTTTTTTAGTACGCATATGGTAATTTAAGCTACAGTAATGTTTTCCTGCAATATTTTTGGGACTTTCACAATGTTTACTCAACTGTGCTTTCATGTTTTATTTTTTATTTAATTTAAAGATGTACAGTCTCCCTCTGGCTGTTATCTGTAAATCAAGAATGTGATCAGCATCCTTGCTCAACAACTGCTGAGAAAAGCTCAGTTTGCCTAGGGCTACAGAAGCGAGTAATCTGTTTGCTACTGAGCTATTTAACTACTTGTTGTCCAGTATTCATTTTAATATAATAAAATATCTGTCAAGAAATAACTCAGTGGAAAGGGGATTTATTGATTATTTTAGCCCTATCCTTACGGACCCTAAAGTACACAACATGTGCTAGAGGCAATGTCTTTGGAAAAAAATGTTGGAAAATTCTAATAGGCAAGTAACCCAAAAAAGATTTGCTATATGCAGTATATGGACAAAAGTATATGGATACCAGACACCTTCATGACCTTGTTAGACATCCCATTCCAAACCGTTGAGCAATTATGGAGCAGGCCTATACCTAGATGCTACATCAACCTCCAATTTTCTGTGAAGGCTTTCCATGCAGTTTTTTTAATGTGCAAAGTTTTGCCTATTAATCCAAAAGAAACATTTCTGAGGTCAGACATTTATGCCAGATAAGAAGACCTGGCTGGCTATAGGCATTTAGTCCATCCAAAAGGTTCAGGAGGAGTGGGGTTCAGGGCTCTATGCAGGCTACTTGAATTCTTTCAAACCGCACTGTCAATTTGCTGTAACATGAACAGTGGAAATAATAGTTGTAATAATGAGTTGTAATTTAGTAGCTTCCACAAACACTTGGCAATGAGGTGTATTTATACACTCAAAACAACATAGATAACCTAGACTTTATACTATTACTAACATTAAAAAAAGACATAGGATTATATTGTTCAGGTGTGTGCAATAATGTGTAATGTACTGTATAAGTATGAACATGCATGTATTTATTACATCTCACAGATATCACAGTACAAATCCAACCCAATAATATCTTCATTTGGGGATGAGCCCTCCTTGTTCAGGCATCGTGTAAACATTGTATGATGCTGGAGCAGCACTTGTACAGTGCCTAGTAATATTGACTAGATTTCAAAGATATAACACATAGTGGCTGTTCAAAGAAGAATTTCTGTATCTAGGCATTAATCTCAATATAAATATTACCAAAATATTGTTTTGTAAAAAATTGGACAGAATGAGATTTTGCTGTCTAGCCAATAAACATTTTTTAATCAATCTATGGATTTAAAAAAATCATCATATTTTATCAAACACATTAAAACCAAATCATCATACTTAATTTTAATTGTTAATACAAAAGAAATTCATGCAACAGATCAGTCCATCATGAAATGTTTTTCCTGCTCCACTTTCCCCCAACCAGGGCCTCCTTAGGAGAATGTTTGACATGTTAATTCCAAATAAACTTAGCGAATTAAATAATTTTCAGAATTAAACTATTGAATAATTACCACCTACATTCATTATGCAGTTGGGGCTCCACTATGCCCATTCTACATCACTGGATCCCAATTCAATTTCCAATGTTGGGGTATTGCTCACTGGATATCAATCTGCAGCAGGAGATTAGCTGACCATCACCGTGTTTTCTTATATCAAATAATAATAACAATATTAACACACTGACTATAGCTACAACTGAAACAAAGCATCCGAATATATACATCTTAATATTCATCTTATTTTGTTGCATTCTTTTGTGTTAACAATTGAAATTAAGTGCGGTATATTTATGTATGATAAATTGATTTAATGTAGCAATATAGATATTAATTAGTATCTATTTAAGCATGATGAATTTTTTAATCCAATAATAAGTTTATCAATATGATTTTAGAATTTCTATTGGCTATACACTATACAGCAAAATCCCACTCTGCCTTCGTGAGATTGACTACTATCTGAACCATATGAAGCTCCTGTTGCAACAACTTACATTGTTAGGATTTGGACTGATTAGGTTATGAGATACTAAGAAGAAAAAATATAGTAAACGCTTACCCAAGTTACATGTTCTCATGTCTCCATTTTGTATATATATATATATATATATATATATATATATATATATATATGCTTAGGTATAGCGTTAAACACTTTCCTTGTCATGTGCACATACACCTACTATCTCTTGCCTTTGTCCCTATTGAAAAGCCTTTCTTAAGACCACTGCATCGGTTAATACAGTACATGTCTTCTTTGTCTAACTACTTGTGTTGTTTAACCTGTAGCTGCTGGCTTTCCCTGGAAGGAGGGTTACTCTATGCCTTTGTTGGCCCAGCAGCTGTCATTGTACTGGTAAGCATCGTGACTGTCATCACCTTTGTGTTCTTTTGAACGCTATAGATATAAAATGTGATACTAGCTAGGAGGTAGTACTGCCCTTTCTACACATTGCTTTCTGAATGTAGCCTAGTTTAAGACTAGAACTTCTTTTATTCTTATTATTTATCACTTTTGGGTGACCTTGGTTACCTTAGCATGATAAGTCTGATTTCCATAGTAAAAAGCGTGGCAAAATATTTGGTCGTGTGAAGAAAACAATACATTCCCTTGTTCCTGATTGGCTGTTTGAAAGAGGTACAGGTTCATCTCAGTTCTTTCTATTATAGTATAGTATAGTATAGTATCACATTATAGTAATCACAATAGGTTTGGTTTTCCAAACCATTCAGAAACTGAAAAAATCATATTACTATGTAAAATCCAGTAGTACAATGTTTTGGGCCCAAAATATATTTTGCTATTAGTGAAACTAAACTAATTTTTAGTTTAATGTTAAACTTAACTTCCTTAAACTTATATTTTATTTTTGAGTGGGAAGACTTCAGAAGATCTAATTAGTCAAGGTTAGTGTTGAGCTCGAATATTCGAATATATTTGGCGAATATCGGCTATTCAAGAATTTGCAAATTTCGCGAATATGGCGGTGGATATTAGCAATTTTGAATATTCTCATTAAAGTGCTTAAGGGCATGAATTGCGAATATAGATTCGCAATGCGAAAATAAATAGCACATGTGACCATTCATTTTAAAGGTAATTAAAGGTAATCTAGATTCGCAATTGTGCGCATTGCGAATATTCGCGAATATAGAATCGAATATTAGTAGAATTAGTCGCGAAATATCGCAAATTCAAATATTGCCTATGCCTCTCTTTACTAGTCAATATAATGGAAAATTATTTAAATCAATACTTACCATAATTTTCCTTTCCTGATGAGCTCCATATTAGCAGACAAATTTACCTCTATGGAGTCATCAGTAAATGTTAAATTCCTATTAAAAAGCATAATTTTCCTTCCTTGATGAATTCCATGTCACCACATTTGTCTGCCCACATTGGGCAGGTTGGGTCTTTAGAAATCTTTTTGAAGACCACCATCTCCTCAGGAAAGAGCATTCCCTGAATAGTGCTCATGATTTAAGGACTTTTCTTGGGATGTTTCCGAGCTACACAGATGCACTTAATGTGTTGAGCAGTGGTCCAGATATCAAGCTTGTGGCTACCACAGGATATTTTAAGACATAGTTGTAGCACAACGTGCCCACATATTTTACTGTTTATGGAGCCTATTGGCTAAACATTCATAACAAAAGAAGCAAACAAAAGAAGCAAAATAACAAAATAATAGCAAAATAACAAAATACATTGTTTCTGGCGACATAAATATGATAGTATATGACTTTATTACAAATATTTTTGATCTGTGCTATAGGTTAACATGCTCATTGGCATAATTGTATTCAACAAATTGATGTCTCGGGATGGTATATCTGACAAGTCCAAAAAACAGCGGGCTGGGTAAGTGCTTTTTTTGTCTTAGAAATTGGCCGTCTGGATACAGTGGATATGTTTTTGCATCTTTTATTTAGTGTTGCATCAGTATGGATTTGTGTCTGCATTGTCAGTATGCTTCTGATTTTTGACATGCAACACGCACAATGTTGTATAGTTTGTGCATTGTTTACATTAGTAATGTTTATCTGTAGTGCTAATATATACTATTCCTGAAAGGCAGCATAAACTATGTTACTTTGGAGTCTTTACCTACATAGGACAGTCTCTGGACTGTGGGCACCAACATTTGTTAAAATCTCAATGTCTAGCTATTATGCTGACCCTTTGTCTTCAAAACATTAAAGTGACCTAGAACGCATATGCAAATTTTAAGAGCCAGAGAGCAGTCAGAATACTTATCTGCATGCTTGTTCTGGGTCAGTAACTTTAAGTATCTACCGTATATTAAAATATAAAACATTCATGGTTTTAGCTTTTAGAATTTAAAATACTCTGACCCAGGAGAATAAATGCACACTAGAGACATGGAAATGTTCTGGGGTTTGTCAATATACTCATCGTAGAGCCTACTGAACCTTATCTGTAGTCAGAATGAAACCTGCCGTATTTAAGTATTTTAACAGCAAGTTAAGAGTTGCATGTGGATTTCACTGACCATTGATACTATTGTGTACATTGTTCCCCATACCTAAGACTCCATCGTACCACTGTAAGAGAAATTGCCATGTTATCAAATCTCACCCCTTAATATTTCAAGGAGTTTTTGTGTAGGCTCCCTACCACCATTGCCACCTACACCATGTTAAAGAGATGTGGCCATACTTCATTATACTACAATACTACAATTGAAACCATAACTATGCAAAAGGGTGGCCCCATTCCGAAATATATTAAAGCCTTACTATTAAGATTAGTGGCATTTGTAAAATATTCCCATTCCCACCTTTGACACCTACATTGTATTGAATAAATTACATTCTAGAAGTCTACACTTAATTAGTGTTATCTCATGTTAGTTTTTTTATTTATGCAAATGTCAGATGAGTGGCTGGGAATAACCTTTTTCATTCCCAGTAACTAGAGAACTAATGAGCACTGTACATATATACTGACATTTCATGAACTAAGGTGCACTTACCTTACATCTAGTCTGATACAGTAATTTTTTTGATTTGTCAGAGCAAATATATCACCTGACTGTATAGAGTAAGGATCACCTGATGTTAAGAAGCATTGGGTTATTACTTGAAGGTGACAGCTAGCCCTTTCTGCCCTCCGACCTGTTGAAAAATGATTTTGCATTATAGCCCATCCTTTCCTTTTCCCAGTGAGGAACAATGACACACGCCAACATTGCACACTGACAAGCGGATGCCTGAGGGATTTCTATAGCTAGTTCTCTCCAACTGCTTTTAGACAGGCTGATTACTCAGGGAAGCATTGCTTCTTGGTTACCTAAAGAGGCACAATGGGTAACCAAGCCATATCCCTCTTCTTGGCAATCAGTCAATGTCTTAGCTGCAGGGATGTGATGGAATCAGAATATATACCTACTGACTTGTGGCATCACAACATATGAATAGAGACACTTTAAATTAATGAAGAAATAAAAAAAATAGAACAAAAGAGAGTTTCCTGATAATCTACAAAGAACACATTTTTTTCTTTGGTTGCTCACTTGGAGCTTGACACCATCATGTGTGACTTTCTAATGATTGGGTCTGACCATAGGTAATAATATCATATACAGAGGTTAAACCAACGCCAAATTTTGGCAGTATTGTGTTCTGCATCTGAATACACAACCTAAAGTTCATTCTTTTCTGCACATAGTTTTGTGTTTTTTTAAAGGTGCCATTATCCTCCTATATTTTTAATAAACAATATAATACCCCATATCCAAAGTGTAATTGATAGTGTTTATTGGCCTACCACAATTATAGTTCAGAAAATCAGCTTACTGCTTCATTCATACACTATTAATGGATAGGTTGATTTACCTATATCCTCTAAAACTTATGATGTAAAAATGTTTAGATTTGTGTATCGGGTGTCTCTGTGCTTGTCTGTTAGTATACTGTTAGTGTATGTCTCTGTACGGAAATTTTGTACACCTCCTCCTGTCATAGTGGCTATATCATATTTCAGAGGTCCCAGGTTGTTGTGTGCTCTCCTGACAGTATCTCTGCTACCCAGTTTTAGTGAATGTATCAGAGAGGACTAGGGTTCTCCAGTTGTTGCTGACTGACAAGATCAAACATCAAAATTCAGCAACAGCTGCAGAGCCACAGGTTAGCTAATGGCGGCCATACACTATGGGAGATGTTTGCTAAATCTGATTGATGTTCAAATCATCCGATAGACCCTTTTTCTATGTGTACTTTATTCAGTATACACCAGGGTAATGGTTCTGCACTAAAGGATATAATAAATTTAAAGGCTTAGCCTCAAGGTAGGGTAGGTCTTGACAGTTGTACAAGGAAAGCACAAGGACCCAGACTCAAAGGGATACAATTAAATTCAAATAATAACTCAATGAACCAGTCTGCAAATATTCCAATATTATACCCTTCAGTGAGTTATTCCAATAACTCATTGGATTTAATTTCATTGGATTAGCTGAAGCACTGTGCTTGGCCCTAAAGTGGTAGCAGTAATCACCTATCACCTGAATCAGAGATATATATGATTTATGCAGGTTAGGCTAGCAGGCTGGCAGCTTTGGATTTGTTGCTTCTTTGATGTTTCTTTGCCCTGCATGTGGCTCTAAACAACGTGAAGTATGGTATATAAAAAACATGTATCCTAGCCTTCTAGATGTAAAATGTGAATTGATCATTTCAGTTGATGGTGATGAAACCAACAATTTGGCTCATAGGAGATTAATCAAGTCAAATATTGTTGATAAAGAACAGACGAGTTTGTACATGCTTCCTCATCTGTTGCCTATCACGCTGTATATGATATGTCACCCTTATTCAAGATCTAAAATGTTAGCCACCCACCAGGGGTGGAAGTCATGTATGCACCAAATGTTGTAGGTTATATCTTGAGTGAGATTATATTTTTGGTCAGAAACTTTTTAAACAAATAGCCCCCTGTGTATGGCCAGCCTTATCCAGAAAAAGGGGTGATGGTTATGGGGGTTCCCTTTCCTTGTATCCATCTCATGCTAACCAGGTGCTGCCTTCCTGCTAGTCCAGAGCTGATCTAATACACTGCCTTTTATTTCTCTCTCCCATCTTCACTCTTATTATCTCTCTCATGTGCCTTACACTCCTCTGTGGCTTCCTCCTTCTGTCTCTATATTCCTCTTATCTTCTCCTTCCTGTCTTTCCCTTGCCAACCCAACCTCCTTCATACCCCATGTTCTCTAATCCTGTATAATGGGTTTTATATTGATCTGTAAATGTGTCTTCTTTTATGCATGCATTAAACTATATGTGCTGTTTTGCATGAAATCACACAATATATGGACCTTTGCCTTTTTTAATTTTGTATCATCCTATTAATTTATAATATTAAATATATATCTTTCCATAACTCTATCTACATCTGTATATGGATCTGGCTATCTGTATTGTTTTATCTTGCTGTTAAAATATACCTGATCCTGTTCCTCTTCTTCCTGTCCTCTTAATGAACTGCCACTACTCTGCATGCTCCTGTGCTTGTTGTGATGTGCTCTTGCAGAATTGAGATTTCCTGCAGGAACCTGCCTCTGATTTGTTCTACATGTGGAGTGCTGCCCAGTGCAAAGCTATCTGCAGCTACGACCAGTAACGCTGTGTTAGTGTCCTGCTCTCTTCTTCTGCCCACTCCAACTGCATACATTACAAACACTTCACTTATTACTATGTATTTGTCTCCACTATCAGCCAACACACATTGTACAGTTAGTAGAATTTCAGGAATTTCCCCATAAAGTGTACCTGCATCTTTCTACAAAATTAGGTAACCCAATATATACATGTTTATAAAGTATGATTCACCTATAGAGTGTTCCCATATATCTAGATGTTTCTATCAAAAAGGTTGAAATCTTGTATGAGGCAGGCAAGGGTTATTCTTTTTTTTACGAGTTTCTACTATTATAAATGGCCAACAAATATCTTTATTCATAGTATGCATCACCTATAGAATCTTCCCTTGGATCTAGATTTGTAGATAGTACAAATAAATTGCCTTTAGAGTGTTCCTTTTTCTAGATTTGTTTTCATTGTTTAGTTAGAGGGAAAAAATTTAATGGAAAGATTAAATGGAATCTTAACACAAGGGTTTCTGTGAGCTTACTTACTAGAGTAGAGTACCTTTTTTTATATTAGAATTCCCCAATATATTATTTTTTTTAATCATTAAATATTAATATTTACATAGTATATATTACTTATAGAGTCAGGAATAGAGATAGGAAATAGGGAAGTCAAAATCCCAAATCAAGCTGGTGGGAGCTTCAAAAATTGGCATGTAGTATGGTAAGATTAGGAGTATTTTTACTCACTCTTTCGGTGAGAGCCACAAAATGTGTTGATATCTACTGTTTTTATTCATGCAAATGAATATTGAATTTTTTTTATATATATATACATATAAATAATGGGTGCCTCGACAAAGCCTTTGCTTTTCTTGGGAAAACCCTACTCTTCTGATCATCTATAGAGTTTTCTCTAAAAGTTTTCTCTTTTATATTTTTCAAATTTTAGTTCTATTTTTTTTCTCTAGGTTTTCCCATATAGAGCATTTGTTATGTAGAATATGTTGTTGTATTAATAGTGGGGAAAAGGTAGAAGTTTAAAGTTGAATTAAAATAAGTTAAAAGCCATAATTAAATGCTTATGTAAGGTTGCCTAGAACAGGGAAGTGTATACATGTAGTGAGTGGGGGCCGACGAGTGACGGAGTGCAGCGTGATGACGTCATCAGGCAGCACCCCATCGGTCAGAGTATGGCAGGCACCCTTTAAGTGCCGGCCCTTAGTTTGAACGGGAGATTTAGAGACATGTCCGACCGAGCTTTGGTGGGAATAGGGATCTTTCGCCCCATGTGGGCACCCGTGACTGAGATTTTACTTTTAGAATAGCTTATTGTTTCAGAAACACAAGTGATAAAAAATCTTCACAAACAGATGTCCCCTATTGAAAATTTCACTCTAACCTTGTTCCAGTTTCAATCTAAAACTAGACAATTTTGTTCCACTTTGAACTAATTTCTATAATAATGGAAACAAAGGTTAGACAGAAATAAAAATAGGACAAAGGTTTTACTCCTTCTCTTTTATTCCATTAACTAAAACAAGGTTTAATTTTAAGCCCCCATTTCTTTACCAATCACTTAATCTAGAGACAATACACAACAGCAGGCACACTGTAGTCAGTTTTGTTACACCAAAATGGATATTTTACAAGCCTGAATGTAGATAAGAGAAACAAAACAATAAATACTATCTATTAAACTAAATACCTTAGCTGGAATTTAGCATATGAGTTCATTTTTGGATTTAATTGACAGGTAAAGGAAAATTGTGCAAGAGGTCACAGTGTGTTAGTTGTCACCTGAACAGTGTGGTGTCTTCTCTGTACAAGTCCTAAGTAGTGTGCCTGTCACCGGTCTCTTCTCGTGTCTTCCAAGCCACATTAATTGGAAGAGTTCCGTTATAGTTCCTTTTCATCTGCATGACACCCATGGAGGCATCTAATGCTTCTGTCACTTTCCTGAGGCTAGGAGAGGTAACCCATACTAGCATTACCCAGCACACCTTACTGAAGTCAGGGGAAACTGCCACAAGCAGAAATTTGTCAGCACTGCGACTGCACACACCTAACCTGGGATTCTTGATCTTTTATCTCTCCTCACCCACACCTCCGGCATTTCCGTTCATGTCGCTGTGCATTTTACTGTGTTGCCTACCACTCGCTTGCTCTTCATGGCTCTCCATCTCTGTTACCTTGCTCTCCTTTCTAATTTTCTTCCTATTCAACTACATTTCAATTTACTTTTCCATTTTGTCTGTTGCCTAATTCATTTCCCCCTTTTTTGTATTTCCCTTGTTTATAACATAATTTATTTTTATTCCACATCTTATTTTTTAATTTTCTTTCATTTTTTATTTACTTATGTTATTTTTCTCCCCCTCTTTTTCACACTTCCCATTATCATTCTGTTTTTCTCTTCTTCCCTCTCTCTCTTTCTCGATATCCCTCCTATATGCACCGTGTCTCCACTCCCTTATCACAGGGCATCTCTCTGGAGCTCCTGCGTGGTCCTTCCTCTTCTTGCCCTCACTTGGATGTCTGCAGTCCTAGCCATGACCGACCGTCGATCCATTCTCTTCCAAGTCCTGTTTGCAGTGTTCAATTCTGTTCAAGGCTGCGTGATCATCACTGTTCACTGCTTTCTGCGCCGGGAGGTAAAAATCTGCCATTGTTACTTGTTGGAGGTCTCTATCCTACTTAGGGGATGCAGAATTTCCCCTAACTCTTTATATATGCATCATCAAGAATGGCTAATGCTAGCATTATATTCCTTTCTGACAAAATGCGTCTGTCTGATGCAGATGGCTGACCACAATCTAGTATCTGTGGATAACATAAGGTGAACTTTTGACTATGAACATTTAAGTATATACATATGTTGCTGGGGACTTGCCAGTTAGCATTGTCACTGTTGGCACACAAACCTTTAGATTGTCAATCGGCACCTAGCCATACCAGGTTGCACATTTCTTGAATTACAGGTTTAAGTCATCGGTTAGTACACTGTACATCACTAATAACTTTATACTATAACATTTGCACTGTAAGTAAGGCCTTGTCTCCACTGCATCTAAATTCCCACATTTGATGTGCATCAAACACAGGACTTTGGATGCAACAAAGCCCATTGGATATAACTACCCAGTACTTATGGGCCCGCTGGACACGTTAATATCAATGCAGAGCCCGTAACAAAGAATATGTAGTACTCCCATTAAATTCTATTGGGTGCATTACATCAATGCATCCATAAACAGGTGTGTATTTATGGGCACATTGCCCCATAGAGATGAATGGCTGCATTAAAAAAACTAACATGGCCGATCTAGGAAAACCATGTCAAAAGTTGAAGTTGTTTTTTAATATAAACATCTGCAGTGAAGACAAGTTTTGTATATGAAAATTGTGTTTGTGTGTCATACTGCCAAATTCCAGTGGCCAATGCTTTATAAATATACTACAAATGCAAGTTTACCCCAAAAAATAAAAAATAAAATTACCTTTCAGTGGCACTCTGACACCCTTTTCCTCCCAGCACTCAACTGAGTGGATCAGCCATTGTGTGGCGCCATAGCTGCACAACTTTATCGAGATAAGTACAAACAAAGGGCAATTTCTGAAGTTTATTTTTTCTAAGAATATGATTTGAAGTCTTGAAAAAAATTATCTACTAGACCTTTCTGTATGCTGCTCTGGTCTTCCTTATCCTGCCAGAAGTCTGTAATGTTTTATTATTTATGTCAGTGTGATAAAAGTACAAAAAAAATTGCGGGACATTATTTTGCCCATACATTAGATATACTGTAAATGAAGTGTGACCACATAAAAAATAGGGTGGCTCCATTAACATTTTATAAATACTTTGTGACTGCCGGGAAAGGTTGCAATGGCCACCATGGCTGTGATTAAGGATCATTACTTTAGATGAACTGACTTGATAGAAGACTTTATATCCATCTTTTATATGCTTCATCACCCAGCAAATTGGCTAAATGTATAAATGTATGCATTTAGTCATGCAAAACTTGAACACCTTTAGAGTACTTGACTGAGCCAAAACCAGTGTAAGTTTACATTTATCTAGTATCTACTAATTTTCTTTTCTTTGTGTGGACAGATTCAGGAAGTGGTGAAGTGCCAAATGGGTGGGTGTCGCAGTGATGAAAATGAGGATTCTCCAAACTCCTGCAAGAATGGACAACTTCAGATAATGGTAGGTAATCAATTTTTACAATGAGCATGTGCTAGTATACAGCCCATAACCTGCATTGGAGATTGAAACCCTTTATATGTACAGTAGGGTATTATGAAGGACATGAACGGTGCCTTTAAAAAGGTCATAGAAGATGTTTTTATAGGGTAAGGGGTACGTTTTTTTATAAGGTACCTCAAAACTCACACTTATTAAATGAACAAACAATCATCACAAGTAGAAAATGATTTGGGGTGCATAGATTTTGTTACTACAATTTTACTTTCTCTCCATTATATACCTATAGAACTTTCAGGCCTAATACAATGTTAGGCTCAGGGGCTATAGAGTGAAGGTTAAAAGAACTGCAGATACATCTGTATTTACATGCAGGGAGCTAGGTACTTGACATAAGGCATGTTTCCACTTAGGCGTTTGCCCACGGTTTGAATCGTGGCGCGGTGCCCCTGGGAGATCGGTAGCACCTAGCAATCCCCCATGGTCTCCAGCGGTTCAAACCGTGGCCACGGACCTGCAGGCAGGAAGTTGGGGGTGTGGCAAGATGTCCTGTCCCACTCCCACAACTTTCTCCCTGATCAAGCCCATAGACAGTGAATGGGCACGGTTAAGAATCCATGTATGGAGACACAATTTTTAAGCATGTGCATTCACCTCTATGGCAATCGGCTGCAAGCGACCCACGATCCAAAGCCCGGTAAGCCGCGTTTCAGATCACGGGCCGCATTGCGTCCATGGGGGATCTCAGCCCACCGCAGATGTGGATTTGACCCCATTAAAATGTATGGGCGCAATCTCCGCCCCATGATTATAATTGCAGGAGATTGTGGAAACAAGGCCCCATACACGGCTTGAATTTGCATTACGTTCCTTAATGCTTAAGGTGGGACACGCTTACGCTTGCAAATCTAACTCTGCCCACCTTAAGCATTCAGTCCCGCTCGCACAAACGGGGATCCGAAAGGTTGGTAAGTCCCTGTTTGATCGTTATTACTTTGGATGTAGACCATAGATCCACATCCAAAGTATTGGCAAGTGAATGAGCACCCAAATTGCATCGATTCACTGAACGATTGTTGAACGAACGTTGATAGATTTTGGCATAAGCATGTCGACATCGATTATTTAATGATCGTTTGGAAATTGATGATTATGGCTAGCTTTATGCTAGGCATACACATGCCGATAAGCGGCCGATTTTTAATCTGACCGACGGGCATGCGCGCTCGCGCCATCGGTCAGGTTAAAAATCGTCCGCTAATCGGCATGTGCCCACATGGGGCAACAGATCCCTGTCGCCCCACAGCTCGGCCGGCCAGAGAACAGACATGTCCGATAATCTCTGGCCGGCGCGAGCCGATGGAAGCTGATGCCATAAGCTGCAATGAAGACGGCATCTCCATCGCAGCTTATGGCCGGCACACAAAGGGTGCTCAGCCGATTGAAGGGACCCCACAATGCAACGGGATGCTAACGTGATGACGTCATCACGTTAGCATCTCGGAACACATCGGAGTAGGTCGGTCTGACCTACTCGGTGTGTGTATGCCCAGCATTAGAGACGGTATCTGCCTTTGCCTTTGCTTTGCTCTGCAGGATAGCTTTACATTTTCTAGTCACAGAATGGGGGAGGACTGTGATTGGGAGTTTAATTATACTGGACTTTAGTTAAACTTGGGTTTGAGTAAACCTTTTGGTTGAATAGGTTACTAAACTTAACGTCGATTTAAATTGACGATTATTTTTGTCAGCCGATTGTAAATTGAATAAAAAAAATATTTAATTGAATTTTGATCTGACCAGTTGGAAAATTTTAATTGGTTGTTACCACATCGAGTGTGAATTAAATACTATTAATTGTCCCAACCAATTGTGATTAGATCCAATCACTTAGCATAATGTAACATCCGGGGGAGTGCTTTCTATCTACTAGTACCTAGAATAGGATGTTTGTATGTATGCTATATATATATAGAATTGTTTTGTTTTTAGCATGACAGGATACAAGCTATAGGTTATATAAACCAATTTGAAATTGCAGTAATGTAAATAGTTTTCTGCAGGAAATACCATGTGAAGGTGCATAGAAATAATATGCAAGCCCGCCAAATTTGAATGCCCTGCCCCGTTCAGTCGCCATTTTGACTGTAGTCAGACCACTATGATTACTATACATAGGTCAGGTTATCTTGAGGCTGCTGTTGCAGTAATGGAAATGTTAACCCATGAAAAAAAAAGTTGTCATTATAGGTAGTGTGCTTGAATTTGTTCATAATTAAAGTATGATGCAGCGGAGACTGCATACTCCTGCCCAAGTAATAAACCCCGATCCGTTCAGTCGCCATTTTGACTGTAGTCAGATCACTATGATTACAATTCATAGGTTAGGTTATCTTGAGGCTGCTGTTGCAGTAATGGAAATGTTTAAGATCGAACACTCAATGTGGTGTGTCATTCGATACAATTACAATCGATATACGATTAAATGGTCGAATAGTTGGATCTAATTGATGATCAATTTGTTGCAAATTGAACTTTGTATGGCTACCTTAAGGTATCTCAAAGAGTATGTGTGTCTCCAAAACCATGATAAAGGTGTTATATATTCTGTATGTCCCCAGAATTAATTTTATGAAAGAATTGCTCCCAAGGTTATTCAATTTGGTTGTTTAGTGAAGCTTTTCATAGATAGGATTACAACTTCATTATTCGCGTTTAAAGAATAAGTAGGTCTGTTCATCCACAACGCCTTTTACTTTCCATGTTCTGCTCTGCTCATATTAAATACCCTTTCACCTTTTCATTGCCTGTTCTTCTTCTCTGGCACATTTTCGGTATCCTATCTTTTATATACATATAGGTTACATTTTTTTTATCATTATTTTATATTCGATACATCACATCTATTTTGGAAGGGTAGAAGAAGACCCACGGCAAAAAAAGAAAGCTCATATAGAGGCGCTCGTAGGAGCTTTCTTTTTTAGCTGTAGGTCTTCTTCTACCCTTCCAATAGTGTGCCAACAATATTCGCCACAAACCCATTTTTGACAACAGGTTGCTGGCCAAAAAACAGAACCTATACTTTCTTGGCCTGAAAAAAACTCAAAGAGTAAGTTGACACCTACTTTCTCTTGGTATCTACTTAATGTAAACCACTCCTAAAACATCCTACCAGATCCCCCCTTATTTCTTCTCCCACCTCCATTTATCCTTTTTTCCTCCTTTTTCTCTCTTTTACCACTTTTGGCCTACGTTTGAAGGTTTATATATATCTATATATATAGATATATACAAAGCAAAACCCTCACAAGCTAACTCTATCACATCTATTTTGCACCATACAAGTTCAATATACTGCTCTCACCAAACTTCTCTGAATGTTTCTATAGTCTCCAGTTTTTGATACTTTAAGTAAGCATAGTTTTTAGAAGTGAAAGGGCAATTAAAAATACTTCTTTATTCCAAATCTACTGATTTGAACTTTTTCACTTAATGAATTGCTTATCTGACCTTTAGTCAATCTGGCATAAAATCAAAAAGGGATAGGGGCCTCAGCTCTACATTCATCTCAAGTGCCATATTTTCAGTTTTCTCTGATGTAATTATGCTAATTTATGTGGTTCTATAAATGCTTCATCATAGATCAAAAGACATGCTGCTATATGACCACTATTAGAGTTATGTAAGCTTAAAATTTCCTTTAGTGCTGTTCTGTACTTAGAAACTTGAATCATGTAAAAATAGAAACATAAGAGATCTACACCTTTTTTATATTCTAACACTCAATCTGCATTGCTTTATCAACCTTTTTATAACCTAACCAGATTCCCTGATCTTTCAAATACACAGCATTACAGTACAGATTTGTATTCCTAAACAAACTCCAGTTGGCACATACAATACACACAAAGCTTATTAATGAAAGCTGGAAACTCAGTTCTTACTTGTTCTGTGGTATTACCTTTAATGAAATCAATAAAATAAAAGCAATACTACAAATCTTTGAGAAGACATTCCATTTTTTTTATATTATATGATATGTTATGATGTTATGAGCATTGAAAAATAAACCTGATCATGCTATGGACCCTTTCACAAATATGTACTCTTATGCTTTTGCAGACAGATTTTGAAAAAGATGTGGACCTGGCATGTCAGTCAGATGAAAAGGCATCATGGTACACAGCACACGGTGAAACTGGTAAGCTGAATTACTAAATAATGAAACATTCCTAACTGCTTTTTCAGAAAAAGTATTAAGAAAACTTTTACTAGGGCTTCATAAGGTTAACCTTCCTCCTTCAACAGCTTAGAACACTTGTACTGATATTTGTTGATTTATCAGAGATGTCACAAAATTTCTGTAGTTAAATATAAAGTATGCACTGTATTGGTAAAAGAAAAACACCCAAAATGTAAAAGCAGAGATTGAGTTTTCTTAATTATATAAACTGGCAGTGGTAACAAAATCAAAATCTATAAGGCAATTGGTTAGTTTGGTGACACATCACCTTGTACACTGCCTTGCCCGTCACGCACTCTAATATTTTGTTGGTCTGGACTCTGCATTGGCCAATCCATGTGTCTCATGCTCCCTTAACCACTCTTTCACAATTTATGCCCAATGAATCCTGCAGGGCATTGCCATCTTGGAACATGCCCGTGCCATCAGGAAAGAAAAAATCTGTTGATGGAATAACCTGGTCATTCAGTATATTCAGGTAGTCAGCTGACCTCATTTTTGGAGCACATACTGTTGCTGAACCTAGACCTGACCAACTGCAGCAACCCCAGATCATACTGTAGCACAGGCTTGTACAGTAGGCACTAGGCATGATGGGTGCATCACTTCATCTGCCTCTCTTCTTACCCTGATGCACCCATCACTCTGGAACAACACTTTTTTTTGGCCAGGCAGTGTATATATATTAGATGTATTGCAGTTGTTATTCAGTTTAGAAAGCTCTGAAATAAAGAAAGATGTGTCTAATTAACCTCCCTAGCGCTCTTGCAAGGTCCAGATTTCTGTACCAAAAGCACACCATACATGGAATTTTTTTTTGTGTTGTAGGCCCTGTAACGTTAGGTTCCTGCTGGGATCGAACCCAAACTCGGTTCTGGTTGCTCAGCAGAGGTGGCGAGTCTGGCTGGTGTGCCACTTGCAATCCTGGTGAGTAAACCTGAACTGGGTTGCAGAGGAGTGGACACACAGCCTGCTTCATGGGAACCTTGTCCAGCTGAGTTCCATACACCTCATCAGCATCTGACAGGCCTCAGCTGATTGTCAGGTTTGAGCAGCTTCCTATTAGCACATCCAGTGCAATAGGACAGGCTGCTGGTTTCATTGGGTTTACCCTGCATACCCAATTCCTGGCCTCAAACAACCTTGTCCCTGCCTAGAAATCTGTTCCTGTTGCCTTGGCTGACCCTGCTTTGTTCCCCCTTTGGACTCCTGACCTGTCCGCTCTGCCCTGCTGTGCCACCTGACCACCATCCCTGGTTCGTATTCCTGTCCCTTCCCTGCTCTCCTCCCTTCCTTGATACCCGTCTTGGTTGTCCCTACCTTACCCTTGTGTTTGCAGACCCCTTACCTGGTTTTCCCTCCTGGATCCCAGACCTACCTCCACTCCTGACCCGCCTTCCCGATAACCGTGTGGATCCGTGTACCCCGCATCCTGTCTGGTCCACCACCAGACACCCTTCTGGGGGGATTGTCTGGGGAAGCGGGACCTGCCCTCTGTGCGGGAAAATCTCTAGGTCCCCCCTCAAGGGGATTGGTCCCAACCCCCTCCTGGGGGGCTATTGGGGGAAGACCCAGAGCAAGCTTAGACTCCCGCTCCCAGTCCAGTCCTGTGCCTATCCCTGGTTGGTGTATCCTCTGGCTGACCGCTGCCTGGAGAGTCTCCGGGTCTGGTGAACAACAGCAAACAGCCCGGCTCTCAGGGCTGTCACTCCTGTGGGCAGTTCCCTGCCTTGAGCCACACCAGGGCTAACATAGGTTGCCTTTCCTGGTACCTCCCTGTCACCGGCAAGACCTGACACTCCACTCCAGACACCACCTACCCTTCCCTACCTCGCGCAAAATGGGTCTTAGCCCTCTCGTCCCCCTAGCCCAGGCGTTAACAGAATGAACCACCCCAAAAACCTTTCTAAGCCCGCTGGTGCGTCCACTATGTGGCAAGACGTATCCACACAGAGACCCCAGAAACCCTACCCTCTAGTATGTGGTGAAAGGGGCTTTATTTCACTATACTTTCTGACGGCCTTCAGGGAATTCATCCAAGAACCCTTCCTATCTACCCGGGGACACCTGCAAACGTGATTGGTTTTTTCGCACTTGCTGCGGGGGAAAGGCCTATCATGGGTTGTATCCACGTCCAAACCTAAAGGCCGAATTCCTAGAGGACCCTCATGACCTCGTTATGGCCCTCGGACCGCCGTTATGAAACTCAAAAAATAGCATCCCTTTGGGGCCTGTTTCCGTCATCCCATCCCTTGTGGCCCCTGCTCCGCCTGCCAATCCCCCCATTACCCTGTCCTTACGCTTCCAGAGTACCAAGAGGGCCGATGACTTTTTTTCCCGAAAGGACTTACTCCTGATAAGACTGGAACCGCAAGGTGCTGACCCATATCAGGGCACCGGGCAGGTTTACAAAGCTGCCGTGAAACACCCCCTCAAAAACCTCATTTACTCCTGTCTAGGGCCCTGATTCTAAGCATATGGATTATGATTGGAATGTTTACCCTTTCGGATACGTACTGGAACTACCCTACTCTGAGTTTCAGACGATTGGGTACGATGGAAATCCACGCGACCATGCTATTCTCTGGCAACGCAAGATCGCCTGTACTCTCCAAGACTCGCCCCCGACCGTCCACGCTCTCCCTCTGCCTTACAGACCTAGGCTTTAACCTCTGCCCCCTATAATGTGCAGCTCGGGCTGTATTGGCACTGTCGTCTGACACTGAGGATGATTGCGATATCTATTTCGTGTGAGTGTGATTGGGGTTGCACGCTATCTTACTCTGGCTCTATGCATGGGGATGAATGGTCCGTGTTCTCCTGACCCTGTGAATGTATGGTCTGCTGTCTCTGGGGGAAAAACAAGACCCTTTCCTTGCTGTAACTCTGCGCCTCCCTTAAGTTGCTTCTCGGTACCCCCCAATGCCTCACACATACTACGTGGGTCCTCTACACCCCCCTCTGAAGAATCCCTCTGTCGCCAAAGGTTTCGACATTCCTCCTTGCTAGAGTGTTGTCCCGGTTCTCGTCTGCTCCGTTCCACCCTCCCTTTCTAGATGCCTATACCAGCCTTTCCCCTGGCCACCTTCACCAAACCTTGCTGTCCCTCCTGAACCTGTCCCTTCCCGGGACCGCTCCTGCTGCCCTACCAGGCCGGACCCTCCTGACCTCTTCCCTTGCCCGGGACCTCCTGAACCTGACCCTGCCCGGATCCCCTCCTGAACCTGTCCCTTGCCCGGGACACTCTGAACCTTGCTCCTGCCCGGGACTCCTGAACCTGTCCCCTGCCCGGGAACCCTCTGAATCTGTCCCTTTCCTGGGACCCCTCCCGAGTTCTGTCCCTCCGGGGACCCACCTGAGTCTGTCCCTTCCGGGGACCCACTTAGTCTGTCCCTTCCGGGGACGCCACCTGAGTCTGTCCTTCGGGGACCCCACATGAGTCTGTCCCTGCCGCGGGCCCTCCTGACTTTTGTCCCTGCCCGGTGACCCTCGCTGAACCTGTCCCTGCCCGGACCTTCTGAGTCTGTCCCTTCCTGGGACCCCTCCGAGTTTTGTCCCTTCCGGGGACCCACTGATTCTGTCCATTCCGGGACCCACTTGAGTCTGTTCCCTTCGACCCAACTGAGTCTGTCCCTTCCGTGGACCCACCTGAGTCTGTCCCTTCCGGGGACCCACCTGAGTCGGTCCCTTCCGGGGACCACCTGAGTCGGTCCCTATCCGTGGACCCACCCTGAGTTGTCCCTTCCGGGACCCCCCTGAGTCTGTCGTCCGGGGCCCCCGAGTCTGGGTCCCCTTCCTGGGACCCACCTGAGTCTGTCCCTTCCGGGGGACCCACCGAGTCTGTCCCTGCCCGGGACCCGCGAGTCTGTGTCCCTCCCGGGACCCTTCTGAGGCTTCTGTTCCTTCCGGTGACCCCACCCGAGTCCTGTTCCCTGCCCGGGACCCTCCCGAGTCGGTCTCCCTGCCCGGGACCCTTCTGAGTCTGTCCCTTCCCGGGCCCCTTCTGAGTCTGTCCCTTCCTGGACCCTTCTGAGTCTGTCCCTTCCTGGGACCTTCTGAGTCTGCCCTTCCTGGGCCCTTCTGATCGTCCCTTCCTGGACCCTCTGAGTCTGTCCCGTCCTGGGACCCTTCTGAGTCTGTCCCTTCCTGGGACCCTTCTGAGTCTGTTCCCTTCCTGGGCCCTTCTGAGTCTGTCCCGTCCTGGGACCCGCTTCTGAGACTGTCCCTTCCTGGGACCCTCCTGAGTCTGTCCCTTCCTGGGACCCACCTGAGTCTGTCCCTCTACTGGACCCCCTGCTGAGGCCTGTTTAGGCCCCAGACTGCCCCTGCCAACCCAGCACCAGCCTCTTCCTGGATTCTTCCCAGACTGTACCTGTCCTGTTGACGGTCGCTCGCCACTCCTCATGTGGTTACTCCTCTGCCTCTGACAGATTTCAACCTGTCCCTTCTTAATACCTCTGTCAGTATTGTGTGGCATTATGCTGTGGAACACACACATTCCACGGGGAGGTAACCGTGGTCCGGCCATTTCCCCCCAGGGAGTCGGCTTGCGGACCAGGCTGCACGTGCCTGCGGCCCACCCAGGCTCCAACCTGGTCCGCTACTGGTCTGTATGCCATACCGATTGTACCCACCAGTGGCTTGCCTGAGTTTCAGTCCAAACCTGTTTTGGTGTCTCCTGCCAGTACCACCTAGGCCTACTACTGACTTGCCTACAATTCTGCCAAAGGCTGTTAGTTGCTTTGTCGGGACTCAAACCAATTTCGCTCATAGTCCTTCCACCCCACCACAGCTTATACCCGCTGTTGGCAAGCACCACCTTCCCCGAGATGCACATGCTGTTTCAGCCTGAAGCTCATGGCAATTTCGGCAAAGTCCAGCCTGACCCTTCCTAGGCTCCTTCTGTTGTTGTTTCAGACCCTGCTGGCTCCTGCCCGGTGGCTGCCCTGACCCCGCCGGGCTCCTGCCTGATGTCTGTCTGATTCTGTCCGTTTGCTGCTGTTGTCTCTCCTGACCCTACCGCGCCTGCCCTTGGCACCGATTCTTCCCTGTATTGTTTGGGGATGCCCTTTGGTCCTGGCTCGCCGAGCAAAAATTGCTGGCCCCCATGCCATGGAGCCCCAGCGCCTGACTGGCTCGTGGTTTTTGACCTGGGAGGTGGTTTGGTGACAGTCCTGTCTGCTCGTTGGGAGGGGGCTCAACAGGATGGTTCGCCCCTTAAAAGCGTCTGGAAGCTGCTTTGGAAGAGGGGGGCGTAATGTTAGGTTCCTGCACGGATTCCGAACCCAGAACTCGTTTCTGGGTTGCCAGCAGAGTGGCGATTCTGGCTGTGTGCCACTTGCAATCCTGGTGGACCTGAACTGGGATTGCAGAGGATTGGACACACAGCCTGCCTCATGGGAACCTTGTCCAGCTGAGTTCCATACATCATCAGCAGTCTGACAGGTCCGCAGCTGATTGGTCCCAGGTTTGAGCAGCTTCCTATTTAAGCACAGCCGTGCAATAGGAAGCTGCTGGTTCATTGGTGTACCCTGCATACTCCAATTCCTGGCCCTCAAACACCTTGTCCTGCCTAAATCTGTTTCCTGTTCCTTGGCTGACCCTGCTTTGTTTCCCCCCCTTGACCCTGACTGCCTCTGCCCCTGACGTGCCAGACCTGACCACCATCCCTGTTTCGTATCCTGTCCCTTCCCTGCTCATCCGCCTCCTTGATACCCGTCTTGGTAGTCCCTACCTTACCTTGTGTTGCACCCCTACCTGGTTTTGCCCTCTGGATCCCAGCTA
>CM070033.1:99299417-99314412 GCA_036250615.1 Ptychadena robeensis
TTTTTTACATCGAAAATCGTCGATTGAACGCTAAAATTGTACCATGTGTGGCTAGCTTAAGGGAGCCTAAATCTGACTGTGTCATATAATAGGCACCAGATTAAAACCCTGGGATCTGTTATGTAATATAAGTGTCCAAAAACTCCTTTACTTCTCTGCAATAGAAATCTGTGCGAGCAGACTTGTCCTGAAGGGAGTTCTTGTTATTCAGCTCTGCTGGCACCAAGCTCTGCAGTCTAAAGCATGTTTCATTTTTTCTCAAAAGGGTATATTAAGGCATTTCTTAACAGAAGTACATAGCATGTCCTAACATTGAGAGGACTTAAATTCAGCTGAAAACCACCAAGCAGTATCCCAATATGCATTTTAGATCTTGTGTTGAACTGTAATAGTGGTATCTTACCATCCATGTTGCATTTCATTTGATCTATGTAATGCATAATGGAGCAGACATAAGACTACCATTTCTGTAGCACAGCGAAGGATTGTCATGGTGGGTGATTAAACCCACTGGGGTCTACCACAGTTGAAATTATTTTTTGGCAGATTGACCTTTCTAGCAAAATTTCTACAAAGACAATATTTCTCTGCCTATTGACATTTACAGATTAAACTGCTTTGCGATAGTGCTTGCTCTGATATGGGAAGCAAAGCATCATCCATATAAATCGATAAAACACGGTTATCTAGTGGCTAATTTAGCATGAAAAACATCACAAACTTGCATGAAAAATCTCCTAGACATGGGAGAATTTTTTTTACTTATACTAAGCAAATAACCAGATAGCAAATATGTCTAGTTTAGTATTTTTTGGTTTAAAATACTTGCAACGAAGTAGATCCCTTGGTCAGTCTTCAGCTCTCCTAATGTCTACCTATTGCCCCTGCTCCTTCTTTCATTATATCATATTATGTCCTAATTCGATATCCCTGAACATGATTCAGTAGACAGTCATGCTGCTGTTAGCATGCTTGTTGCTATGAATCTCATTGGCCATTCTACTATTGCTATTGACTCGGTACCATAACTGCCTCTGTTTTATCTGACAACACTGCCATGTCACTATTCTGCTATGTTTGTAATACAGAGAGACAAACGCTGGAGCATATCCTCCGGAGGAGCAGTGGAGAGAACCTCAGCCAGTGTGAGTAACATTATTTACTGTGTCACAAATGAAAGAAACATATGTGCTTCCCATTTTGTTCTTCCTGCATGCCCTGCAGGCCCCTGGACTTGCAAGTTTCCAGTGATAGCTTGTTTACTCCTATCACAACCAATAAAGTGAACATGACATTATAAATTCAACAGTGAGTGACAGAATATGGTAGTCAAGCGACTGTCACTACTAGGACAAACACACTTAATTACTTTGATCTATTGTTGGGGGCAAAACACAATGCTTGTATTACTTGAGCTGTAAGCTAAAAATCAGTCCTTGTTGGCAAATCAATCAGTTGTACTGAAGCAACTAACACAGCATTTGTTAACTCTATACCTATAAGAGAGAGGCACCCTACGGCACATTTCTTATGTATGAAGTTGAACCTAAAGAATAATGGTTTTGTACTCAAGCCAGTAGTTCTGTTTAATTTCTGTCTCCTGAAGATAATAAAATATTCATGCAAATCAGAGATTACTTTAATTAAAAAGAAAAGAGCAATTACAGAATACCCACTGCTGTGTGATTTAGTGCAGCGTTATTTTTCATGTGGTCTCTTCCCTGTGTTAGTGGTATACCTTTGTAATGGGAATTGTTTTTGAATGAAGTGGAAATAAAAGTTTGGTTTATCCCAAAATTTTGTAGTAAGTGTAGAATAGGTTTTTTACCGACCCCACTCAAGAACCATTCTGTACTTTATCTATTGCTGACAGTTAGAGTAATACTACAAATGTATGCATAGCTGACACACCCATGATGAATTCTGGTTAGTTGAATCAACCATTTTCTTTCAACCTAAGCCCAAAAAATTATGTGCCGTGCCATAGTTTATTCCATTTCCTTGCACATTTTTCTATAGCAGACATGTCACACTTTTGGCCACATGCCATTAAATGGCAAATAAATGCTTAATTTAACAGAAAGAGAGACCGCCTTCTGATCAGATATAGAAATTGTGCCAAGGGAAGCTTTAAACAAATTCAACCTACCATTATCATGACCAGTTGACTTGAATGTTGATTTAGGTTACTTTGTATATTCAGTCATGGAATTGTCATTACATATATCTACTAAAAGTCTTTAGGATAGAGCTAATGTCAAACAGCTGGTTATATATTTAAGAGATATGCTAACAGGCATATATAAATAACAATACTAGTAAGCCTACGGCAGGGGCTGGCAAACGTTTTGGCTCGTGGGCCATAGTAGGCTTTAAATTTAACACATGGGCCGGACAAAGAACCTGTCATAATTCCTCCCAGCCTGGGTAGCAAGTTTAAACGGAATACAGTGATAAACTTTTCATCCTCTAGGCATTAACTCCACTTGATGCTGGAAACCAGCAAATGTCAGCCAAAGTATCTTTACATTAGGTTGACAAAGGACTGGGTTAAAAGGCTACATGGACCTGATATGGCCCGGGGGCTGTAGTTTGCTTACACCTGGGCTAGGGTGGCCTAACACTACTAATGTCCAATGACCAGTTTACCTACTTGAGTTTAAGCGAATCCATAAATACTATATTTATTGCTTTATAAGACATCTTCTTCCCCCCATCCAAACAGGGGGGAAACATCTGTGCAAATGTGTATATACTTTTTCTTTGCTGTTATTCTTTAAGACTGTAGTGTGCGAATCTTCAATGGAGGTAGGGTGAGACTGTCAGAACAGCTTATATATTCATATGCAATCCCTTTGTGCAGGCCCAGTGAGAGGCTCCTTCAACTTAAGAATTGCAGGTGCAGTGAATATATTACCTGCTTTTACAGCTGAAGACTCACCATGCCTCACATCCTTATTGCCAAGATGCGCTCATCATAGCCCATAGAAAAGAATGGGATGCATGTGCAATGTGCCTTTGTCCCCCTGTTCTGAGGGGGCTTTATGAGAGGAAAAGCGTAGTGTAGAAATACTTAAGTATATATAGTAGTTTCTGTTGGAAGAACTGCTAATATAAACATGTGTTAAACCAGATATCCAGATCATTGTGAAATGGAATGAATGTATACAATCTGCATAGTTTCTCTCACCATTGACAGCTATGAAATTATAACATACTAGAAAAGAGGTTCCCTAATGCTTGAATTTTTGCTTGTTTAGATGGACAAAAGAGGCATTTACATTACTTTGTTTTGCATATGAAAACTGCAGTCCATATTTGATGTTTTGCCACATAACTATATGCTGAGTATGCAACAACTCAACTGAAATGAATTGCCAGTATCTTACAATTTGATTCATACGCAGAAAGTGCTACCACCTTCATTGTGGCATCCATGAAAATACATAAGCCATATTTCTTGTGCTTTGACTTTTTTATTTTCTTCATGCTTAATATACTCATCAAAGTCATCTGGTCCAAATACAACCATCAACATTGTCTGAATTAGCTATGTCTATTGACGCTATTGGAGGAAGATACATTCATTGACTTCTCCAATTTAGACTGACCTATCAATTTACTAAGGTCAGATACATCTATCTGAAAACTAGTTTCATTCATTGATTTCCACGCAGTTCCATTTATCAGCAGATTCATCTATTGACTGATCCATTTATTCATCTATTGATGTTCCCTCAGTTGCTGCGTACAGAATTGTATTAATATCATGACGTGCAGATAACCCATTTTTCCACTGCTGGGCTCAGAATATCACCCGTGCAGAGCATACGTGTGAGCACTAATACACAAATTAATGAAATGATCTCCATGGGTGCATTTCATTCCATATTGGCAAGCAGTATAATGACAATTCATGGTGGTGTATTATTGGCATCTATTCTGAAATAATACTCAGAGAACTAATGCATTGTAATAATGTTTCCGTTGATATGGATCTCTATTACCTGACCTATGATGTTGACTTTCCAGGAGAAGACAAGTCCAGCTGGCCCTCATCAGAAAGTTTGGGATAGTTACAGAGCACGCTCTTCACAGATCCATGACCGCCTAGGCCTACGCTGTGTAGACTGGGAACAGCCTCCACGTATATCCATGGATATGTCAGATGGCGATTATCAGACTGAAGTATAAGACAATCTGTCCCTTTGCCTGTGAATTTATCAACCTCTTGGACTCCAGCTGATTGCCCTCATCAAAGAAGTGGTGTCTGGGTTCGCTGGTTTTAAGCCTACAGAGGATTACACTTTACTAAAGGAGTACCCATCGAAATGTACTGGAAACTCTAGCTCAACACAGAGTGTCCAATGTGAGCAAAAGGGATGATGGTCGATAAACAAAAGTAGTGGCCTTCTGGAAGAGCAATTGTCTGATTTTAAGATGGTATATCAAGGATCACTATTCCTCTTTGATCTATGGAGGAGCTGAGCAGTAACAAGCTGCTATTTCTCTTTAAATGCACACATATGTTGTCCTGTCACACAACTTCCTCTGTTCTGCTTCCTGGACATTGCTTGTAGAGTGACCACTTTCTTCCAGTTTTTTCACCTCCCCCCTCTCCTGCCCCCTGCCATTTTAAGGTAGGGATGACGAGCATAGCCTTGCCATCAAGAACTTCTGAAATAGATCCGCCCAAATGGACTAAAGTGACATCTAAAATTCCTTACTGATATTTCTAGGCATCTGGGCAGTGGGTATGGGGTCAGGTGGCACTGGGTTTTAAAAAAATGCCTAGAATTTGTTTAAAACGAGATTTAAAAAATAAAAAAAAATCTTTTGAAACATGATTTGAGGTAGGTTGTTGGCTTTTTACTGTCTATAAATAGAAAAAAAACATATTTAAATGGTCTTTTGTTAATAAAAGGTGTCTACGAAGGACACTAAAAATGTCATAAAATATTGGTAAAATGGAGCACTGCTGGTCAAGCCTTTTACATGGATTAGTAACAACTATATACATGCTGTACGATGGAATAAGGCCTTCTCCTATTGACTCATGGCTTTTACATTTAGCTCAGCCTGTATCATTGATACCTAAATGCCCAAGCCAAATTAAGCAGTGTTGGTACACCAGGCAACCTAAAAACATGTGATTAGTTTGCCTTCCTTATAAAGAAGATAGGACATTTATGTGGTAAGCAATTTAAGTTTTTGTTATTTGAATGCATAGAGAAATGTTTATAAGTTTACCTTTAAAAAAAAAAAAGTTGAATAATATTCATGTGCAGATGGCAGGCTCCACAGCCTGCATGTGATAACTACATTATGTTGGAGATGAGCAATGCGATGTTGAAATTGAGACATTAGTATGCACACCAGAGCGCCAGGAGCTGGCGGAGCACGTCTACGTCTCACAGGTCAGGTGGGTGCAGGTACAGAGCCCAATCGAGCAGGCACACAGATCTGACTGTGTGGGCCTGGCCCCCAATGGCCCACCCATAGTGCCAGCACTGAGCATGCAAGGAATACAAAGACTAAGCCAATCAAATTCTGTAGCTCCTGTGTTTGATTAGCTCAGTTTCAACCCACATGCCATTTGCAATGCGAATGTAAAAATTTTGGCAACTCATTGATCATTTCTATTGACTACAAGGAGAATTTCAGTGAAAAGCTGGTAAATGGATGAATGCACTGTAGCAATCATTAGTTTATTTTAGAGCCCATTTGTGTAGTAACATTTATGCAATTCCAGCCTATTGGTGCATGCAATTTTAGCCTGAGCTAGGCATGACAACAATATAATTTCAATATCAAGATCCAGTTGTCATCTTTGTGATGAAAACAGTATTTAAATAACCAGAAAGAGAAATCATTATATTAATTATATTTCCTGAGTATAACATTTTAAAACTTAGTATTAAAATATTTAAATATCATTTCCTACTCGTTGTGCTTCAGGGTAAGAAAATTCAAGGAGAGAATTGTGACTACAGTGCATGGGTGAGAGACGGGCCCATAGCAGATTGGGCCCACAGAGGATACCAGATCCAAAATATAACTATCTCCCAAAGTGAAACATCTGTCCTGGTACAGATGAAGAAATGTAAGATTGAATGTACAATGAAGTATCTGAGGGAATTTTGTCTGTCTTAGCATATGGCAATAATTTAATTAATAATATTGCAGACTTATAGTTTCAAAGTTGTATAGATCTGGTTGGACCGTTTTTAGACAGTGTGTGCTTAGAAATATATTCACTATTTACATAATTTAATATTCATGATTTTATAATGAGAATTTGCTCCTGGTAGAGTCATTTAATCCCATCAACACATTGTTTTCCACGCATTAACACTATCCAGCAACCCATCATTTGACTATGTTCATCATTAAATGTATGCATTTGGCTTACTTATGGCTTGAGGTACATACAACAAGGCCTGATATATACAAGAGGCCTAGATGTGTAGAAAGGGCAAAAAAATATGATTCATAAAACTAAAAGTATTTAGAAGGAAGCTGCTAATTAACAAGCCAATATAATTTAGCATGCAAGAGGAAAATAGAATGCTCAGAGGAAACTCAAGCAAACACAAGCGGAACTCTATACAGATATTGCGCTGGTGAAGCATCCAAAATTGGCATTAGTAATGTGTATCTATAGTCAAAAACATTTCTACATTTTTCAAACATGAGAAATCACGGAAATCTGCAAAGGTAAAGCAGTGAACTATAAAGCTGGTAGTTACATTTCATTACTTAAATTACAGAAAACATTTTTACATATGTCTGTGGTACTAACTCTTCATCTTTTATGCTTGACTGATGCATTCTTCCCTTCCGCACCAGATCCCTATAAAAAACACGGACTGCACAACATGGATTTTAAATGGCCACAGCAGCCTTTTTTTAACAAATTATGAACATATAACAGGGGTCTTTGGGTTTCTATTAGCCAAAAGACTTTTCTAAACATAACCCCTATGTAGTGATCATCGTCCCCAGGCGCACCCCAACTGCCTTGGAGACAGCACCAGAATTACATTTCCATATCCAATGAGACCAATACACTGGGAGAGCACCAGGTGGGCCTCCCACCTTGTAATCATAACTGTGCTTTGAACAGATCACCAAAGGCCCCTTTTATAGCCATGAATGCTATGACAAAATATATACAACAACAAAGAACACTGACCTTCTGAAAGACCTTCTTCACCAACCTTCCGGAAAGAACTACCGGCAGCCCCCAAGCAAGCACTTCCCCTGCAACTCCCCTAGGCCACCTGACCTTTACCTTAAATCCTGTAAGTCCACATCCCCCCCATGCAATCTTTACCTAGTAAAGTAAAGTAATACCCCCTTTTAGGCATACGTGTGCATAGGTGTTGACCTACTGAAAAAGAATCACCAGTTCATGACGACATGGGTTCACTTAGTGTTTGTGATTTGTATAAAGAAATAATGCGTACAGTAATGGTACCTACAATTACTAGGGTCCTTGGAAGTGACTGAAGTAGTTAGCATAAACCAAGGACAAATTATCATCTCTACATTTCTGCTGTCATTTTATATTCTCTTCATTCAATTATCTTGGCACCGTTTCTGACAAGTGTAATAGCAGACCACGAATTTTCCTGCAGCAGAAGATGTCAAGCAGTGGCAGCTAAAGCCAGCAGAATATCATTAAATATTGAATATATGCGTGTGTTATGTATCACCATATATAGCACCAAATCCCTAAAGAAATGGACCTTTATGTGCCTCGTTCTGCCCACAACTACTACATAATTACTGCTGCTAACTCCCCCATACTACGAGCTGCTAACTCCCCCATACCATCTAACCTAAGAAAATTAGACAGAAAACAAGTGATTGCTCAACATGCTAGAAACTTTAAAAAGTTTCCAGTAAAGTTTTCACGTTTTCTCTATAGATAGAGTATTTATTTCTCAATTAACTAAACAACCATTTCATAATAATTATTAACTAGTTGTCCATTTACATTGAGGAATATAAGTATTTAAACATCCTGTTATTTTGCAAGTTTTCCCACTTACCAATCATGGAGGGGTCTGAAATTCACATTGTAGGTGCATTCCCACTGTGAGAGACAACATTTAAAAATAAAATCAGGAAATCACATTGTATGATTTGTAAATAATTCATTTGTTTTGCACTGCTGCACATAAGTATTTGAAAATCAAGTTAATATTTGGCCCATAAGCATTTTTTTTGCAATTACAGAGGTCAAACATTTCCTTTAGTTCTTGACCAGGTTTGTATACACTGCACCATGGATTTTGGCCCACTCTTTTACATTGATCTCCTTTGGATTTGTCAGGATTCGGGGATGTTGCTAAGCAACACAGAGTTTCAGCTCCCTCCAAAGATTTTCTATTGAATTCAGGTGTGGAGACTAGTTAGGCCACTCCAGAACCTTGATGTGCTTCTTACGAAGCCATTCCTTGGTTATCTTGGCTGTGTGCTTCGGGTCATTGTCATGTTGGAAGACCCAGCCATGACCCATCCTCAATGCTCTAAGAAGGGGGTTGTTCCTTAATACAGTGCAGTCATCCTGTACCCTTCACAGAAAAGTACTCCAAAAGCATGATGTTACCACCCCCATGCTTCACAGAAGGGGTGGGTTTCTGGGGATGAAATTCATCCTTCTTTTACCTCCAAACACGGCAAGAGAAGTTTAGACCAAAAAATTCTACTTTGGTCTCATCTGACCACATGACTTTCTCACATGCCTCCTCTGGATGATCCAGATTGCAAACTACAGACGGGCCTGGACATGTGATGACTTGAGCAGGGGAACCGTTTATGCAATGCATGATTTGAAATCATGACAGCATAGTGTTCGACAGTGATCTGAAACTGTAGTCCTAGCTCTCTTCATGTCATCGACCAGCTCCTTCCATGTATTTCTGGGCTGAATCCTCACCTTTCTTATCATTAGAAATACCCCACAAGGTGTGATCTTGCATGGAGCCCCAATCCGAGGGAGACTGACAGTCATCTTTAGCCTCTTCCATTTTCTAACAATTGCTCCAACAGTTGATCTTTTTTCACCAAGCTGCTTGACAATTCTCCCATAGCCTTTTTCCAGCCTCGTGAAAGTCCACAATTTTGTCTCTGGTCTACTAAGACCACCATTTAACCATTACATCCATATTAAAAGCATTGCACATAACGCTTACTTAACTGGTCTATATCAGGGTTGTCCAGCTACTAGAGGAACAGAGCCATACATTTTGAATATCCTTCTCTAAAGATTGCCTTTATTGGCTTATTTACAGTAACTGCAGCATGTTTTCTGAATGCATGTGAAGCCCCTGATAGCAGTAAACTAATCAAAAGGTGGTCTGGAAGTCTGGAAATAACTCTTTTTATACCAAAGCTGATCTACAGGCAAACAGTACCAACACAGTAGTTTGATCTATTTAGAACTATATGGTACTTCATATAGTCCATGTTTCTGAACATAAAAAAAAGGCTAAGCCTGGGTCTACACTGCTGCATAATGCAGAGGCCCCCTCATTCCCCTATGTGGCAGTCTATACTGGGACATCATGACCCTCGTCAGGGGGCATCGCGGTAGACTCAACATCGGGCCCAGCGTTGTGAATCCATCAGGGTCATGCAGATGCACCCAAGTCACACAATAACAATGGGCATTTTCGGGCATGTTTTACTAATGGAAATTATAGGGCCCGGTATTGCCAGCATGGCAAATACAATGGGCCAAAATTACAAAAACAACACCCAAATAGTATGCAAGTGTGTGTGCACCATGGACATGTCACGCCAACATATCCATAACAACACCTGCAGTTTTTGGGGCTGCCAAGTGTAGACCCAGCCCAACCGGTATTCCATCCCAAGGACTAGACTACTTAATTGATTATTGATCTAAAAAGAATGAAGATCAACTTTGATACAGTGTAATGCTTGTAAATGTTAGTAAGTTGGTATAAATGGATCAATAAAAAGCCAGCCATAGTTGGAAACTTATCTAAAATATATTCAGCTCTTCTAAGGTTCTTAAAAGATTACATATTTTCCAGTGTGTTAATTCATTGTCTGAA
The DNA here is from genome assembly GCA_036250615.1 of Ptychadena robeensis. Taxonomy (NCBI): domain Eukaryota; kingdom Metazoa; phylum Chordata; class Amphibia; order Anura; family Ptychadenidae; genus Ptychadena; species Ptychadena robeensis. The sequence goes on from CM070033.1 coordinate 99,309,509, forward strand.
GCATGAAGCAATGTGCACTTTATATTCAATGGCAATGCTTTTAAAGAAGAAACCGCCAAAGAGGATTCTGTCATCTTCTGAGCCTGACAGCAGCTGAAATGATTCTCCCCTCCTGGATCTGCAGTAAATGCGAGGGTTCGTATGTTTTTACTGATTAATAGAAATCTTTTGTTGTATCTCACGTCTGCATTATTTCATCTCACCATTTCTGCTTTAACCTACCTTTATTGATGTTCTTTTCAATCTCATCCAACCAATGCTCCTGAGTAACTACTTTGCCTTTTATACAGCAGTCTATTTTGTTCAAACATCACCTCTATTCTAACCTTGGTGCTTGAATAGTAACCCTTTGACATTGTCAAAATATAATCCAGCAGCCCCCTATTGCTGAGGTTAAATCAATGGAAAGGTGGGAGGTAGAGCTAGTGCAGACTGTCTCCCCATGCCGTCAGCAGCTGGTAGCAGTAGCAGGCTTAGTATCCCTCTGGCTGTGCAGCATACATAGAGTAGTGCTAAGCAAGGAGAGAGGGGAACGTTCAGAGCCTAATGGAGGCTCCCATCTGTTTGTATTAGTTCCGGGTCACATCCTGTAGCGGTATCCAAAGATGAACGAGATTAGATCTGACGTCTGTACGGGACATTTGTTTTATTTCTGGAAGTGCATTTTTTTTTATAGATATAGGACGTGAGAAGGTATTGAATGCAGTACCCTGGGGAAAAGAGAACATAAACATTAAGTAAGAAGTTGGACAGGCAGAGAGCTATGAGATTAAGGGAATCATTTAGGGATGAAGAGAGAACTTACTCTGTTACTAAATGGATTATGTGTGCTAAAACTTCACTAATGTCATAAAAATGCTGTATATCAAGTTATGAAGACAAAAATCCAATACTACATATGACTTATAAGCTTCTATCTATGTGTGGTTGCCTGTTCCAGTAGTAAGACTTTCTCTATGTCACAAAAATACATTATTTTACTATTTTTGTAGTAAATAAATTAGTATAGTCAGTGAGTGATATTACTGTTTAGGTATATATTAACCCCCCTGCCGTTCCTGACGGCACTATCTCGTCCAATAATGTCCTGTCAGTACTGATCTGGCGAGATGGTGCCTTCTGGCGAAGATCATAGCCCCAGCAGTGCATATGTAGCACCCCACTGGTGAGAGATAGTGCTAAGTAGTAAGGGGTTAACTTGGTCTTCACTGGCAGGTGCAGGTTTGTCCATTTTCCCTCCAGAATTTGGGCGGGAAAGGTATCAAGTCTGGCCTGTCTGGAGATGACCTTTAGGTAAACAACACGAAACCTGCTTGTTTACTCTGCAACATTTTGGAGGTAACTGACTCATTCCTCTGGAATGTGGGGTGTCATTAGAAGTATACAAAAAGGCTCAGCTCACTCAGGTCTTGGTGGAGTGACCCAGGGATCCCCCTCCTGGGGCCCTGTTGCTCTGTTGTTTCTGTGTTCCTGTCTGCATCTCCTGTGAGACAGAGATACCTTCTGGGGCCTCTGTGTCTCCTAGGGCAGGTGCCTGAGAAAAAGAGCTGAACCTTTACTTCAAGCCTGATGCACCACAAGGTCCAGGAAGCCTTCTGCCTCTTGGAAGCTAGGAAGAGGAGCTGAGCTGTGCTGGAAAAGTTGACTCTGTGGAAGCCTGCCTGCCTAGGGTTCTGGAGCACTTGTCACTGGTTCTAAAGAAGGGATCTGCCTGTTGCTGAGAGGAATCGTGCTGCCAAGAAGGGGCCATACCACAGATCGCCTGGGGTGAAGGTGAGAACTGCTGGGAGAAGGTCAGAGGCCAAGGTACAAGCGTCCAGCTCGTCAGGAAAAAAAAGGTCAGGAAAGAGGTATCTATAGAGGTATCCTGCTGCTTAATAAAGTTCTTCAAGCATCTTCACTTTGTCTCCTAAAGAACTCTCATTTGCCGCTGCCCAGACCCAAACATTATTCATCAGCAGGACCTAAGGGTCTCATTGCTACAAATACTTACAATTTCACACTGTCTCGTGGCTCCGATCATCTGAATCACACCCCCCCCCCCCCCCCCCCCCCCCAGTGATGTGATGACGTCACATCAGGTAGGCAGTGGGGAATTCAAAAGTAAATTGCACGAAAACTGTTTTCTATGGAAAAACTGTTCTCCCTATGATTCCCCAGATGTGTGTTCATCACACCAGAGGAGAGAGGGTGCCAAAAAGAATTGTACTGGATACAGTGATAACTGTATCCAATACAATTCAAAGTAAAAAAAACACACAAAACACATTTCCAATTGTAATAGAAATTTTATTTTATATGAATACATACAGTTTTAAAATATTTCATACAAAATAGGTATTCTAGAGATTTTATCATTCAGATGATACCTTTTATAATTTTTTTATGTTTTTTTTTATGTAATTTTTTTACATAATTGTGAGTTTCAAACATAATTGTATTCAAGATTTTCTACTAGACCCTTGTACGGACATCTTTTGTGAAGTTACAGGCCTACAACATAACAATTCCATTTTAATCTATTGTGTGCTTTTGGTACAGAAATCTGGATCTTGCGAGAGCGCTAGGGAGGTTGAACCAAAAAGAATAATATATTACACTGCATCATACCATTGGTATACCTATGTGATAGCTGTATAAGCTTTTCTTTTTCATCTGATCTTAAAAAATAACACATTTCATGTCCCTTCATGGCTATATATTTTTCACAACTGGATTATGAGATTTGTGCTGTATGAGTTTGTTTTTGGTGTCTTTGCAGCTCAAAGAAATTAATAAGGGCACAGCGATTCTGTCAAGATCACAATGTATGTTATGCATGTGCCTAAAAAGAAGCTATTACGGCCACATCTAAGGACTGGTAAGCTCCGTTATAATATACAAGTGTTTTGATGTTTGAGTGATTTAGATGTATGCTAATAAAGCAGATTAAACAAAGTATAAACTCAAAAAAAATTTATGAATTTCATCTTCTATCTTTTGGGTCCTCTCTCCAATGTTTAGTCAACGTAACAAATTCTCACACAAAAAATATGCGAAGAGGAACGAGTATTTGGAGAGAAGGGAGTATATTTTATCCTAATTTTTAAGGTAAAACTTTGTTTTTGTAGAATTAGTCTTTGTGGTCGCTCCTGATTGCCTCTATAAAACCGGAGGGAGACACAGTGAATTGTAGGTACTGGTCTCGAACTTCGGTGTACAGTAAACTTTATTAGAGTGTATGGGATTAATCCCAATAAAAATAAAGAGGCATATGTAAGGCGCCCAATGTTCGTTTTTCAGATTTATTAAAGAATTATTTTTATCAATGCGTTTCGTGGCTTATCATGCCACTTCTTCAGGATGGATATTTTTATCAAGTTATCTGTTACAATATATATATATGGAGAAGTACCCGTGAAGGTTATGGTGAGAAGGGATGAAAGGAATCAAAAAGCCCTCAACTCGAGCAGTGCAAAGCACAATCAAGCCTTCTTGAAACAGAAGGTATTTACATGGCCCAATCCAGCACAAATCCCAAAACTTTAGGTGGAAGCCTGCATTTTGGGACAGTGGGCAGAGCTATATATATATGTATGTAACAAACATAACATTAAAAATGTTTAACGTATTATGCGTCTTATATCTTTTTTATACTTTATGACTATTTGAAAGTCTTAAATTATATAATAAGAACTGTGCTCATATTAAGTATTTTGCAAATGCTATACTATAGTTTGTAGTAAGAAACTTGCACATAATACATTAAACATTTTTAATGTAATGTTTGTTTTAAAAGATAACTTGATAAAAATATCCATCCTGAAGAAGTGGCATGATAAGCCACGAAACGCATTGATGAAAATAATTCTTCAATAAATCTGAAAAACAGACATTGGGCACCTTACATATGCCTCTTTATTTTTATTGGAATTAATCCCATACTCTCTATTTAAGTTTATAAACTCAAAAAACAAGGGTTTGGTAGTATTTGGATAGTTGTATTTTTTTAAGGCCTGAATACTGGTAAATTGTTTACACTAACATTGAAATTTCTCCAATCAGACACTTTTACACTTAAAGACTTAAATACTTTTGATGCTCATTGTCCCTCACTAATTAATATATAGTATTACAAATTCACAATACAAAATTAAACTTGTCATAATAGGAAAATTGGACCTTCTATTGCACATTGTTTTTGGAGCTATTGTAGCCTTTCTTTATTACATAAGTTGCTGACCTGGAACAAACTCTACCTCTTAAATGGCAATGCTTAGATCCTAGCTCTGTGATGGCGAACCTATTGCACACATGCCCAAGAGGGTACTCAGAGCACTCTCTGTTGGCAAGCGTTGTTGGTATGGAATTTACAAAGAGTGGACACCCTGTTTTCTTGCACACTGAGAAAGAAGCCCTCTTTTGGACTCTTACGTTTTTGATCTGTGATCATCATGACTAGGTGACTTGACCGCAACTTTATTGACTGGTGACACGACTTTATTAAAACTTAGGTCGTTTATCCCCTAGTAGTCGGCATAAAAAAAGTACAGCTATGGTGTTGAAACTGCCCGTTTATAAAGATACAGCAGAGATGCTGCCATGGCCATTAGAAGTCTTGAGAAAGTTCTTCTCAAGACTGTGGCTGTACTTGTAAAGGACGAGGTCTCATGCCCCCATGGTGATACATCTGCACGTTCAACACCCGTTTGATGATGTGTGGGCATGTGGGCACAGTTGTACTACAGCGCTGAGCAGGGGGTTGGGAATAAAGTCCTGTGTGTGGGTTAAGTAGGGCTGGACGATATGGCAATAATTTATATCACAATATAGGACACACACAATGGTTGGACACACACAATGGTTGTCTGCAAACTGAATTTGCAAAGTCTATAATACCTCCAGGCTCCTCCTATTAAAATTAT
>CM070033.1:99314512-99328171 GCA_036250615.1 Ptychadena robeensis
GGGGGGGCTCACACATACAGGTATATCTGTTGGGGGGGGAGGTAGGTACACTGACCCCCTTGGTGCTATAGCTTTGCCCATACCGTAGCGCTGCTGCCGTTTAGACGGTGCAGACGGTGATTGTCATCCTGTACTCCTGTCAGCCTGGGGTTCGGATTTCACCATGGGCTGACAGGAGTAACCACTATCAGGTCCTGTAAGCCACCAATCATGCAAACCATTTACTAATGAACAAGTTTTCTGATGCAGTTGTGTCTTTGGGGTCTGCCAGAGTTTCCCTGGATTTAGAAATGGTTAAAGGGTTAAAAACAAATTTGGACATCTAAGGGTGTTGAAGATCTGGGGGTTAAAAGGCAGAGAAGCATATTTAAAGGTAACATCTGACAAGAGAAACACACTGTTTGACAGCTGGAATATGACTATGAAAGGTTGACATTTCAGCTGTAGGTAGTCTCAGGGGTTAGGCACTAACCCAGAAAATGTCAGGGTTGCACTACTGAGGTATGAGATCTGGGGGGTCACACTACTGAGGTATGAGATCTGGGGGTCACATGGTGTTGTACTGTGAGAGTTACATGTGACCCCAAGCCAGCTTGTGACCTGTGGATGGAGACCGCTAATCGGAGGATCAATCAGGAACAGGGAGGTCCATCTGCAGCAAAGTCTACCAGGCAAGATTCAAAAATCTGAAAGCGAGCTGAGGCAGAGTGAGGAACACTGCACTTCTTAAAACCATGCTGCATATGGGGTCAGTACCAAACACCATCTCCCAGAACTCATCTGAGCAGCTCATTAAAAAAGTTACTTTGGTAGTGGTTGCTTTCATCATTTTTTTTCTTTCCGCCCTCTCTTTACTGTTTTTCTCTGTCTTCAATGTCTCTGCCCTCTCACACTATTCCTTTACCTTTTGACTTTTTGATGATGTATCCATCGCACATCAAGGCTAGTGATGGCTGAACAAGTGCCGTGTCCGTCCGCGAACGGGCGGAGTGGACTTTTAAAAAAGTCCGCCGTCCGCCCGTTCGCGGACATATTCAAATTCCCCAAATCTTTCACTGAAGACTGGGTAGAGAACCCGGTCTATCAGTGAAAATCCGGCTCGTACACCCAGATGTGACGTCAGTGACGTCACATCCGGCACCTGGAATGCATAGTTCCTGGTTGTGCTACCCGGATGTGACGTCACTGACGTCACATCCGGGTTTACGAGCCGGATTTTCACTGATAGACCGGGTTCTCTACCCGGTCTCCAGTGAAAGATTCTTCCTGCGGCGGGATCTCGCTGCTAATGATCCCACCGCAGGAGGAAAAGAGGGCTCCTTCTCGTCGGCGGACACGGCGGGTCGAACACCCGTACTGTCCGCCGGCGAGAAGGAGGGCGAACATGCTTGTTCGCGGCCGAACTGTCCACCTTGCGGGCAGTTCGGCCATCACTAATCAAGGCCCTTTTTCTAGTTCCATCTATTTCTGCATACTCCCAATTACCTTCTCTTATCCATTAATACTTTTTATATACTTTATTCACACACAGATATTCACCTAGTTGTCTTGATTCTGTTTTCCCTATACTAATGTTTGCCTCTCTACATGAGTCTGCACTTCTTTCTTAGTCTTAGTCTTTACAGCCTTTGTTCTTTCCACACACATTATCATCTGTTCTGGTTATGTTGCTGCACAGCCCTTTTTCCATTCACACACACTATCACATTCCCTCTACACACATCAGTGACACAATTCAATTAGGGTTAACTCGGAGGACGCCCATAGACCATACACCATATCCCACCAGGTGGGAAACCTAGTGGTGGAAGGGTTATATATTCGACGTTGTCAAGGAGTGTACACGAGTTTGAGTAGTTAAAGGGTGGTATAGGTCAGAAGTCCTCCCCAGTCAGAAAAAGCAATTTAATTAACCCTAATTGAATTGCGCGATTGCAATTTCAACGTCAATTCTGACCATCCTCTTAACCATCTTACTATCGTGTTATGTACCCCCTGATGAAGTTGACGAAACGTACGTCAGGGTACCTTCATCTACAATATGCTTTTGGCTATGGTCAAGCCCAGATTTATGGCTGAGATGGCTTCAGTATGACGTAAGGACAGTGCACTGTTGCTTTTGCTTTTTTTTGTATCACCACCAAACGTTGCTTGATACATGATTTATGGACTATTACTACATAAATGATTTGATTTTATTCTACTTGTGATATGTTATGTTACTATGTTTGTGGTTGTCTGACCGCTAAAGTCCCCTAGCCTCCAATTTCTTGGAGGACAACTTTGTGCCTACCGGATACTCGCCGGATCTCCGGCCTGTACCCGCACTGACACTTTTTTCCTCTATATTTATTTTGGGATGTTGGTCAGTTTATAGGTGACAGGGAATCTATATTTTCTCTACATAATTTTACCTGATAAGAGTACCAATCATGTATTATTCAAACAAGAGTCCCAAGGTCTTTGGAGTCCTGTAGTCTGTTGCCCCAGGTATAGATCCGACCAAACAAGTGTCGAGTAAATATGGGTGTGTAGGCAGAAAATGCAGTGGGTACCTAGACAGCATAATGATTAGACTACACTAATCATTGGTTGGTCGAACAAACTCAATACTGCCTACAAACAACCCTGTGAGTAGACATTATCTTTACCTTGAGGGTTGAGGGGGCTTCAATTGGTTTTCCAATTCAATCAAAAATAACATACAAAGTAAAGCATTTGTAATTTCAAGTAACAATATATGATGAGGGGGGTTATCTTCTCATGAATGAATAAGAAGGAGACAGAAAAGTATGGGGAAGCTAGTGAACCCTCACTCTAGTTTCCTGAATATTATCTGAATATAATATATATATATAATATATACAGTGGTGTGCAAAACTATTCACCCCTTCCTGATTTCTTATTCTTTTGCATGTTTGTCACACTTAAATGTTTCAGCTCATCAAAAACCGTTAACTATTAGTCAAAGATAACAAAATTGAACAAAAAATGCAGTTTTAAATGAAGGTTTACATTATTAAGGGAGAAAAAAACTCCAAATCTACATGGCCCTGTGTGAAAAAGTGATTGCCCCCCTTGTGAAAAAATAACTTAACTGTGGTTTAAGTTAGAACTGAGAACTGAGTTCAATTTCTGTAGTCACCCCCAGGCCTGATTACTGCCACACCTGTTTCAATCACTTAAATAAGAGCTTCCTGTCACAGAGAAGTAGACCAAAAGCACCTCAAAAGCTAGACATTATGCCAAAGAAATTCAGGAACAAATTAATACAAAAGTAACTGAGATCTATCAGTCTGGTAAAGGTTATAAAACCATTTCTAATTGATCAGAAAAATTTTGTGTGACAAACATGCAAAAGAATAAGAAATCATGTAGGGGGCAAATAGTTTTGCACACCACTGTATATAATAAAAGTGTATTCCATGTTATATTGTACTTCACATTTTTTTTGAGATGTGGAGGATGAATTGAGGACCTTGGAGGCTTCTAAAAGCTGTGTCCGTGTTTAAATGACAGAAGATACATTTCTTTATTATAGAGAAACCCTGCTCAGGCTTTATTGTGCAGTTCAATATTTGTCTTTAATGGGTTTGATATTAAATAGGCTTTTGTGTTGATTTTAAACTGCTCAAGGTTTTGTATAAATAGCACTTCACATTTGCCCAAGATTCTCTAATTGCTCAGGTAAATTAGATTGCTCAGACAAAAACATTGCCAAACAGTTAGATTAAAGACTGTTGATTGAAATTTAACAAGCAAAGCTACCCATTAACAAGTAACTTGAGGATGACTAGAACAAAAATAGTAATATACCCAAACTAGAGTTATCTTATATATCTAAATAAAAATCTCAAATATAAAAAATATAAAATTAGAAGAATGTTGGCCATGGCCAATGTCTTTGTAATCACAAGGGCATAAGCAGTGAGAATATGTTATGCTTGGTGACACCTTGACGTAGAGATGATGGCCAAGTAAACATGGGTCCCTGATGGCCAAGGGAACACTTAAGTCTGTTTGTTACTATTATATTTTCAAAACAATTATTGTGTCATATGATTGATTATGTAGGCATTCCAATACTGCATTTTCCAAATCCATCATTCAAGAGAATTTATTTTTAACTTGGCTGCTAAGTGAAAGCTCAGTTTCTCCATGTTCTCACCATTTCCCTTCAGAAAATCAAGGTGCGAACGAGTTAATTTCAGCAGAGGCTGCTCAGCAGACAGATGAACATCGGCTCGCTGGGATTGTGCAGGTCTCTAGGGTATTAATTATATGCACTGTAGAATTGTGTAGTCAGAGTATGTAGCTGCGATATTAATACACACTAATCAGGTTTGCTTTTCCAGTAAGATTGATAAATTGAAGTGGTGATTAATGTATTCCTGTCTTTCATTCTTAGGAGTCCTTTGAAAATCATGTAATTGTGTTATCCAAGGGTTAGGCTTTGTTTTCTATAATTAGATCAACCCAAAACATATCCCTCTCTCCAGGAATAGGTTCTGTTCATGCATTGATCATTACATGGAGCTGTGTGAGATCGTTTATGGAAAAATCTCCAATTAGAGAACACTCTGATATCTCGATTCTTTTCCTGAGGGGGTTCGCGAATTTTCTCTCCCTATACAGAAATATTTCACAATGTCAATTATTATGAGGATCCAACGCTGGATGATATGCTCAAAGAAATGCAGTTTATTAACAAAATTGAATTTTGTGACCTTTTAAATCTATTAGCTCTTTTGCCTAAGGATTTATTTAAACTTTGGAAAATGGTGTGATTTAGAGAGAGTAATACGATATCATATACAACACTGATGCCTGGTGCACACATGTACATGCACTAAATGTCCTAGTTCATCAGAGTAAGATACTCTTCTTTCTTCATATCACACTCAGTAAACTGGCTGGCTTTGTAAAACATTTATGTTAACATTCTTGCTCATACAGATTGAAATCTTGCATGCTTTTTACTTTCTTTCTGATCATTTTCCAGTTTCTGTGCAATTAATAATGGTTTCATCCATCACAATTATGGCTGACACAGCCTGCTGAACACAAGATATATACATGAAGATATATTTTGTGAGTCTTCAAAAACAGCTTCATGTGCATGGAAATACCCATTACATTAGGTAGTATAAATGGTGAAGGACAATTTCTTACAGAAGAGAAAGCTTAGATAAGCCCAGTAGTCTTATAATCATCTGTCAGGCTGTATGCTGTGTGTATTAGGGGATAAAGCCAAATGGCACTGGAATGTTTTCCCTATATACACGTTATACTGCTCTTAGAACAAATGTTATCCCTCAGGCATGTTTTATCTCTAAAATCTGTACAGCCACCAGTTGTTAATATTATTCACAATGACTCTATTCCCTACTAACATAACTCTATTAACTCCCCTAGCCAGGAAACAATGTTATGGTCCATGTTTCTCTATCCTTATAGGACTTGCTATGCTTGGGCATTGTCCAACAAGCAGTAGGCAGCACAAGCGTTTTTGGTGCATATGTACCATATCAATAAAAGGATTGGTACACATTGATGTTACATATACAGAATTTTTACTGGCATCCCACTCTTTATCCATAATCAAAAATAGGACACCATCACTCCCACCCACCACCACCATTTGCAGACAAAACATCTTTCAATCTTTTGGAAGATTTTGGAGTAGGTATATTTGTCAATTCCTCCACAAGAGCCTTTCCATTTTGTTCCATTTAGGTGTTTGATGCAGGTGAGATAAGGGCTCATTGTGTGCCTGTCTAGCTCTACCATATTGAACACACTCAAATATATTTTTTAGACTTTGCTTTGTGCACTGAGGCACAAAACTGTTTCGACAAATCTTGAGGGTATAAGGGGACTTAATATGCCTATAAATAAGCTCTATATTTAGAGGGAAATGGGTCAGAGGGGGGCTTGAACTTGGGCATGTATGTCTTTTCACATTGCTGGTTTTAAATTTCAATAAATCAAAGTGTATACTTGGAAAACGTCTTGATCTGTGAGTGCAGCTCCCTTGGGAGCAACCAACTACTGCATTAATATGCTGAAACATGGGTCAGGCAAAGGACGACCCTTGACAGGAACTTATAGGCCTAGTCCAATTGGTGTTAGTCAGGTGTGATGTTTTCCTGGCATCCACCAACCACAGAGTCCATTACTAAACTGCCAGAGAGAGAAGCATGATTATCCTTACTTAAAATAGGTTACCTTTGGCACACAGTTGAGTAGTAAGGTGCATTAGGCTACTCCAACAAACATTCAGCATGTACTAAGTAGATTGCACACAGCCTAGGTATCAAAAAGAGGTTTGGAACATGTCAATCACCTGCCAACCGCTTCCATGTTTACCCTATAGATAACTGCCCAGCGGATTCGACTTGTGCCCTCCTAGTGGCTGCAGTGGCAAATGCACAGCTCCTGGCCAACCATATGAGTTTAGCCTCGGTCTTCTAAAGAATGGCCCCCACTAAAAAACATTTTTAATCACTCATTCTCATAATGGAAAGTATGATGAAGTCTCTCCAACAGCACTAAGGATTGGGGAACAAAAAGCCTGTTGCATCCAAGATTTAAAACATAAAAAAAGTTTATGTGATGGAGTAAAAACAGCTGTGTAATATAAGCAGTACCCGGGTTAGGATATAGGGATTGTAGGTTTGTTTTTAAGTTAAATTTGTCTCTACTACGTCTGCACGTGAATGGGAGCAAAACATGAGGGTCTTGTTAGTGGAGCCCTGCAATTAATTTTCAATGGGCATGTTGGTACACATTGGATAAGTTGCAGTTTCCCACATTCGAAAAACCCAGCACAACCTATAATTACTGACCAATGTAGGGGCAAATATATAAAGATACAAGTCAGTGCCAACAACCCCAAAAAGCACAAGTAATTTGTTACCACAACCTTACTGCAATGCACCGACCTCCCTTATTGTGGGGCTCCGTTAGTGCGACCCTCAAATTTATTTCACACGTTTGTGGGCAGATGCAGTTGAGACATAGCCTAAGTAAGAACAGGTACACTATTTTAAAAATATGGAAATGCAATGCAATTTATACAGATGTTTGTTTCAACTTTTTACTATATTTAATATTATATTATTATTTACATGAGTGGTAGCTGTGTCCCCAGTGACTATGGACCCAGGGTTACCACTGCTGCAGCTCCTTTCTTAAGTATGAGTCATTCTCTGGTTTGATATCTCAGTAACTCAGGGACTGCCAGTATGTTAAAATGCTTTTAAAAACAGCTAAAAATCAGTTAAAGGAGTGTGTCATGCATTTATTAATGTGCAAGGCTGACATAAATACTATGTCTCTTCTGAGAAATTGTTGGGAGCAAATACCAATGGGATGGGACCACTATGAGTAATGTGACAAAAAGGCTAATATACACTTTTCCATATATCTAGAGTCATCTATAAACAGTTAAAAAGTGACTCAGTACTAATCATCAACAGATTGTATGCGCATAGAACCATTAGCACATTCACAATAATACATTTTTGAATGTGAAGTGTGATTCCTTTTTCGGAAAATGTTTAGAGAAGCACTTGGATGTATGAAAGCATTTCATAATGAGACATAAGTATAATGTTCTATGCCCACACATGAATAATAATGATATTCCATAGAACAGGACTATATTATTCATCACAATATGGGAAACACAAATACATTAGAAATTAAGAGTATGAACTGATCAAGATGACGTTTGTTTTTCTACAACGGAGTTACACTTTGAATATCCTCTCATTCTTTTTTTGTTAAAATAACTTATACAGGATAGTATTTCAGAATAAAAAAATATAATTGTTAGCATGAAATACAAAAGTGTACTTGTTATGTTAAACCAGTGGTTCCCAAACTTTCCTTGCAGGCCCCCCCTTTTCTATTTAGGAACATTATCGAGCATAGAGTGGAAAGGGATTAATAAGTGTGCAGATCTGAGCATGAGTATATATGTAGTAAGATTAGATAGACTGATTAAAGGGGGCCATTTCCAGACACCATAAGAAGAACTAACACATGTGGTGATGGCAGCCCCTGCTGGAGTGCTACTCTCGGGTTTTACTGCAACTCCAAAATGTCCTATATTTATGACTTCCCTTAGAGCAGTGGTGTGTGTGTGTGTATGATTTGTGTCTCTGCATAAATGTAGTGTGTGTGTCTGTATGTGAATGATGAATGTTTCTTTATGATTGGTGTGTGTGTGTATATATGATATATGTCTCTGCATGAGTGTAGTGTGTGTGTCTTTAAGAAGAAAAAATAGGAAATCTTCAAATAGGGCCCACTTGTTCCCGGGGTAGCCCTCCAAGAGGGCATTTCCATCATATTATTATCACTTTCTGCTGCCAAGAAACACCCTAGATCTGACTCGATTTAACTCTACTCTACCCAACACCTTATATATCTATTGTATCCTAGGAGTAATAGACACCTGTGACTGTACTCAAGTTATAGTGTTGTTATTCAGATATAAGCTGACCATACACATTTCCATATATTAAAACCATTGATTTTTTAATCATTCATAATGGTTGATTCCTGCCCACCTGGTACAATTGTCCAAAAGTGATTGAAAATGGAACAGAAATCGTTTGAAAAAGTGAAACTAAGGAAAGGAGTCGATCATCGATTGTGAATCAATGACCCTGTGCGGTGGTACAACCCACAGATGTTCGACTGACGGTAGATTTTAAATCGCACAAGAAAATCAAATTGCTAAATAATTGACCCATGTTTGGCTAACATTAGAACGTTTATTTATAGTCCCTTTGAAGCACATTTAGCTTTTGAAGCTGATTTAAAGACTAGGTAATTGATGCTACTAAACTTAAAACAGGATGTGTCTTCTCATGTATCTTGGTAGAAACCACTGTCTTTAGTCTCAGAATTGACCAATTGCATAATCATGTATGAATCTAATATAGGCACTTATGCTCATATTTTTGTGTGTGTGATACAAATGGTTTATGCTTTTTTCTGTCCATTAGGTTGACTGTGTCCATTAGGTGGGTGGTATTTGTATGTCATGATTTGATGTAACATATTGGGGAACTTTAAACAGTCTGTGTAGGATTGTCATCTGATACCTTGGTATTGTCTATGCATATGTACTGTATGTATTTTATACAGTGGATATAAAAAGTCAACACATGTTTAAATGTCAGGTTCCTGTGCTGTACAAAAACAAGACACATTTCCAACTTTTTCAACCTTACATGTGACCTATAAACTGTACCAGTCAAATGAAAAACAAACTGAAATCTTTGAGGTGGAGAAGTACAAAATCTAAAAATAAAATAATGTGGTTGCATTAGAGGGCACACCCTTAAACTAATACTTTGTTGAAGCACCTTTTGATTCTATTACACCACTTTTCTGGGTATGATCAGCATGGCACATTTTGCGAAGGCATCTCCTGCACAGCTCTCTTCAGATCACCCCACAGATTTTCATTTGGATTCAGGTCTGGATTCCAAAACTTTAATCTTCTTCTGGTGAAGCCATTCCTTTGTTGATTTGGATGTATGCTTTAGGTTGTTGGTATGCTGAAAGATTAAGTTCCTCTTTATGTTCAGTTTCTAGCAGAAGCTTGAAGGTTTGGTGCCAATATTGACTGGTATTTTGAACTGTTCATAACTACCTCTATCTTAACTAAGGCTCCAGCTACAGCTAAAGAAGCACAGCCCCAAAGCTTGATGCTGCCACCACCATGCTTCACTGTGTGTATGATGTTAATTTTATGATGTGCAGCATTGTTTTTGCGGCAAACATATTTTTTGGAATTAAAGGCAAAACACCTTTTCCCACATGCTTTTGGGAGACTTTTGCAAAATGTAGCCAGGCTTGGATGCTTTTCTTCATAAGAAAAGGTTTCGGCCAGACAAATGAAGAATATGGGAGATTGTTGTCACATGTACCACACAGCCAGTACTTGCCAGATTTTCCTGCAGCTCCTTTAATGTTTCTGTAGGTCTTTTGGTAGCCTCACTGACCAGTTTTCTTCTCCTCTTTTCATAAATTTTGGAGGGCCATCCAGTTCTTGGTAATGTCACTGTTGTGCCATATTTTCTCCACTTGATGATGACTGTCTTCACTGTGTTACATTGTATATCGAATGCATTGGAAATTTGTTTGTACCCTTCTCCTGACTGATACCTTTAAACTATGATATCCCTCTGATGCTTTGGAAGCTTTCTGTGGACCATGGCTTTTACTGTGGGATGCAACTACAATAATTTCAGGAAAGACCAACTAGAGCAGCTTAACTTTATTTGGGGTTAATCAGAGGCATGGTAAATTATGTCAGGTGTATGCTGACTCCTATTTAACATGATTTTGAATGTGATTGCTTTACTCTGAACACAGCTACAACCCCAGTTACACACTTATGCAACCACATTTTTTTAGTTTTATATTTTTTCTTCTCTCCATCTAAAAGATTTCAGTTTGTTTTTCATTTGAGTACAGTTTATAGGTCACATTAAAGGTGGAAAAAGTTTTGAAATGATTTATCTTTGTCTCATTTTTGTACAGCACAGGAACCTGACATTTTACAAGGGGTGTGTAGACATTTTATATACACTGTATGTCCCAATATGCTTATACCTGAAGTTGTTATGACACTGTAAATGCCTAAATTATGGTTATACCAGTATAAGGCAGCGCTACTAGAAGTGAATGAGTTGTTCATCACAAAAACATCAAGGGTTCTTTTAGGATCAGTGGGTGAGGTATCATGTGCTAAGTAATGGGCACTCACCAGCCAACAGCTGTATTTATTGTCTTATTTCAGAGATCTATTATTGTATCCACCAATGAGATAAAGGTTCTTATCCAAGAAAAAAAATCTCACAATGAGATTCAGACCCATTTCTATTTTAGTTTCATTTATCTAAAATATGAAATCTAATTTTAATTGTACATAGATTATGATTGAAATTGAACATTATGAATACCCTCAATAACATAGAACACAAGCCATTGTTTCCTTGAATTTTTTGCTTGCCCTATCTTTTAAAATTTTGGTAATTTACAAGAATTCGATAAAAACATAAAAACAAAAAAACCCTCCTCCTTCTACAATCATAAATCTTTACATTAAATGGTGATATTTGTCACCATTACGATAGTCTTCATATTTCTATGTTAAAACCTAAGGGCTAATCTTTTTTAGAACAGCTCTCTGGAATGCCTTGAAGCTGCAAAAACTGTTACAGAACCACCACTGTTTTCAGTGACAGCCCAGTATCATCTATAACACCATGTTTTGGCAGCACATATTTGGCTCAGCAATTGAATTTTTTCAGTAGCTCTGCTTACAGACAGCAGCAACAATTTTACTGATAACTTTGGGCTTGCATCAAGAAGTACTAAGTATGTTTTAGAAGCTCCCAAATGCTTTTTTTGGCAAGAGGCTGAATAGTATCAGAAGCCACGATGAGGTATGCTTCTTAATTACAGCTAGACCAGAGATTGGGAGATGCCCTTGTTTTCTTCTTACCAGTCATGTGACGCACTAGTCATATCCATACCTGTCAAGTTATCTATCACTAAGGGCCCCCATACACCTTTAGATTGCTCTGTCAGATTTCCTTTTGTTTTACCAAAACCATGTTATATGAGGGACTTTCTAAACCCCCTCCGCTAAGCCTATTGCTTTGCGGGATATCCCGACAGAGCACATTCACTAACCTGCTCGGCGGATGCTGTGTCTTCACTGCGCTGAGCCGTTCCGCCGAAGCAAGGCTGAACGTAGTGGAGTACTTTGAGCCTCTGCATCGGTGGATGTCTAAACAGAGCATCCTCCGAGCAGGCAAGTCTATGTGCTCTGTCGAGATCCCCGAAAAGCAATACGCTTAGCAGAGGGGGTCCAGACGTATAGTGGAAACAAGCCCTTACATATGCTCCTGAAAGCGGTGATGATTCTCTTTGCTACTGCACCCTATGATTGACTCCGGTACCGCCCCCTCTGCATCATTGGTGATGCTGAAGAGAATGGGGGAGCCCGCACCATAGACTTCCATGTTAATGGAGGGGTGTCAGTTTCTCAGCCCACATCAACAGCATCATCAATGACACAGGTGATGTGTAGAGGTAAGGGCGGCAAAAACACTGTGTACTGTTGTGGTCACCCAGGCTGAGCACTTGGGAGGTCAATTCTTTGTGTCCAAGTGAATTCAGCAAAATGTTATATTTGATTTGGAACCCAAAATATAAGCCAGAACTTCACATACAAGTATTATCATTATAGATGGTCAAAAATGTTGATTTATATTCTTAACCCCTAATTGAATATATATTTTAGCACAGTTTAACTGGACCAAAAAATTCCCAGTGTTAATATTGTTTCTCAAGGTGGGTACAATCCCCCATCAGGAGTTGCACACCTCTGCCCGTCTTCATCTCCCATCTTTCATATTGACCCACTTTCACCCAGTTCCATACACCACCCAATGGTCTTTCTGTCCACTGACATCACTCCTCTTAATTAGCATTAGGATATCCTAGTGGTAAGTCCACTTGATGGTGGGCGGTGAAATTAAATATATTTGTGCGAGCCCACAGCGAGGGCTCTAAAGGTAGCCACAGACATGCAGATTCTCACCTCGATAGATGAGGGACAGACTGCAGCGTGATGACATGCCCCTCAAGGATTGGCCGGCACCTTTTGTGTGCCAGACATTACTTTGGATATCCGGCACACAAAGTCACCGTGCGATCCGACATG
Organism: Ptychadena robeensis; assembly: GCA_036250615.1. Classification (NCBI taxonomy): domain Eukaryota; kingdom Metazoa; phylum Chordata; class Amphibia; order Anura; family Ptychadenidae; genus Ptychadena; species Ptychadena robeensis. The sequence goes on from CM070033.1 coordinate 99,327,273, forward strand.
CAGGAGATTTCTGGTCGATCTTGCCAGTTCCGCACACTCCTCCGGTCTCACTCCCTTCAACAATCTGGATCTGAATCCGGTGACGGAGGGAAAACACTATTAATCAGCCCTTTGCAGATCCCTTTTCAGGCTTTTTTGAGCACTTAATACCTGGTTGTGAGCATATCACCCTGCCAGACTACTCCCCAAACACTTCTCTATCCCTCCACTGGCATTTTGCAAGCTTCTAACCTCTCAAGCTTTGAAAGCTAGTTGTAGAAGCTTAGAACACTCCTCATTAATGCTTCCAGCCACTGGAGGACACCTGGAGAGCATTAACAGTTGTAAAGTAAAGCAAATGTAAGGTAGCCTAAACTTATCCGCCTAACCCTCCTACTCAACCCTCCTACTTTACTTCATGCTTTGGTTGGAAAGAATAAGCACATTTTGTTTTAAATGGACCACTAAGTCAGTTTCTGCTGTCACACTTCTATAAGGACTGTTCAGGGAGTTCACTGCAATATACAGAACTCAATTTAATTTTACTTAATCTCCTACACTAATTTTTTCTATTGAATCTATTATTTTACCACCTAACACACTGGCTGCTCTAAAAAAAATATCTATTCCCTGTAGTACGAAGCTGGTTTATTGGCTTCTCTGACCAAAATGTCCACAGGGCATTGTAGGTGAATGCCAAAAGAGATGTCCACAAATTAAATTGGATTTCTGAAGTTCTGGCAATTAAGAACTCTACAGCATCTGGTAGCATTTTGGTTTTACAAAACTCTAGATGTGAACACTGCTCTATTAAACTATTTTACTGGAGATGGGCCACAAAATTCCAATACTGGGATCAGCAATGACCCCTGAGAGAGTGGTGAGGACAGATAAGAAAGGGATGGTGCGCAGGAAAAAGT
>CM070033.1:99328271-99341417 GCA_036250615.1 Ptychadena robeensis
TGTATCACTTTTGGTACAGAAATCTGCACCTCAGTGAACCGCCAGGGAGGTTAATCATCGGAGCATACTGGTGGGATGATTTTTGGGGGTTAAGATTTGGACGGACGAACCGGCGGGCCCGGGATTGGACCATACTCACTACAGATTTTGGGTAAGGAAATGTACCGACCTTCCTTATCGTGATACAGTCTAGTTGTTTATTGCTGTTTATTACTTACAGATTTTGGCAGAAAACGTTTATTTGTACAGTGGAATACGTTTATTTGTACAGTATGAAGCTCCTGAGGAAGCGAGCAGCGAAACGCGTTGAGTTTACATACATGTACAATATTATGCTTTATGACATGTGCTAAATGATACAATATATCTGTTTTTCATGTTAAATCCAATAAAATACTTACTTTATCATATACTTTGTATCGCATGCCTTTAAAATCCCCAAGCTGTCGAAATTCCTGTTCTAAGGATCGGCAGAACAAATTGGTTTTCTTTTGACACAACTGACATGGATACTATTCGATTTATTGCGCAATTCGATGATCAGAATAGATATTAAAGGCAGATATTGTAGAAACACTGGCATTGGCTACAGGCCGACCCCAACTCCAACAAATTCATTTTTGACAAACCCTTAATTACGTTTAGGAGGGCCCCGGCCCTGAGAGACAGACTCACTAGAAGCCATTTCCAACATCCCAGAAAAAATGGGGAACTCCTAAATGGAACATTCAAATGTGGACATTGTCCTCAATGCGAATGGATACACGACACTGTGGAATTAACTTTACCAAACGGAGAAAGGTTCATTCCCACTTTCAGAGCAGACTGCGACACTCATGGAGTGGTGTACTTAATGACGTGCCGCTGTCCAGCATATTATGTGGGCAAAACTAAAAGGCCACTAAAGAAACGCATCTATGACCATATCTACAGCATAACAAACGGTAAATTACTTACTCCAATTAGCCGCCATATAGGCTTAAAACATAACTTTGATACTTCATGTTTAAATTTCACTGTACTATCTGTAATAAAGGAGCACATTAGAGGTGGCGATTTTAACAACAAAATCCTTCAGGTGGAAACTGAATGGATTCACCGCTTAAAAGCTAACAAATCCCCCGGTCTGAACGAAAGAATCAGTTTCAAGCCCTTTTTGTAAATACTGGAACCAACTCCATCCACTACTTTGGATGTCAGGTTTCTTAGGAGCGTAATATATCCCCTAGTGTTTTCCATCCTGGAGGTGCTTGTTATCATGCGTCTCCATATAATAAGGATCATTAAGATTAAAAATAAAACAAATGCATATATTATTCAAAAAAATAAAAATAAAACAAATGGTTAAAATGGCAAGTTAGACAGCACTGGCACAGCCCTGAACATGTGATATGGTGTATTGATTTGATCCATTATAATTTTTTTTATATTTTGTTTTTCTGTTGTTTTGAGCATTGATATTTCTCTTTTTTTCTTTCTCCATTTCTTCTTAATTGTTGCATTCAAATTGTTAATGTGGAATGTCCCCCGCTCTCTCCTCTTTTCCCATTTACCTCTCGTTTTCTTCTCCCCCCCCCCCCCCCCCCCCCCCCCCTTCACTTTCCTCACTTTGTTTCCCTTCTTTTTCACTTACACTTCATTCTCACACCACTCACATTTTTGTTTGAGCCCCTTCTTCACATTCTAGTCACACTATACATCTTATGCTCCCTGCCCCCCCTCTCTTTCCTCAATGTCTTCCCATGTTCATTCCATCTTTTTGACATTTCTTTTCCTCTTCTTCTTTTTCTCTTTTCTTTTCCTTCTCCCTCCTTCTCCCCCTTTCCTTTTTTCACATTTTTCTTTCTCTTTTTTCTTCGCTGTTTTCTTCTTCCTTTTCTGTTCTCTCTCTCTTCTTTGAGAGATTCTTTTCTCTGAATCAGGAAGTCCCCATATGGCTATACATTGTATACTGATTGGGTTAATTTCAATTTCACAGCATTTAATATAACATCAAGGACTACTCCATACCTGCGTGCCATCATTATGGGGACCGTTATCTGACCTTCACGAGGAGGAGGGAAGCATCTAAGGCACTTTTTGTGTCCGGAGGTATTTGGGTTCAAAATGGGGGGTTTCTTTCCCAATAGTCAAAAGGCAACATAAAGTAAACTTTTGATTATATGCTCTTCACAGCATCACATTATCCTTGACAAAGCCTAATTGGCGAAACGCGTAGGAGAACTGATGAACTGTTAAAGAACATATCTTGGATGGACTGTTTAGGAATTTCGGTCATTTGGAGGGATGAACAAGGAGCACCGTGTGAGGAGCCCCTCTTTCTCTCTCACCTCACTGAGTTCCTGCCTGGATGTTCCCATGAATAGAATCATGATTTTGTATCCATTAATAAATGTATAAATATTTTTTTACATATTTCTGAATTGGACATTATTTGTCAAAAAGCTTTCTACAGACCTTGAGAAACCCAATTTTTTGACCTGTGAAAAAATTTACTTATAGATGCACTTTGCCTGCTGGTGAGGATGTGGGGGTGTCATGTGCTACAGCAAGGTCTAAAATTTCTTTATATGATTATGGATTAATTTATTCAAGGATTATTGCACTGAGAATTAATATTATGATATTCAGAAGAGATGGATGAAGGTGGAGCCTAATAACCGAGGGCCAGGGGACTTTAAGGGCCACAAGATATATTTAAACAATCAGCCAAACGCTCACAATTGTCATTATATGTCGTATTTTATGTCAAATGTAATATTGGTTGTTTGTAATGGATGTAACAACAGATGATACTGTTGTTGGCTTTTAATACTTGGTGATACATGTTTATTAAATACTTATGCTCTATAAAATATATGTTATGGCCCTTAAAGTCCCCTGGCCCTTGGTTATTTTGAGGGAAAAGGTAGGGTGTAAGGCTCCACCTTCACTCATCTCTTTTGAATATTATTTTGGGATGTTGGCCACTTCATAGGGAAGGAGATCACCATAGATATGTAACATATAGATGATATTTTGAGAATTTTATTTCAATCAAGAAAACATTAATATATGTATGGCTTGCTTAAGGCTTTTTTAGTCACTTATCAAACCCTATTAGCCATCTAACCTACCCTCTATCCCTCTTCACTGCCTGATGATGCCAAAGTCCAGAAATACAGTGGAGTAAATATAGCCACACTAAAGCTGGCCATACACCTACACCTTAGATCTCTCTGTTAGATTTCCTTTAGATCTACCAACAACTATGTAGTATAGGGTCCTCTGTGATTGAACACAGGTAGACTTGATGGTTAAGAAAGTCCCTCATATTACATAGTTTTGGTAAAACAAAAGGAGATCTAAAGGAAATCTGACAGAGAAATCTAAAGGTGTATGGGGACCCTTAGGAAGGGTAAATATTCCTAGCCCGCGGCAGATCTCCTAGATCCACCTGTCTGGCAGATCCCCTGCCAGCTGCACCCACATTTGGGGCTTTAGGTAGTACATGTGTGCCCCCATCCCTGTGTCTATAGTGCATGTGCAGTCCATGTGTGCCCCCATCCCTGTGTCTATAGTGCATGTTTAGTCCATGTGTGCCCCCATACCTATGTGTACAGTTTATGGGGGCACACAATGACTACACATACTGTATGCACGCTGTGTCCGCATTCTTTTATGCGCATTCCAGGGATGTCAAACTTCAGCTTGTGGGTCAAACATGGCCATAAGTGTAATTATATTTTTCAAAATACATCAAGGCTGGTCTGCAATTTTGTCCAAGTTTTTCCATTCAGCCCGCTGTGTACTTCAATTTGAGAGCCCTGGTACAACAAGACAACTAATGCATCCACAAATATTTGCAATATGTTAAATATTTGTTTTTGGGTTTACATACACTCAAATGTTCCATCACCCCATGCATACAGTGGTCTCCACCGCTGCCAGGGAGTCAGTACCATTTCTATTAGTGCCCATTGTCTCCTACGTATTCACAGTTTGCAGTTAATAAGTCCCTGGCATACTAGGAGCAATGCACAGCTGGAGCACATAGCACTGATTACAGCAACCATGAAATTAAAACTGATAAAAGAGCTGTCATTACCGCTCCCCCCACCCCAAGCCAGCGATATGGCCAAAGAGAAGGATTCAGCATGAACGCCGCAGACCACAGACATAAATGCACTGATAAAGATCCCAAGACTAATTTATTCTCAATGCGGCAGCTCACATAATTTAACGAGAGGCCATAACTCTGTGTTGTGCTGTGTTTCTGATGATTGGATTTGCGACGCAGTAATGAGGCAGACGTGAGGTGATAAGGAAAACGCAGTGACCAAAGTCTCCGAGTGTCTCCCACCTTCACATTTAATGTCACAGTGAAAGGCAGGGAGCCTTTTTAACCGTTTACAGCATGGCAGCCACATGCACATGCCACCAGTCTGACGCTTGATCCTCAGTTTCCGTTCTTTCTGACTCGCTTTGTCTGGCTTTTTCGCTTTGACAGGGCGGTAGGAGTGGGTGTGCAAAGAGGTTCGCTCCCTCTTATGCTGTGTATGACTCATAGCAATTCACCATCTGCGCATACATTTTGGCAGACCCTTTTTAACTTTATAAATGCGTACAGACAGCCTAGAAAAACATCACAGGCTTTGGGATACAGAGGGTGAGTTCTTTCATTCGGATGTGTTCAGCCAAGGGAGGGGACCAGGCTTTGAGCTTGCCGAAATGCCATTTTACCCAATGCTGTGCGGATTAGAATATTTGAATTACAATGGAACTCTCTGCCTCTTGAAGAAGAAGATTTTGCTCTGCATAATGATAGCCACTACTGAGAAGCTGGAGACGGGGGAACACGAGCAAAATAAGATGTAAAACAGTTAATGGCCTTTTTCAGGTGTAATCTACTGGTACATACATTTTGATGGAGAGTGTAGAACATTAATCAGGGTTGGGGATTTTTGCGCTGGTTCACCAAATAATCTAATGGAATTGGTAGGTGTGAGTGCGCTGTTACTGCACCAGCTGTAGATGCTTCCCAACCAGACACGGCAATATCCCATTTATGCTGCTGGGATAAAGTTTTTACTTAGCTGCATCTGCATGATGAACTAAGATTAAACCCTCCACTTGTATAGTGGTGTGGCAACAGCATCATGGAACCTATTAAGGTACCTACACATGGGTTGATTTTGTGTACAATTCCTGAACGATCAATTGCAGTGTATGTTCGCTGTGACCGATCATGCAAGAGTCAAATGCTGCCTACCTTGAGCATTCCATCCCGCTCAAATTAAATGTCAATCGAACAGGGATCCTACATGTTGGTTAATGCCTGTTCAATCGCCATTACTTACCCATCCAAAATTTCGCCCATTGATCACCCAAAGTGGTGTGCATTGATTTACCGAACAATTGTTGGATGGTAAGCTCGCCACAGTCGATTGTACAACGATCGTTCAGGAGTCAATGCTTGTATGGCTAGCCTTAGCTTACATCAAACGTCCACTACATAAAAGGTTGTCCAACTCTGGTCCCAAGGGCCAGATCCACACGCATTGAGTATTGTTATTATCTTTCTGTACAAGTTCCTGACATGGTACTGATTGGATAGTTTAAATAATCCCCATGTTGCAGAGTTTTGGTAAAACTTAAATTAATTGTACAAATAATGTAAAGTAATATGTGTGATGACCTTTAGACTGTAGATTTGTAAATTGTATATAGCCCTTGAAGAGGGGAGATACATAACTCTTCTCTATATAATATAAAACTAACTATAAAGTTGTTCATAATTATACACCATTTTAGAAAAATACCAGTCGACTGTGAGCAATTACACACGTGTGTGTGTGTGTGAGTGTGATAAGATGACCTGTGACTGCCATTGACACATTGATCTCTCCTGCATTATCTCCCTCTATGTATGTGCGGCTCTAGAGAATCTAAGCTCACTAAAAATTGTTTCTTCAGTGTTGAAGGAGCCTGGCTGTAATTTCTTATATTTGCTAGTCAAGCAGCACCACCTTGTGGTCACAAACCTCTCGCTCGGATTGGTTTGTTGTAGGAAAACTCATAAAATGTTTGTCCAGGCCGCTATTGATGCATCCTGGTCTTCTATTACACCTTAGCTGTGCTACAGTCTGATAGCATCCATGCCTCCTCATGGACAGTGTCAATGATGGTTTTCTGCACAACTGTCAGGTCAGCAGTCTTTCCCATGACTGTGAATCCTACCAAATCAGACTGAAAGACCATGTAAAGGCTCCTTTCCTTGCAGGGCCCCTTTTTCTATTTAGAAACATTATCAAGCCCTCCCCCCTCCGTATTCAAACAGGTTAAAAATGAGGGCCAGCACCCCCCTGGAATACCTTCGCGCCCCCACTGGGTACCACTGGATTAGAGTCTGACACTTTGAGCCTAGAACATTGTTCTTTATGCGATAATATGAAGGCTTGACAAATCTCACTTTGCATGTAAACAGTCTATTTCATATATTAGTTTCAGCTTTTAAGTTGAATTACTGAAATACAGGAACTTTTGGATGGTATTCTAATTTGTCACAAAATGTATGTGTTGTGCTGCACTGTCTGTTGGGTTGTACTGTACAATGCATTTGTGTATCATTCGCAATGGCACTGCAATGCACCACTCACATAGCCATGCATTCTATACTTGTTAATGCAAAGTATAGAGTGAGTGTACCCTCAAAACAAGGTTGCTTGAATTTTCATACTTCATATTTTCACTGTGTCATTTTATTTTCCGGTCAGTTCACACTTTAGGCCAGTTCACATATTTGCACGACATTTCCAGCATACAGTGGATATCAAGAGGAGATCTTTAGAACCAGATCTGATCACTAGTCTAAACTTACATCAGAAATGTTCTAAAGATAACCTCATACAGCATATATACCATAGGAGAGGTATGACCTAAGAGAAAGAGAGAGAGAGACGTGGGTATATATGTCCATAGCACTGTGCAGAGGAGAGTATCCATCAACAATACATGAGGTCACACCTTTCTAGGTTCTCCAGATACATTCCATTTCCACACACATTGCTCAGCCACCTTATCACTTTAAGCATAGATTTCCTATAATGTATTTCATGCATGGAACAATATTTTTTATTGTGTATTTGCTAACATTTGAAATAGGAAGAACAACCATGAAGGTCATGGTGAGAACGGATTAAAGGAATTGAATGCACTCCACTCAAGCAATACATAGTATAGTAAACCCTTCTTGAAACAGACTGTAATCACATTCCATAACACATCCCAAAAGTAAAAGTCAAATTCCACACTTCAGGACACATTTTCATGGCTCCACAAACTGTCCTGAAGAGAGGAATTTTACTTTTGGGATTTGTGATGGAATAGGTCATGTCAATAACAACAATTTCGTCAAGAAGGCTTGTATTTGCTCAAAATGTGAAATGAAATGAAGTGCAGAGAACAATGGGCTTGAATAACCTATAGCTGAACTTTGGCATTACGTTCAATCTTAAGGCTCATTTCCTGTACAGAAAATGCTTACTGGGACTTTATTGCACATAGTAAGTTGTAGAGGATGCCAAGGGTAGGTCTTGGATGCAAGATTTATCTCCCTTTAATAAAAGTTGTAGTCCCAAGTGTATCCCAGAAAAGGAGTCCGAGATATTTAGAAGCAAGGGATGATGATGCCTGACTCTTTGTAACAAGTACTGACGAAAAGGGATGAGCGGCATAGGCAATATTCAAATTTGCAATATTTCGCGAATTATTCTACTAATATTCAATTCTATATTTGTAAATGTGAATATTCGCAGACTGACCATGTATTGCAAAATATCACCACAATTGCGAAAATAATATTCGCATTGAGAAAATCTTCTAAATGAATGGTCACATGCTATGTTTATTGTCGCAATGCAAGTATTACTTTTGCAATACATGGCCATACCACGAATATTCGAAATCGCGAATATCTGCCAACATATTCGAGATATTGTCGAATTGCCGATATTCATGAAAAATATTCTACATTCGAAAATTCAAGATCAACACTACTGATGAATTGTAAATGTTATTTTGAAAAATGTTTTTGTAATAAATAAAAAGATTTAAAAAAAAAGTTAATTTACACAAATTATGATATCTGTTTTGTATGACCTATAATACCAGAAAAAGTCCCCCAAATTTGAACTTTTGGTTGGCCCATATTCGAGGAATCCATAAAGTATTATTCTATATTATATAGAAATCTAATAAATAAACTGACAATGGTTCTAACCTTTCTAAATTATGTTCATTAAGCACTGTTCATACAGGCCCTTTCAAGGCTGCAGTCGATAGAAGTTCAGAAAGCGCCTGCTCACCCCTATGTGTAAGTGTCGGTGGGTGCAGAAACACCCCCATGTAATCCCTTTTGGGCTAACACCCAAAAAGCGATGAGGGGACGTCTAATGTCACATCTTAACTGCTGCCCACTTTTTGGACCTCCAGATGCTTTAAATGCTATGTTTCTAGATGCCCATATGAATGGTACCTTAGTCTACATCCATTCTAATATATATATATATATAAAAGGATTGAATATACCACAGAGATACTTAAACTTTAATTGTAAAGGTGTGATTATATTGTATAGCTGATACTATGAATAAATCAGTGATCTAATTATTGGACAACAATCTAGATTTCTATTGAATGTTGAGAAACTGCAGCATATCTATAGTGATTGTAAATAACTTTATAGGAAGGGATATGGGTACTAGGCACACAACGAATGCTTGCATTGTTATATATACATCAGCCTGATATAATAGCCTTGATTGTGGCCCACATTACATGAAATGTGCCATTCTAGAGAGACTTGGTAAAGAAAGGATACTTATACAAACCATTTGGCAGCAGAATCATTTGCTTACATCTACTTATCTAATCAATAGTGCATTTGCAGAGAGAAACATGACAGTTGTTAGGGTTAGCTAACGTTTTCTCATTATACACAGAGTAGTTAGCTCTAATACCATCCTTCATGTACACATTATATCTTTCAGCATCTTAATAGGATTACATCTACAAGTGAAATACTGTATATGTCTCAGTTCCAATCAAAAGCAATAGAGTAGGCAAGCAGTATATCTGTCTGCTTATAAAATTACCTTGTGGATGTTGTAAGACTAACTGTGGCAATATTGCTTTTCAAACGTAGAATGTAGAAGTTATTGCTTGAAAAGGGTTCTTTAGCGGAAGTGTAATAAAGGAACATGCCCAAAACAAAAATTTAACAGATAACAGCTGATGTGGTAAGACTACAAACTCACTTTTCTCCAAAAATAAAATATATATATATATGTAAATATACATACATATATTTATATAAATACAGTATATTTATAAGAAAGTGGGCCGACCCTTCTAGCACCAAGTGAACCAGGGGACACCTCTCTGGAAACTTTTACACGTTTCTCCCCTGTCACGTTCACACCCCTGGGTTCCGCAGACTTTCCTCTAGTCATCTCTTCACCATACACTCACTTTCCACCTAAGGAAGCAGCCAGGCTTAGCAGTGACAGGGCGGGATTTCCACAACAGGTTCTTGCTCACATCTCAAGAAAGATCCAACACACGGTGACTTTGGTGTGTACCCGTTTAATGATGTCAAATGTGCCAGCCATCTGGGAGCATCAGCTGCCGGTAAATGACTCTCTTCCCAGCCCTTCTCTAACCCGGTGACACTTTAGGCTAGGGGTGCTCTTGCCCCCAGCTGGGAGACAAGTGTGATGTCTGTAATAAAATCTTGGCTAACTCAGGGTCTCCGGATCTGCAGACCTTCAGGGCCTACCTCCTATTAGATCCAACAGAGCTCCATTCACTGCTTCCTCCTTCTTCTAAAAGACCAAGCTTCTCTTTTGTTTGGCCCTAAATCACCACAGGCTGGCCACTCCCAAATGGCATGACACAGTTACAACAAATGGAAAGTTCTGGCATGTCTGATCTTTAGAAACACATAACAATAAGTCATCCTGTACCTGCCTTACCCGGCAACAAATCATATAACATTCTCTCACTGTATACCAGAAAAGCACAGTTAACCCTTCACACACCCTTCTCTGGTAACCATATACACAATACATAGCCATCCTTCCCACACATTCCCACCTGATGTATACATACAGTACATCCAACCTGATGGAGCTTGAGTGGTGCTGCAAAAAGAAATGAGAGAAACTGGCCAAGGATAGGCATGCCAAGCTTGTGGCATCATATTCAAAAAGTCTTAAGGATGAAATTGCTGCCAAAGGTGCATCGACAAAGTATTGAGCAAAGGCTGTGAAGGCTGTAAACTTTTTTCACGTTGTTATTATGGTATGATGTGTGTGGAATGTAATCAATCTAGGAACATAACAAAATATGGGAAATGTGATGCACTGTGAATACTTTCCAGATGCACTGTATATATAAACACTTCCATTTAACATTTACTTACCTATGAGCTGGCACGATGGTGGAGAAGTGCTCCACAATACAAAAAAAATATACTAACCTACTTCTGCTCTTTAGAATAATATGTGATTTTATATTTATCTGTCAGTCTTCTTAGTGTTAATTAAACACAATATTGAGATTGACTACTGGGGGCGCTACGTAATGGGTAAATTCTTTTCAATATCCAGTAAATTTCTGCTTTCATAGATGCTGATGCTGCTGATGCTGAGTAGGGAAGAGGAGTGATAAAATTTGGGCTTTACTCATTAAGGTGAGTTTTTGGGGTTCTAGCACTTCTAGGGGCAATCACAGCAAGTACAAAAGCACATGACAGGTCTGCTTTAAGCAGCATTAGAGTTGGCAAAGTTTACAAATTATAAAGGTATCATATAGTGTTAATCCCAAATAAGATATCATTATTGTAAAATCTCTTATGTCCACCAAACACAGAATATATATAATGAAAGTGCGGTAAGTAAGGAGACATGTGGGCCATTTTATATGGTTTAGAGGGATTCCCAATAGTGCTGTCTTCGTTGGCATCTCTATGTCAATATGGTAGTCGTATAGGTCACTGGAAATATAAGCATACATAAATGTGTGTCATTTTTCTTTTTTTTCTCTTTTTTTTGGGTTGGGTGGTTGGGGGAAGACAGTAATGACAATAGTAGCTTCTTGCAACACCTCATTCATTTGAGGTGGCATTCCCTCCTCCTTCACTGGTCACTTGGGAGTTATGGGAATGCCCTCTTTGTAAAATAAACTGTGGCCACTGTCTGGGGGTCTAAAGCTGGGCATACACTGCTCAATTTCTTAACTCCCCCCCTAGCGTTAGCGACGGCACCATCTTGTCCAGCGCTGCACAGTTACTATTGCAATGAATGAGATGGTGCTGTGCAGTGAAGATCGGGGCTCAGGCAGCGCATAATTACTGTTTTGCACTGTCCCAGTGTCCCCAAGGTGACAAGCAGGCTGCTGGAGAGTGGAGAGCGGCGGGACATTCAAATGTAAATTAGACTAACTTCAAAGAGCACATTGTAATATGAATATGAAAAAAACATAAATATGAATACATATTGTTTCATACAAAATAAGTATTTTAGAGATTTTATCATTCAGGTGATACCTTTAATTATATATATTGTAATTTTTTTAACATAATTGTTTGTTTCAAACATTTTTATATTAAGGATGTCTACTAGACCCTTGTACGGACATATTTTGGGAAGTTACATGTCTACAACATAAAAAAAAATATTCCATTTAAGTCTATGGTGTGCTTTTGGTACAGAAATCTGAACCTCAGCAGTGCGCTAGGGAGGTTAATAGATCCGAGCACGATGGAGCACTGTATGCGGCTCGATATTGGACAAGCTCGTCTGCAGCAGGATGATGTCATCTGGAGGATCTGGAGCAATGTCGAGCCCTGTGTGCCCCCCTTTAAAGAACCAAAAGGAATGATCCAGTCCAAAATGAACAGCAACTCTTAGATAAAGTGTATATGAGCCAATATAGACAAGATGAGGGATACATGAGTACATGAGTGTTTTCACACTGATATCATTTAGGGAGAGAGGCTCTTGAACTTGGGAATCTAAGGCCCTAAATATGTACATTAATACATATTAATTATTGTACTGGGACCCCATAAAGAACTATTACCAACAAAACCATACAAAGACAGTAAAAAAAAGTGGTATGATATTTTTTTTTTCTTTTTGGGGTATAGTTCTCTATTTTCATATAATTTGTAAAGCAGAAAAGTTAAAAGCTAACATATTGTTAATAAAACTAATTAAAATTCAAAACTGTATTAAAAATTTTAATTCAAAACAGAGAATAGATTCCTAATCATCTTTCTAATGATAATGCTCATACATATTGAAAAATTCTTTAGTAAAACATCATACAAATATAAAAGAAACACATTACTGCGTCCTGGAGAATATATCAGAACTTCTTTTTAGAGACAAGCAGTATAAAGCACATGTTTTTATTTTTTATTTATTAAATTTTGGTTTAATCTCAGCTTTAGTTTAGCTTAGCTTTAAGTATCTGAATTTAATCATTCGACTGGGTATCTGCTTTTTGCTGTCTCTGTAAATCCCCCCCATGCCATGTGCTCTAGTTCTTGTCTTGTTAGTTTAGTGTGAAAGAAAACAAACAAAAAAAACAATAACAATAATACAAAAATGCAAAAAAGTACCCGCTTCTATACCACATGTACATATATATAACCCTTGGAATGCACTTTGATACATAAATGGTGGCTGTGTAAACACACGCTATGTATAGCCCCCACACAAGAATAAGAACGATAATTCCATTGTCATGATTTAGGGTTAACTCTCAACTGATAAGTGTCACATAGAGGCAATTCTCAAAAAATGAAAATTTACCATAACATATATATTCTACTACTATTTGTGTATTTGTTAATACATATGTTGTTGAAAAACACAATTATTGCACAACATCTAAACTTCACAGTGGCATCTTCTGTTAACACTTGTAATTCACATTCATGATGTAATTGTGTTTTATTGACTGGCAAAGTGTGACAAATAGTGATGTCGCAAACCCGGAATTTGCTGTTCACGAACAGCGAACGCGAACGTTCGCAAGTGTTCGCGAACCGGCGAACGCGCCATAGACTTCAATGGGCAGGCGAACATTAAAAAACAA
>CM070033.1:99341442-99356605 GCA_036250615.1 Ptychadena robeensis
CCATCCATCATCCACTGGGAATATCCATCTCCCCCAGGTCCTCTACACTGACCTTACCACACAGTGTCCTCCACACGACCATCACCACCAGTGTCCTCCACACGACCATCACCCCCCCCCCAGGTTCTCACACACTCCCATCCTCCACCACCAGTGTCCTCCACACTACCATCACCACACAGGTCCTACACACTGTCCATTCTCCACCAGTGTCCCCCATACTGACCATCTCCCCCAGTGTCCTCCACACTGACCATCACCCACCAGTGTCTGCCATACTGACCATCTCCACCCAGTGACCCCCTCTGACCATCACCACCGTGTCCTCCATACGACCAGTCCCCCACTGTCCTCCCCACACTGACCATCAACCACAGTGTCCACCATTACTGACCATCCCCACCAGTGTCCTCCACAATCTGTCCATCTCCCACCAGTGTCCGCCATTACTGACCATCTCCACCATGTCCCTCCAACATGTCCATTCTCCACCATGTCCTCCATACAAATTAAAATTCACCTTTAAGCTGTAGGCAACGGAAGAGCATCTCACAGGTTGTTCAGGTGGAATTCACCAGACATTTACCCAACCATGTTGTTTCGTGCTCTCACGCTCAAATCCCACTTGATATCATCTGTAGAAATCCTTCGTGACGGATTTATGCTAAAAAAAACATTTCTTGGGAAGTTTTGCCAGGATTCCCTTCTGTATCAGTGTCCATGTCCTGTTAGTCCCCTTGAAATAACTTCCCAACACTATTGGCCAGAAAGGTCCCTTGTTTTTATGTTCGCCTGCCCATTGAAGTCATGCGCGTTCGCCCGGTTCGCGAACACTTGCGAAACGTTCGCGTCGCTGTTCAGTGAACAGCAAAATTCACGGTTTGCGAAATCACTTTGTCAACACTTTGCCAGTCATTAAAACACCATACATCATAACTGTGAATTACCAAGTGTTAACAGAAGATGCCACTGTGATTTAGTTAGCTGTTGTGCAACTAATTGGTTTTCAAACAACATAGTTAACAAATACACAACATATAGTAGAATATTATGTTATGTAAACTTTTCATTTTTGAGAATTGCCTCTATGTGACACTACAGTTGAATTAACCCTAAATACTGACAATGGACTTATCGTTCAATTTAGGGATGGACCGAACTGTTCGACTTCGGACGAACAGTTCGGCCGCGAACTCGGCATGTTCGCCGTTCGCCTCGTCCGCGCGGACAGTACGGGTGTTCGATCCCGTTTACTGTTCGCCGGCCAGAAGAAGATCTAAATTCTTCCTCACGCAGGTAATCACGAACCTGCGAGACGTGCCGGAAAATCTTTCACTACAAGACCGGGCATGCAGCCGTCTTGCTAGTGAAAAATCCGGCTTTGGCGCAGGAAGTGACGTCAGTGACGTCAACACCTGCGCCCCGCAACCAGAAACTATGCCGTTCCAGGTTTGCGCGGTCCAAGGACCCGGATGTACGTCACTGACTCACCATCCGGTTTTCCGCCATTCCCAAATCCCCGCCCTAGAGGCGGGGAATCAATTGAATGTTCCGCGAACAGGGCGACGGCGGACTTCTTTAGAAATCGACCCGCCACTGTTCCGGCCACTCCCGGCCGATGTCGCCCATCTCTATTCTTATTCTTGTTGGGTGCTATACATAGCGGTGTTAACACAGCCACATTTATGTATCAAAGGCATCCAAGGTATATATATTACATGTGCTTATAGAAGACGGTACTTTTTTGCTTTTTATTATTGTATTGTTTTTTTTGTTGTTTCTGTCACACTAAACTAACAAACAAAGAAACTAGAAAGACCTGGCAGGGGGGGATTTACGCGACAGCAAAAGCAGATACCCAGTCGACATGATAAATTCCGATCTAAAGCTAGCATAAAACTAAAGCTGAGATTAAACCAAAATTAATAAAACAAAAAATAAAAAACAGGTGCTTTATACTCGCTTGTCTCTAAAAAGAGTTCTGATATATTCTCCAGGACGCAGTAATCAGTTAGTAATTTTTTCTTTTATATTTGTATGAGTTTACAAAGAATTTTCAAATGTATGAGCATTATCATAGAAAGTGACTTGGATTCTTTCTCTGTTTTGAATTAAACTTTTAATACAGTTTGAATTTAATAGTTTTATTAACAATATGTCCTCTTTAACTTCTTCGCTTTTACAAATATATGAACATAGAGAAACTAACCCAACCAAAAAAAAAAAAAATTAATCATACCACTTTTTTTCCTGTCTTGTATGGTTTTGTGGTAATATGTACTTTATGGGTCCCAGTAACATAATTAATATGTGAACCTGTACATTATTTAGGGCCTTAATTCCCCAGTTCAACGAGCCTCTCTCCCTAAATAATCACTGTGAAAACCTCATGTACTCCGTATCCCCATCTTACATTGGTCTTTCCAATATACACTTTATACTAAAGAGTTGCATCGCCACCTTCATTTTTGACTGGATCATTCCTTTTGGTTCTTTAAAGGGGGGCTACACAGGGCCGACACATTGCCTCCAGAATCCTCCAGAGACATCATCCTGCTGCAGACGAGCTTGTCACAATATCGAGCCAGCATTACAGTGCTCACATCGTGCTCGGATCATTAACCTCCCTACGCATCTGCGGTTACAGATTCTGTACCAAAAAGCCAACACCATAGACTCTTAAATGGACTATTTTTTTTTTATGTTTAGCATGTAATCTTCCCAAATATTCCGTACAAGGTCTAGTAGACATCCTAATTAAAAATGTTTGAATAAACAAACACTTACGTAAAAAATTACAATATATATAATAAGGTATCACCCTGTAATGATAAAATCTCTCTTAAAATACCTTATTATGAGAAAACAATCTGTATTCAATTTATGTTTTTTTCATTATTCATATTTACATGTGCTACTTTGAAAGTTTGTCTAATTACATTTGATGTCCCCGCCATCCCTCCCCATACTACCAAGCAGCACTGTCTTTCACTGGGACCCTGGGACACGTGCAAACAAAACAGTAATTATGCGCTGCCTGAGCCCCGATCTTCACTGCACAGCCAAGATGGGATATTCAGTGAAGACTGTAAATCACACAGAACACTGCCCTAGCTAATGGTTTCCATGTAGCAGCAGCAGCAGCTCTCTCTCCTAACTCTCTCCTTCTTCAGCAGAATGTGTAATGGCATCCTGTACTTGATATGTTATAGGGGGTGTGAAGGTCTGTGAGGTGGGGGTGCTCATTGGCTGGATTATGTCTGCTGACTGTGGCTCACAGGGGTCAAAGTTTCTGCAATGTTAAAAGATAGGGGGCGAATCGAACTTGCCATATGTTCTCGAAAATGCGCAAACATGCGATGTTCGCCGCGGATAGTTCGCAGGCAAATAGTTCGAGACATCACTAGTGACAAATGACCAACCAAAACTTCTCACACAATCCTTGCAATGTAGTGCACCATAATGCATGGTGCATGGTACATTTCAATTTATTGTACAGTGCAAAGGGGGGGGGGGGCTTTTACAATGAATGGGATGTATATAGTGCTTTGGGGTATGCATAGTATGTGTCTGTTGTAGCTTGTGGCCACCATGCAAAAGTATAAAATGTTGTCTGTAAATTCCTAAAGTAAGGGTTAAACACTGAGTTCAGGTCTGTAGCTGTACTGACGTAACGTATTATTTATAGCAAGGCCAAGTTTTAATGGCTTGTGCGATAACCGTTATAAAAGACCTATAATTACTGTTTTAATTGATCTTATTCTTCCACAGTCTCTCTACAATTCCTCAAAAAGGGCTCCATTTATTCACTTGACACCTGTTGTATCAAGACTTGGCCTGAATATCTAAGTATTCAAAAAATGTTAATAAAATACCTGATGTTAATTTAAACTGAACTAGTAATTTTACTCTTTTTTCTGTTTTCTCTCTCTGCGTTATGTGTTCCTGTAGAGCCGGGGTACTCAATAGGCGGACCCCGGTCCAGATCCGGACCCAAATAGGGTCACATGCGGACCGGTGGCCGCTGCTTGCCCCCGGCTCATTCCTCCCCTCCTTACTAGTGAGAGCCGATGCTTTGAAGCTAGATTCTGTGTTTCGTGCTTCCTGTAGCTCCTCCCACAGATACATCCTCCCCAGCCAATCAAAACACAGGACAGGACACACCCTCTCCCTCTGCAGCTGTGCTGTAGAAACTAGGCTAAATAAACCTGTGTGACACTAACTTAGGACATTCATAGCACAAAAATCATTCATAGTATAATCATGAAACTTTCGGGGTCAGTAATGCTCCCCTATTACTACTCACACCCCGAGTTTCACCCCTCTAGCTACAACACTTATAAGTAAAATTTCAGCTAAAATACAGCCATCAAATATTGCTTCCCTATGAGCATAAAGCACTTCTCTGCTGCATACATGCTTTCACTTATCCTAGATTGAACACATAGATCTTTGAACCCCTGCATGGTAGAACCATGACATTTTGGGGGTTACCAGTTAACCCCTAACACTACATCCAGGCAAATTTTCAGGTCCCTGAGCACAATCCTTCCTACTAAAAAGCCCCCAATCAAATTTTGCTTGGATAGTCAAATTTTTCAGATCTGAAATTTTTTTCAGCTTTTATTGGTAAACGCATACAATTGATGTCACTTGGATAACCGCAGGGAAACATTAGCTATGACCCCTCCGCTAAGCATATTGCTGTTCTCACAGCACTGAGCCGTACTGCCGATGCAGGGCTGAACATAGTGTCTGAACACAGTATCCACCGAGCAGGTAAAGTCTATGTGCTTTACAGCCTGTCAGAGCCCTGGTCCAGGGGCTGGTGGAGGCTTGACGGAAGCCAGTGGATCCAATAGCGGATGTGTTAAGTTAAACGGGCCTAAGAGTAAAATCTCACTACTGAGGTAGGAGTTCTGGGGGTCACACTACTGAGGTATGAGATTTGGGGGTTTTAAACATTACTGGATGTTACATTTGACCAAAAGCCAGCTGGTGATCTGTGGATGGAGACAGCTAATAAGAGGCTCAATTAGGAACAGGGAGGTTCATCTGCAGCAGAATCCACCATGCAGGAGGCTGACGCAGAGGACAGTGAAAGAGACCACCCACCATATGGGTTGAGTATACCATCTCCTGGTACTCATCTGAGGAGCTCACTAAAAAGTTATCTGGACCCCTAAATAGGCATTCTTTGGAGGCCTCAGGCTGGGGGAAAAGGGAGTGCAAGTGGTAGGTGGCCCCGAAAAATTACCTAGTATGGGGCCCAAAATTTCTGATGGCGGCCCTGCACAGGAAGGTTAATAAAAGCTTGAATTTATATCAATATTTCTTAAAGGAAGCTTTGTGAGCAGAGAAAATGGCCGTCCCAGGGCCCCTCAGGTCCTCTTACCCCTTTCACCCACCACTGACCACTCAATATATACTTGTGAGGTGCCCCTTGTCTAGTAATTAAATACATATGTTTGAGACTGTGTCCTGTATAGACTATAGGGAGAATATTTATATAAATGTACTCGACTACGTCAGCCTTCTGTCTGGCGGACCGGGTCAGCCCCGTGAAAACTGACGATCCGCCGGCAGTGCACGGTAAAATTCCAAACTCCGGACCTCAGACTGAATGGAAATTTAGTAAGTGGACCTTTCAAATGTATATTTGAGTAGCCCTGCTGTAGAGTTTTCCATACACTTGTATGGGAAGCACTAATGCAGTTAGTCTTTTGTGTAGAGTGTTATGTGCAATGTGTGTGTCAGTATTAGCACATATGTTGCCTGAACACAACACAGTATATATAGTGTGAAAGAGGACAAAGACAATGGCCCTCCTCTAAAATTTCCTTGTGTTTCTTGCTCCCTTACACATACAGGCCCTGTTTATTTTCTTCCATGGGAGTTGTTACATGGTCAAGTCTACCTCACCCTCCTTCTCTCATGTTCTAGGCTCGTGTCCTATGGATTAAGGTGAGGGGATAATTTGGGAAGGGCATATGTGGTTGGGTCCCCTTTATGCAACATTTCCCTCTCCCCCTCTGGGAACCCATGCACCTACCCTTAGTTACAGATACCCCTACTGGCTATCTTACCAGCACACTGGGGTGTCCAGTGGCTGAGCTCTGGTCTCCCTGGTCCCTCGCTCCTGGCTACGCCTCTTCCACCAGCATTTGTGTCCTGGGGTAGGAGCAGGTCTATCCCCATTAGCTCCAGCGTCCAGCCGGAGAAAATATACATCGGATGGGGGAGGAAATTTTGCGGCAGAGAGCAAAAAACAACACCCTTCCCTCTTCCTTTCAGTGTGTGTGCCCATGGAACCACAACAAGGAGGCTAAAGAGCTGCATACGGCTCGGAAGCCCCAGGTTCCACATCCCAATCCAATATTTATTTTTATGGGGATAGGAGGACACCAAGTAATGCTTACTAGTATGAGCCTTGAGTCTTTCTACCCAGCAGCCCAGGTTGGAACCAGTTTGGTTACCACCCTACATTAAGAGAAGGGTCAATGACCTCAGGACTTGGCCTTAAGTGGGAATTTCTGTCCATATTCTATAGCAGATACACCAATTTTGTGTTCGATCAAACCCTAGTAAAAATCACCAGATCCTTTTTACTACCAGGGGGTGGGGAGGCAATATTAATCATTTTGGAAGTGCCCGGAGATATGCTTTAACAGTCTTTTCCCATTAATGTGTTTGTTCTTGTGGTATGGTGCATATTTTTTCCTATTATTAAAGTATTTTAAATCAATAGAAACTGTAGCTATGTCAATTGAAAAATAAAATAAGAGATGTAAAGGCTTACTGTGTATAATCTGGCTGCAATAGTCCACACTTCTTATAAATTAGCAAACTCCTTATCATGCCAACAGTAGTGATAGGAATATGCCGATTGACTTATTCAAGGTGAAGGTTTAAAAAACATTTGTTCTTGTATTTCTGAAAGTCTCTTTATTCCATCCTTGGCACTCAGAGTGCAGAGTGTTGTAAATACCTTCATTCGATAGATTGTTTTCTCTCAGCTTGGAGATGTACACTTGTCCTTGAATAGTACTTGAGTAGTTCTCTGCTATAAATTTATTCAGATAAAAAAAAGAAAAAAAAGTTTTCTTGGAAAATGTTTTCCCTTAGTCCTTAGGCCTGGCTACTTCTTGAGCACAATTTATATTAGTAACTGTGGTATCCATACATTGTAAAAATGTTTACTGTGTATTCAGGGCAAACAAATCTAACACATCTAATAATGTATATCTATACAACAAATGTTGTCAGTCATTATCACTGGAATGGAGGATCTTAATTTTGCTAGGGAGAATTTGCTCTACTCTGGTGGTAAGCAGTTCCGGGGAGAAGAGTCTTCTTTGTCAAATGTTTTCGACTAGCTGAATGTATGAGTCAATTTCCCTGGTAACAAGGTATCATCATCCTGGAGATGTAGATGTAGGGTTGTATGAACATAAAAAAGTTCTATCATATGTGCTATACATAATTGCACACAAGTCAAAATGTTTAGCACCCAAAATCTCCTCAAAACATGAAGTTCGGCACAGACTTGAGTCATGAAATAAAACTGGAACATTTCACGGGTGGACTTGGTGAATGACTTGCATGACTTAAATTATGCAAAAACTCCATGAGGTAGAGCAATATGTTTTCTTTACAATGTTTCCTCACCCTTGTTCTACACCTCCAGCAATTTTGGTAATGATAGCGTGTTCAGTATAATTTAAGCCCCCCATACACGTTCCGATTTTTCGTATGAATTTTGCCCAATCGACCAGGAGATCGGTCGGGGTGATCGATCAGGAGTTTAATCGGATGCGGAATTATGTACACGACCGATCACGATTTCTCAAAATCGGCCGAAAAATCGATCGAGACCTGTCCTTAAATTTTGGTTGATCTGCTGTTAATAAAATAGTGTCGGGCCTATCGATCGGTGATAATTCGAATTCAGATTTTTCGTACCAGCTGAGCGACTGACCATAACATTTCAAGTGAAAATCAGGTGACCCGATCAGGTGAACGGTCGGGAGGAAAATCGGAACGTGTCTTGGGGGCTTTAGTGTTTGTATAATTAGATTTTTTGTATAAGGAAAGCCCCACCATACAGTTATTTTATTAACAGCAGATCGACCAAAATTTACGGACAGGTCCTAAACGGGTACATAATTCCGCATCCGTTTATTCTCCCAGTCGATCTCCCAGTTGATCGGGCAAAATTCGTACGAAAAATCAGAACGTGTATGGGGGGCTTAAGTGTATGTATAATTAAATACATTGGCTAATATTTGGGTCACCTATACTTGACTAGTAGTTTTTATAATAAATTAAGTTCAAGTCAAGTTTTGACTTGACTTTGAACCTAATTTATGCAAACACTACATGTGCTAGAGCATTGCTCTCTTTTTCGTTGTTTTCCCGCAACCCTTTCCTACATCATCCCCATTAGTGGTGATGATACCATGTTCAGGGACTTTTAAATAACTCGCAAAGTCAGCTAGTCGAATTTAAGAAAATGTAAACAAGAATAGTAATCTTTGAGATGGACTGCAGTGAAGACCAATTAGGACATCCTCTGTGCTAGAAGAGCATGGCATTCTGACGTGATCCCCTAATTGATTAGGGTGCACTACTGCACTACTGTATTTGAAGAACATAAAAAAGTGCAGTAAACAGAAGGACATTGCTAATAACATTTAAAGTGAACAATAAGGAATGTTAGAGAAGTAGAGCAAGCTAGAAACAAAACATGATGTTTTGAACAGATTCATCTTCCTTTTCTTTAATAGAGTTCTTTATTGCTTAAATCTTTAGTGTGGCCATTTATATTTCTCTGGGCAAGAATCATCCAACAAGAGGTGTGAGGTATGAAACACAACCACCTGGAAATATATAAAAGAGATAATGGTGCTCATAAGGCTGGGGTAATCTTTATGAGCAGATGGTAGTGTTGCTATCTTGAAGAGATATGCTTATAACGTGAAATAAACCAATTGTGCATGGTGAGGGGAATTCTGTGGAAATAAATAAAAAAATATTTTTAAATATAGCGGATTTTCCAAAAATAATAAGTACGTTTGAGGGCTCGCCAGGGATAGGTGAGTATCCCCAAGAGAAGCTTAGGTTGAGTTTGTGGGGTTGGGGGGGGGGGGGCAAACGTACCCAAAGCTACACGCAGGGCAAAAGCCCAGGAGGTTACATGCAATTTTTCATTTTTAAAGGCCCCCATACACCTTACAATCTTACCATACAATTTCTGTACAATAAACTTTTCTTCTACCAAATCCATGTAATATGAGGACATTTCTAAGCTTTCCAATCACTATGTATTCTATTAGTGAGGCCACTGTACAACATAGTTGTTGGTAGAGCTAAAGGCAATTGTATGGAGCGATCTAAAGGTGTATGGGCACTTACACTGGAGATATTTATGATTAAATGCCCTCAAACACCTTACAATCTTACCATAAAATTTCTGTACAATCAACTTTTCTTCTTCCAAAACCATGTAATTTGATGACCTTTCTAAACCTTCCAATCACTATGTATTCTATCAGGGAGGCGCCTATACTACTGAGTTGTTGGTAGATCTAATGGAAATTGTATGGAGCGATCTAAAAGTGGCCACACACGGGTAGATTCCCGTGCAATCGACCGGTGATCGCGGGTCAATCGTACGGTAATCAATGTGCACCACATGGGCACATCAATTACCATACGATGGGGACCCAGTGGGAAGCAGCCAGCCTGCAGCCAGCCCCCCCCCCCTCTTCTGGCAGATCTGGGTCCATGCTGGTCATGTCCCCTTCACACACACACACACAGAGCAGAGATGGTAAAAAGTTTTGACCAGCTTACTTTGTAAATTTGTTAATTGAAAAGCCCCTGAATATGGTAGCATCACCAAAATAGCTGGAGATGTAGGAAAGGGTTGTGGAAACATTACGAAAAAAAAAGTATTACTCTAGCACATGTAGTTTTTTCATAAATTAATGACATTAAATGTGGATATCAATTTGAACTTAATTTATGGGAAAACTCCATATTCTAAAACAGGAGTGGGCAAACTTTTTGTGGGCCACATTTGCTCCCTTAATTTGATAAAAACCAAAAGCCTGAAATGGGCGACCCGCGATAAGTGTGGGAATTCCATACATTGCTGGCAGCACTAAAGATGGCAGTGATGTGTGATAGGCGACGTGTGACAGGGACGTTGTTATCTTTTAACATTTACTGCACTTACCTGCAAAGAGCAGAGATAATTCCTAGTGACTGTTTTTTGTCACAGTGTCATCACATGATCACCACTGCATCGTCCCCAATGTTATAAGTAGATGGAAGTGTTGTATCTTGTGTGACAAAGGGCCAGAAAAGAAAGCTAAACGGGCTGGATCCAGCCCCCGGGCCTAAGTTTTCCTACCCTTGGTCTAGAGCAATACTTTTATTATAATATACTCACAACCCTTCTTGTGATGATACCTTGTTTAGGGACTTTCCAATTAACTCACAAACTAATTCGATTTTTGTGACCTTCTCCAACGTATATTTGTGACTAAGGGCTTGTTTCCATTGTACGTCGGGACCCCTACGCTAAGCGTATACACTTAGCAGGGGTCCCGACGTATCCCATAGACATTGCCTGCCGGCGGATGGTCTGTTTAGACATCCGCCGGTGTAAACGCTGAACGTACTCGACTACGTTCAGCCTTACACCGGCGGATCGGCTCAGGGCAATGAAGACAGACCTGTCCGCCGAGCAGGTAAGTCTATCTGTTACGTTGGGACCTCCACGCTTAGCGGAGGGGTCCCAACGCAATGGAAACAAAGCCTAAGGAAATTGTCACTCCATTCCTGTTCTGTCTGACATGTCAATATCTGGCCAACAATATTACAGTTAAATTCCCATAACTCTTTAAAAACCCCTGTACACATGGTACTTAGTAAACTTTGTTTTATAGATTTCATGGAGGTTGATGGTAATTTGTTAGTTTAAAAGGAAACATAATACAATAAAAAGACCTGAAAATGATCATTTTACCTCTTTTGTATTTTGGGGTGTCCTTCCCAGATGTAAACATGTAGTCATACAGTCATGTGCGAGCACATATTGCTTCTGTTTGTATGTGATCTCTAATTTATGAAAATATTCTTTTCACAATGATTCATCTTAATGTTTAAATTATGTTCAGGATGAAAATGTGAACGAAAACGTAATTTGCATGATAACACATCTGCCGATTTGTAGTCCCAGGCTGCATATGTTGTGGGTTGTCACTTGTCACAAAGATTAAGACAAAGGGATGAAGGCAGGCAAAATATTCTTCGCTGGAACCCTCCCCCCCCCCCCCCCCCCCCCCATCATGTTTTGCAGATGTAACAGGTGAATAATACATTTTATAGATTAACCTCAGGTACTGTATTTACTATTTCCATGTTACCAGATCAAATCCCAATGCAATTATCCTTGATACAGATTCCCTAACACAGGTACAAAAGGCTATTATTGGTCTTTTCATGACAGTAATGTCCTATAATGGCATGTTAAAGGTGCCTATTTTACAGTCATCACCCTACACATCAATTGTTATTTTCTACTGAGCACAGAAAGCTTTGCTCTGAATTTATCTGTGAATATGATTGTGGCCATGCACTAAAACATCTTTTGATTAGAACAGTCAAACGTAATGTACATCTATCGTAATATATGGTACCAATAATAGAACATTCATTAAATAAATATTCATTGAAAATGTAATGTATTTGTTTGATTTATATTTAGCCCAGAAGGCTCCCTGGTCACCACCAATCAATACACGTGCTTCCCACTGTTTACTATAACAACATGGCTGTACGAACCATTGGGGATTGTTTCCATTAGATGGTGGTTCATAGAGAGCCCTCCCAGCTTAACATGCTGGTTGATGGGTACACAGCTGTATTTCAGGAAAACAATTGATATTAGGGAGATCTCGCATTTGATCATGTACCTATTAATCAATATTTAATAAAATTACAACAAAAGCAAACTAATACAGAAAAAAATGCTGTATTTTTCGAACCATAAAACGTACTTTTCCTCCTCCCCAAAAAAGTGGGGGGGGGGAATGAGGGTGGGTCTTATCGTCCGGATATGTGTCAAAAGTATATTTGTTTGATGCCTCTGTCTTTCTGTCATACAGACAGGCGCTGCAGCTTTTTGTGGCTGTGTTCACATCGCTATAAGCAATAGAAGGGAGAGATCTGCAGCATGCAGTGTCCCCCTCCGGTGGTGTGATCTGTAAATTGACGGCAAGTGTTAACTGGGGGCATCTTGTGGCTGAAGTGGGTATTGCAGGAAAAAAAATTTCCCCCACTTGATTTGAACACTTCAAATATTTTTTTTCTTGTTTCCTGCTCTTTAAAACTGAAAAATATGGTAGATGCCCAAAATGAGGGCAATTCCCTATTAGACATTTTAATTTTTCTATAAGATTCTCCCTCAATAATTATTCAACAGAAATTGATGGTACATCCTCCCATTTAAGAGGAACTCCTTTTTATACAGCCATTACAATAGTAGAGTGTTGGCATCTGACATATCCCGAAAGCTTGTTTTAGAATGACTTTAATAAGATGTTTTGGATTTATTTTCACTTTCATCCAGAAAGCAATAAAAACAAGTACAGTGATTCTACCCCCTCTTTTCAACAAATGCATTTAAATACACTTTGTATGGAATATGGTTTAGCAGAAATTGTTATTTCAAGTCACACTAGACTACTATATAGTGGAGGAGTGAATTTTCGAAGGGTTTATACCAGGGGTGGGCAAATTGAGGCCCAGGGGTCAGATGCAGCCCCTTTAGCTTTCTTTTCCAGCCCTTGGTCAATGCACAGGTGTGATTTTGCCGCTTTGGGCGCATCCTCATGGTGACTAGTGATGGCCGAACATCGGCCTGGACTGTCCGCAAACGGGCGGGTCGGACTTTTAAAGAAGTCCGCCGTCCGCCTGTTCGTGGACACATTCAAATTCCCCGCCTCTAGGCGGGGAATTTGAATCGGAAAAACCGGCGGCGAACGGGGCGGGTCGAACACCCGTACTGCTCGCCGGCGAGAGGATGGGCGAACATGCTTGTTCGCGGCCGAACTGTCCACCGTGCGGACAGTTCGGCCATCACTAATGGTGACAACAGATAGTCTCTAGGAATTATCTCTGCAATAAATGGACTTTTCTGTGTAAGTGCAGGAAATTTATAAAGATGACAATGTCCTGGTCACACATCGCTAATTACACATTACCGCCATCATTAGTGATGTCAACAATGCATTTAATAGGCACACATATGGGGGGTCAGCCATTACAGGCTCTTGGTCTGGCCCCTTTATCAAATTCAAGAAACCAATGTCCCTACAAGTCAAAAAGTTGTCCCACCCTTGGTTTATACTGATCTGAAGAGAAGAACCAATGCCATTGTGCTGATATGCAATGATTTCTTCACTGTATAATTCCTTATTTGGTACTGTAGGAATTTATTTAAGAGGTTTGAGTTTTGTAAGATTTAGACTCAAGTATTGCTTTTTAGTCCTACATTTATGTATATGTATGATTATATAGCTATTGTATGAGTGGGAATGTTATGGGCAGGTTTGATAAACCAACATTTTATTAGCATTTCATGTTTAGAAATTAGTAACACTGAACCTAGGCAACACTCAAATCGGTCCATCTCAAGTGTCCACATTCAACCATGTCAAGGAAACAAGCGAATAGTGCATTTAGACTGATTAAGCTTTTTTGAACAGCATGCAAAACAGACAATAAATACCTTTTGCATATTGAAATACTTCTTCGTTTGCTATCATATCGTTAAGGAAAACTGATTTTTACATGCCTTCTGTGCATGTGTATACATGGTAAACAGCTATATCTGAAAAAACAGGGTTGTTGATTATTGAGTATTTTTAATGGTTAACATAAAAACTTTACAAGATGGGAACAATCACAAGTGAAATCCATTCTACAATTGCAAAACACTTTCCTATTTTACCCTTTTATATTGTACGTGGGTTGTCTGGCCTTTAACAACCACTTTCACTACTCAATGTATCATCAGTAGAGAATATTGTAGGAAAATGTTTCTGACAATAGGTTGCCAGTACAAGACTAAACACCTAGTGCTCTATAAACCCCTCATCATGAACCTGTTTGTAAAAAGGAAAAAAAACATTGTGTTACACTGAGAGGCCAAAACCTTTTTCTTTTCAAACACCTGTTTGTGTCCTTGGTTTTCTCCATATCCCGTACTCTTCTTGCTGTAAAGTGTAACATCTTGTTATTCACTCATTCAATATTCATATGGTAATTTGCACTGCAGTGTTACACTATGCAGGTCTGTTTAATTGTTGGAGCTTTGGTTCAACAGCTCTCCTAGCATTGGTCTTTGTATTAAAAATGTATTTGGACCTGTTGGCAAAGCATATACCTAGGGTAGGGTTTTCCATGCTAGGTGACCTTGTATGTAATAGCACTTCTGTGTCTCCTGACTGTTTCTCCAGCTCTGTTTTTCATCCGCTCTAGTGTGCACTCTGTATCCAGCTGCTATTTTTGGCCGGCACTCTCTCCCCTTTTCATTGCTTTTCCTTCTGTTTATCAGACGATGGTCCCAACATCTGGAATCTCTTAGCTTTGTGTCGCAAAACTTGATGCAGAATGTTGGGAAAAGAAGATGCATATGAAGGGATAATACAATTCCAAGTAAGAGGGGGAGATGTGTTTATAGCAAGTTTCTCAATAAGTAGTTGCTGTGTCTTCACAGATCCATAAATTTCAACATCAGCATATGATCCAAGCCCTCCTAGTGTCATGCACAACATTCTTCTTTTCATTGGCCATTAATTAGGAGCCTATAAACTTTCTATCCTAGGTTTACTGAGCAGTCAACATAGTCGGATAAGGAGGAGGCAGGCGTATCGAGAATAACCGTTTTAGTGGAAAAACACAAGACGAATTCTAAGATGAAGGTTTTTCTTAACTGATCTTCCTCCTCCTTGAACATTGAATTCATTGTTATATTCTGTGTAAACCATAAAGGACACAACTTTTTTTACTTTTTTTCTTGCTGTTGCTGCATACAGGTACTGCTGCAGCTGCAGTGAGTGTTTCTCTTCACTTTGTTCTGTTCTCCCCC
>CM070033.1:99356663-99372080 GCA_036250615.1 Ptychadena robeensis
AGGGGAAAGAGCAGGGAGGTGAGGAGCAGCTCACAGAGCATAGAAACCCTGTCTGTCCCTCACCTCCTCCTAATTAGTGATGAGCAGCATAGGCAATTTATTCTCCAAATATTCAAAGCAAATTTGAGATCTCTTTCATTATATTTTGGGAGGGTCGATGTATTGCAATGTGTGTTGTCACAGCAACATCTAGTGGCAGAATGTGAAAGCTGAAAATGTGAAATCACATAAGACAACACTCAAAAGTCATCCTTTGCGAATATCGGCATTTGCACATGTAAATAGTGTGTGCACAATGCACAATGCATGGTACTTTCCCTAGAATCCCGAATATTTGAGATTATGAAGATATAGCACTATCACGAAAGTGATGATTGATTTGAATATTTGTTCTCAACACTAGTGCTAATTGCTGATATACTTACTGCTCTACAGTGCCTGTATACATGCTGTTTATTAGGGGGAGGGGGAGAGAGCAGTGAATAATGACAACAGAGACCACCAGAGCAGAGTGAGAATAAAATATTCTATTCTTGAATCCCTCCATATAACTATAGGGGTGTCTCTTGTTCCGGTGCGTGTTTTCATGTCCTACTTATAAGGATAGACCTGGAAAAAGGAGAAATGAAACATGTAGATGGTGACAGGGTAGTTCTGTTCTCCTCTGTCACCTCTTCTCTGGCAGGAAAGTTTGCTTCCACTTCACCTAGGTGATTATATACAAATGGTGGCTTTGATCAATTCTCCGATGCTTCCTTTAAGGAATATGTCACATACGTGATGATATCACACTGGGCAGCTGCAGTATTTTCAAATAAAAATCAAACTGAAAACAGTTTTCTGCTCTAAAAATCGGTTTCAATACGATTCAAAATAAAATATTCACCTGATTAAAGGTTTCGGAGCCCCTCATGTCCTCTTCTGCTCTGTTTGCCTCTCTCCTGGTGTGTTGGACTTGTGACATCACACTGGGGACGTCAAGTTTAAAGGGAAATTGCACTGTATAGTAAATGCAATGAAATGTAAGAAAAAAACAACACACTGCCATCTTGTGAATTTTCCTGGTGGAATTAAATTTAGAAAAATCCTCCACCTGATTTTGTGAGTTATTCAAGGTCTTGGTGGTGTCATCCCCCCAATTTTTTAAATAATAACAAGAAGAAAGTATTGCTTTAGCACATGCTAGTGCAATACTTTCTTTTTTGTACTGTTCACCCAAACCCTTCTCTATATCTCCAGCAATTTCAGCGATGATACATATATGTTTAGCCTTGAAATGAACTCACAAATTCAGCTAGTCCAAAAAATTCGACCAACTCTACTAATTACACCAGACATCTCCACTTGCACCCTTTTAGAAATATATCTGTTTGACCGGATTTTTTGTGTTTTCATGTTAATTTAATTATAAAATGTAATTCCTTTTACATAATTTTGTGTTTTAGACATAATTATATTCAGGATGTCTACTAGATCCCTGTATGGACATATTTTGGGAAGTTATAGGCCTACAACAAAAAGTTTTAAAATAAAAGTCTATGGTGCACTTTTTGTACAGACATCTGGACCTCAGCAGAACGCTAGGGAGGTTAAGTTGAATTACTGAAATACAGGAACTATTGGACGATATTCTTTTTTTTGTAATTCACCTTTGGCAATCGTCCGCGGTCACCCACGACTTTAAATGAGGTGTGGTCATCGCAGGCCCATTGATGCATTTCAATGGGCTTTCCCCACAGCTGTGATCAGGAGCAGCTCACCGCATTTTTGATCGCAGGCCACTGGCAGTCACACCCGATTGCCCCTAGACCCCAGGTGCCCAACCTGCGG
Source organism: Ptychadena robeensis (assembly GCA_036250615.1). Classification (NCBI taxonomy): domain Eukaryota; kingdom Metazoa; phylum Chordata; class Amphibia; order Anura; family Ptychadenidae; genus Ptychadena; species Ptychadena robeensis. The sequence goes on from CM070033.1 coordinate 99,358,494, forward strand.
CCCGGGGGGCGCATGCGGCCCTTTGGGCATTGTTCGGCGGCCTTCCTTGGTTAACCACTTGCAGTCACCTAAAACTGTTAATCCATAGGGGATAGGAACTCGCCTGTCCGCTGATCCCACACCAACATGTCCTTGCCTGGGATCAAGAAGAGGAGGAGAGGTGAGTGACTCGCTCACGCTGATTAGAGAACGTGAAAGCCACATGACACAAAATGTGCATTACCATACTACAGTGTTCCCTAATGCTTAAAATATAAATGAAAACAAGTTTTGCCTTCTAGCTATACCAGCAGTAATTTATTTATTATAAAATGCTTATACAAGTCAGTATAAATGGAAAATGTTATGTGCGGCCCTTTAGTGATGCCAGGGGCCGCACTCGTGGCCCTCCATATCAACTCAGTTGCCCACCACTGCCCTAGACGCATCCATAGACATAAATGGACGCGTTTATTTTTGAACGCGTCCCCAATTATTCTCTGTAGGTGCAATGAGGATTGATCAGGCACCAGATCCCTCCTGATCACTTGCCATAAAAATCGTAATGTAGAAAGTTTTTAGGCTCATTTCACTGAGTTGCAAAAGCTTATCTAAATGCAGCCAGTGTATGTTGAGAGATCCATTCTGTAACCTGTAGAAGAGTAGACTGCTGATCACAGTCAGCTACCAAAGCATTTTTTATAGTAACTGCTATTTGTATCACGCAGTGTAGCTGATATCAGAGGTTAGAGTGTTCCCTTTCCAGCCTGACTGTACCCAGCTCTGACTGAAATGTACTCCTGTCCAATTTCCTGAAAAACCAATGAATACTCTGCAGAAGTTCTTTCCCTGAAGCTATCACTTTGGATCAGTAGCTTGGATCACAAAGTCCCTGCAGAGGCTCTGATTTCCCTGCACTCCATAACTTCTTTGTCACGTAATTGTCTTTTAAGCACTGTTGTCGCTCATTTGCTTTATAATGGGCCTAATGAAAATGTTGACAACACTTGTCTTCAACAGTGACATATGCATAAGAATGTGATCGTCTTAATAGATTATGTTCATGGTGTATTGTATATGTTATATGGTATGTCATAGAGATAAAGGTAATGGTGATAGTAGGGAAGAGATAATATTAAGGAAAGCAAATGATCAAAGAATTAAGTTACTTATTAAGCTACTTCATTATCATACCTCTTATGTACTGTACCATACTCATTGGTAGGGTTTAAGGAGAGGTACCTAAATAGCCCGGGTTGGGTCAGCAACTAATTTGTGTAGCATAAAGTAGTGTTGATCACAAATATTCTAATCGCAAATTTTCTAATTCTAAAATATTCTAATTCTAATCGCAAATTTTTCTTGCAAATATCGGAAATTTGCAAATTCGCAAAAATCTCGAATATAATGAGAATTTTTACATCAGTACACGGAACTACCGTGCATTGCATTCACAATATGTGCATGCATAAGTGCAGATTTGCGATTTGCAAAAGGAAATGCCTCCTTGCCTCCTGAGCTGTGGTTCCGCCTGATGATACCTTAAGCTGCCCATGCACCTTTAGATCTTCTGTCAGATATCCTTTAGATCTACCAACAACTATGCCGGGTCCTCTGCGATTGAACACAGGTAGACTTGATGGTTTAGAAAGTCCCTCATATTACATGGTTTTGGTAAGCTTTAACTTTAAGCCATGAATTTGGGAGGACAACCCCCCAAAAACCTAAAAACTAGTGAATTGGCGTTACAGGTACATAAAGTCACGTAAGGAATTGCTTTAAAGGTCTTTATTAACAAGTTTTTCTTGGCCAATACTAAGGTAGATTCTTTAAAAGAGAACAAATCATGAGGTCCTATTGCCCATAAGATGTACATACATTAAAAATACATAACGTTTGTATCCAATACATATAAACAGAAAAGCATTTTCATGTGTCTCCCACCATTCTAAATGTTTTTGAGGTTGGTGTTCCGTGGGGTTGAAGCCTGGGCCAGTTTCCCTGATACCTCTCTTGTGCCCCCAGGATCATTTATACCTAGACCTGTCTTGATGTAGGTTCCTTTACGGTAATTGCAACCGGGAATGGTCCTTTAGTTAGGGCCTAGACGTTTGGAGTCTCTGACCAAGGTACACGGCTGCCCTCACGTTGCCATTGGCCACCTATCTTATTACAGCAGCTACTGGACCATTATATAAGTAAGTCAATTGTTTTACTTCCTTTTACCTGTGCATTTTTACTTTGTTTGCTAGACAAGATATCAATATTGTTGAAAGCAATGGTACCTGTAACAACTATCGTATGGTGTGTCCTATAATGGACAAACTTTCTCTGTCTCTCACCCAATCTAAAGCATGTATTTACTTATTTATTTATTTATGTGTGTATGACAAGTTAATAATATACTGCAATATTTAATTTCTGCATTATATTTTTCAATCTAGTAATCACAATACCTCCCTGAGGAAACCCTAAGGGCGAAACGCGCTGGAGCATTAAAAGATGGTTCAGCTCTGTGCCACTTAATGGAACTGAATGCACTACTGTGATGAAAATTTTTTTGTATATATAAAAATAATCTTCTTATCTTTATATTTATTGGATACAACTGTTTTGTATTTTTATTGTATGTACACCTTATGGGCAATAGGACCTTATGATTTGTACGCTTTTAAAGAATCTACCTTAGTATTGGTCAAGAAAAACGTAAATAGCCCTTTTAAGCAATTTCTTACGTGACTTTATGTACCTGTAATGCCAATTCACTAGTTTTTAGGTTGTCCAACCTTAAAGGTTTAGATATACAATCATTGGCTAAGGTACAGGAACTAAAAAAGATGTTAACGCCCCTTAGCAGTATATTAAAGATATCTAAAGGAAATCTAAATGAGAAATCTAAAGGTGTATGGGGGCCCTTAGTGACCCTCTTAAATTGGAGACATTTTAATCAGGCAGTCTACTATGTGTCATGTGCAGATAGTATTTAATGAATTTGTAATCGGTATAAATCTATTTGTATAATATTATTTAGGAACCAGGGACTGATTTTTCTCAAACACTTAGTAACATTGCCCTTGGTTTAATAAACTGCTAGCATTTACATTTCTAATTTGTCACAATAAATTGTGTTAAGAGCATACAATACCAGCACGGGATTTAGAGAGAATGGAGATATTCAATGCAAATGATTTCTATTTCTGTAAAGATAAATTAATTTGGGGCAACACATTGAAGATTCTGCTTATTATGCACTTTGTGAAACAACAGTAGACCAGTCTGGTCTTAGCGGAGCAGGAAGTCTCTGATTTGAATGTGTCTAATTAGACAAGAATCCGGCTATGTGGATCCATCAGGGAAAGCGTGGCAGTACAGCCAACCCAAATGGTTGTAAAACGGGAGGGGGGATAAAAGTCAGTCGGCTGAAAGCGCGTTCTGCTAAGCTGCTACTAAGGCAATAGGCAGCTTTTAATTATCACCCGAAAATAGAAGCAAGAGACAAAAAGAAAATGAAGAAAGAATGGATCAAAGCTTCCTATAGAAAATGTGGAAAGCATATTAGGAGGAAAAGGTGGTGTTTCAGATAAGGATCGAGGGAAAGGGCACATCAGGGTAACACAATGATGTACTTAGAAAATCATTTTAGAAAATGATCTTATTCTTTTAGATCTTTTTTCAGACATTTCAAACGAGCCTGAGTGTACTTATCTAAATGTTCCTCTCTGTATGCTCTTATAATTTTATTTCTAACCCTTGCTGTACCAACCTTTTCTACAGAGCATATGTACTTGTATGCATTTACATCAACACAACATTTTATCAGGGAAAATTCTCTAGGAACCTAGGCAACCTAGTTTGCAGTGAGATACTTAAATCCTTATGTTACTGTCACGCTGTTGCAGGCACAGACACACTTTGATCTTCTTCAATGTTCCTATTTGTTATGTGTTAGTGATTAACCTGAGGTGCTCTGGTGGGAAAAGTAGTACATTCACATTGATATTGGGAATCTTGGATTGGCTCATATTGGTAAACATGCCACTGCATCGGCACTGCCGCAACATTATTGTTGAGCAGGAAACACTAACAGAGCTGGCTGCATGGACTGCCAGCCATCTACTTAAAATGGACCTACACTTATATATTGTCCATCAAAATCTTGCAGCACCCTCAAGGCCTCCACTGCTAAATACATCACATCACAATTTTTTTGTGGTTTGTCCACATGACCTTTGGCATACTGCAGTCAACTCTTCTTATTCTTTGGAGACAGCTATGTTTGGAGGAGGAAGACCAAGGCCTATGAAGAAAAGAACACCTTGCCTACTGTGAAGCATGGTGGGGGTCAATCATGCTTTGGGGCTGTTTTTCTTCTGCAGGTACAGGGAAGCTTCAGCGTGTGCAAGGTACTCTTCAGTACCAGGAAATAAAACAAACAAATACTGCTTCAAAAAGTGCAATTCTAAAATGTCATGCAAAGTTTATAATACTCCTATTTTACAACTATCTAACATATTCATTATAACATTATGCTACAGCTCTGTCTCTGCTCACATGGGGAGATTTTCAGCTTTTGTAATGAATATCTATTATTTGTGCCCACCAAGAACTGTATAACCATGTTTAGGTGGAGTTGGCCTAAATGTGTTCTTGAACAATAAAAAGCCTGGTTCAACTAGCTTGCCATTGCGCATACATTACTGACTTTCCTGTGATGTGTTAACTATTATTTCACTGCTTCTCTTTCCCACAAGGCAGCTGGGTAAGAAAGAGCTTTCAAGTAGCTTTTAATCCAAAATACAGATATTTTGGGATTAATGTTGCGTAGATGGAAGATTTAGCAGCGGCATACAGGAAAGCATTATTCCCACCAAGAAATCCTGTTATTTATTTTCAGAATGACACTTTGGATAACCAAGCCAAGTTCTGTAAGATGAATGTATCGAGCATTGTGCTAATCTGTGCTCATGTTTTAGAGGGAGAATACAAAAAGGCGGCGAGTAAAGCATACTGTTTGAGGAGTTACTCCAATACTCCAATCCATAGTTACACCTCATTTGAAATATGACTCTTTGCAATTGCCAGGTTTAAGTTTCAAACACTCCTGTGATTATATCCCGTTAGTGGCAGTGTATTCCATTGTATTATATAGAAAACCACAGGTAAGTGAATATAAAACTGTGTGCGCAATCTTAATGTGAAACAAATATACAGAAATTCAGACACTTGTCTTTTGGGCATTAATTAAGAATTAAGAATTTACTGTTTTCATGTCATTTAGAAAATACCGTATTTTCCGGCGTAGAAGATGACTGGGCGTATAAAACGACCCCCAACTTTTCCAGTTAAAATATAGAGTTTGGTATATTCTCGCTGTATAAGACTACCTCTCTTCAAACGCACACCAAATAAAAAATGTTATGTCTACTCTTTTAACATTGTTTGCCAGCATACATCGTGCATATTTGTGCGCATTGCAAATGGATTTGAACAATACACACATACACACACATGCTCATACTGCCTAAGATCACAGAATGAAGAAGAGAAGCTGTAAAGCTGGTAAGCAAATCTTTGCGAATAATGGCAAACATCTACGCACAATGTAAGGCAATAGAATACAGTCAAATCGAATTTTGAATGTTTCCTAATATATTCGCAAAATAACACAAACTGTTATATATCATGTTATATATCATATGCTGCTCAACACTAGTGTTCATTCACCTGCGTGATGACGTCATCATGCGCGGTCAACCGGCTGAAAAATCGTGTCACAATCGGCTGGGCACCCTTTGTGTGCCAGCACGTCAGGTCCCCTATCTGCTCGGGCCCTGACGGCTAGGGGGACCCCGCATCAAGGGACCCAGCGGCCATTACCCGCCAACAGCTGACAGGTCACTGAGCCTGTCTGTTACGCTAGCAGCACTCTGCTCACTAAACAGCACACAAAGGGAAGAAGAGGACTGCTACCCCCCCACCCACCCACAAGCACAACTTCAGAGGCAAAACTGCTTCTGTTTCTCACCCTGTTGGATCCCCCGACCGGACGAGCAGACATAACGCCCTACTTGGAATCCTCATCCAAATACCTTCAACCAATCTACAGAATTACGTAATGGCTTAGATCAATTTGCGCAACGTGATTTTTCAGCCGCCGACCCCGCAGGCGTATACAGAAAAATCGCCGTGGCCCTTCAGCACTGTATAGGGGCTTTCAGCAAAAGCAGTACCCCATTTCCCCTCCAATCGCCCTGGTCCATCTCATTGTGGGGCCCTTGGTTCAACTGGAGACTTTTCCATAATAACATCCCTACATCCCTGTTAAATTAAAGCTTCAGGGATTTTCTGTCAGCGTCAGTGACCACATGAAAAAACATCACTAAATTGAGGTTTCAATTAAGTTTGCCTTTAAATTGTATAATGGAAACGCACCTTATCACGTCCATAATAATAAGAAAATAACGATTGCAATTGACCTGCCTGTACCTGTTGTTTTTCCAATAATCTTGTAAGCAGCCACACATGGTCAATTTTTCATTCAATCGAGGTTCGATAGATTGTGTTCGATCCAAAAAATCGAACCTTATTTTAATTTAAAAAAATCGATGTACAAACCACATGGGACGTACGCATTTTGTTACACAAATTAAACTGAAAAGTTACTCGAAGAATCCAAACTCGTAGATTGAATTCCTCTTAACGATTTTAGATTCAATTGGAGTAGCCCAACAAAAATAGACCAATCAAGAAAAATTTTCCAACCTGTCCGATCACTTTTCAATCACGATTTTACAAAAATCGTTCAATGACGTAATTAGTCCATGTGCATACAATCGATTAACGTTCAACATCGATCATTTTTTTCATCGAAAACGTCGACTTGAACGGTAAATCGACCATGTGTGGCTAGCTAAAAAAAATGGAAAATATATCCTTCCACTAAGACAATTTAACGAAGCCTCGTGCCTGAAAAAACTCCACCACACCACTCATTATCCCTCCACCAAACTAGCAACTTGCATAATACAGTCACAATACTGTTCTCAAAAAAATTGGTATCTGTGTACAACCAGCTTATCCACATTGCTGGACTAGATGTGGATTAGTTATAAGCCGCACATCGGCCAGACTGGCCCGAACCGGGCGGTCGGACTTCTAAAGACTTCCCCTCCCCTTTTGTGGACAATATCAAATTCACAAATGAATCTAAATATTTGTGACGTCAATGACGTCACCCACAATCCTCCCTGAGCCACATCCCTGAACGCATAGTTCCTGGTTTAGGGAGCAGAAGTGACGTCACTTTAGCCCGGTCTCTAGTGCACAGATCTTCCTCCGCACACTCACACACAGGTGTGATACCCTGCCGGAGGAAAATAGAGATTCATCTCCTCGCTGGCGAACGAGCGGGTCCGAACACCCCACTGCTCGCCGCGAGAAGATGGGCGAACCACCATGTTCGCCTCCGAACTGTCCGCCTTGCGGACAGTTCGGCCTCACCATGTGTATTGGATTCCTGGTCATTAAAAACACCCGTTCCATAGCTCTCAGGCACTGGTCTGGAACTAATATAGCCCTACACTGTGCATGGCACCTAATTATTTATGTATTTTTTAACATTTTCAAAGTTAAAGCATGTCCTACAATAAAACCCCTAAAAGTGTCGAGGGAGACTTGCGCAGCCTTGGCCTGGCCGCTCGCTTTTGAAAACCCTCTCCTGGGAACTCTTTTCAGAGATTTTCTTTTTGAGAGACTTGGCTCGGTTGGCCCCTTAAGGAAAAAGCTGTAACTCAGGTGGCTCTCACCTACTTGGACCCAGTATGAAACCCCTTGCCCCCCCATTGGGGAGTCCAGGGTTTCCAGTCCTACCTTAGCTAGGAGACAAATGAAGGATCACCCAGTGCCTTTTTTTGGTGCGATTCACGTTTGCGCACTCACATTGTTGAACAAGAACTTAAAAAAAAAAAAGCCTTTTATACCCTTAAAAAATGCTATGTTTCATCTAGGACAACTGAATAAGGCTACATACAAAGCTGTGCTGATAAAAAGTGCAGGTAGTGGCTCAGGGTAAGGGTGCTATACAAACACAAAAAAATTAACCAAATCTCTGGCTGCTATAAACCAGTTGAGTTCAAAATTATTCAACCCCCACTGAAATTGAGTGTGTTGGCCATTTGATATTGACTTTTGACTCATTTCGCATCATCACTTGTTTACAATTCAAATCAAAGAGGCACTGTAGTCAAGAAATAAACATAACATATTAATGAAAACCAACCACAAATGCTCTTTCCCCCTGTGCTCACATCATTATAAGTTTTTTTAACAACCCCCCAATACACTTCATTCTTAGTGCTTAGTACCAAACGTCCTTTTCCAGTTATAACCAGCTTTTAAAACGTGAAGCAAGCGTGACACCCAGTGCAGGTCTTGCGTGGTCTACGTATCTCCTAGCCCATTCTTCATGGTAAAAGCCTCCAGTTCAGTCACATTCTTAGGCTGTGCACTGCAACTGCTTTCCCTTCAAAGTCCCATAAATTTCTCAATCGGATTAAAATTCTGGTAACTTGATGATGAAGCACTCCATAACTGGAAAAGGAAATGTTGTACTAAGTACTAAGAAGAATGTCACTGGGGTTGAATAAAATTGATATGTGTGAGCCAGAAAAGCATTGTGTTTTTCTCACTTATTAATTTATGTTATATTTGTCTGACTTACAAGTGCCCTTTCACTTTCAGTCGTAAACAAATATCTGAAATGATCAAAATCAATGTCAACAACTGGCCAAAACCTCAATTTCATGGGGGTTGAATAATTTTGAACACAACTGTAAACATAATGCATGCTTGGATTTACCCAAAAACTGGTCACTCCTGGAGTCTATGTTTATAGATATTACCTTTCTTATGTGTTTACAACTACGTTGACATATCTCCAATCAAAGACATTCTTTTCTACCAAGCAATTTTCTAGCCCAAGCCTTTATTTTCTGCTGGATAATAATTGTAAAAAATATAGCATGCTTTATGTAAGCATAAATGTTTATTTCAGTTCTGCAATCTCTGATTGTAACAATAACTTTGTGGCATGATATCAAAAGCTTTTCAGATACAGATAATCCACGTCAGCAGTGTGCTCCAGATTTGTAATGCAGACTTTATCCTTATGGATTGGGTATCCATGTTGCTTTTATGATATGCTAGATCTCTCTGTCAGTATTGATATCAAACACAGACACACTTCTGTATGTACCATATATTTTAATAAAACAATATAAATATGGATAACCATATAACTATACTACTGAAACATATCATGAGATGCCCGGATGGCAAAGATAGTGTATTAAGAGAATATCAATCAACCCAGGACTTGCAAATGCTATCCTAACGAAATTCTGAGTTTAACTACAATTTTACTCATCTTCCAGTGTCTGTGAGGGTTCTCATTCATCCAGGTCATTGTATATCTGTAGTGTTTAATTCAAATCAACTGGACTTGCTGTGTTTATTTATTGACAAAATAAATAAAGCCTAGCCCAGTTGATTTGAATTAAACACTACAGATATCATCTTCCAGTGGTTTTGTCACAAATCAATTACTGTGCAATACTTGTGATATCTCAATATTCCCTTTTATTTATTTTTAAAGGGAACATTTAGGAACAAGCAAGGCTTCAGTGGCACCACCTTTAGGGTGGGCTCATGGCTTTCAAAGTTTTGCCATCACAGTTAGTTGTGACATTGAGAAATTTCCGTGATAACTGTGCATTTTGCAAATGCTAAAATTAACCATTTGATTGCAGAGCCCTGAAATATGGTATTGTCACCAAAATTGAAAAAAAAATGTTAAAAAAGCTTATGCTATGTCTGAAGCCACCTCTGACTTTTAAGGTTAATTAAATCCCCTGAACATAGTATTGTCAAATTGCTAAAGGGTTGAGGAAAATATATAGAAATATTTTTAATATTGAAGGAATATATAAAAATAAAACATTTGCATATCCAAAACTAAAAGTTGTAGATGTTGTAAATGTGTTTTCAAAGCAGGCTCGCATATTTTAACATTTGAATTGTGTCCCCTATTTCCAGTCAAACTGTTAGGTGTCAAGGGGACCTGTGGTAATACATCTCATTATTATTTCAACAGACAAAAAGTATAACATCCTATTGCTTTAAAATTTGGAAGGAGAAAATGAGTCCCACGGCAAAAAAAGAAAGCTTTTATAGATAAAAGAAATTTAATTTTTTTAGATAAATATTTGTAAAATCCCAAATATTGCATCAACACTTGTACATAGCGTTTTGTGGCACACAGGGCCACTTCTTCAGGATAAGTATAAAAAAAATTTTTGTCCTGTTTGTCCCGTGGAGAGCTGCAGATGAATTTCCTGCCCTCCAGGAGATCCCAAACACAACCCTAGCCTCATTGGTTCCGCCAGAGATATGCTCCAAAAAAAGTGACGCCACCTCCATAATAGAGATGTACAGAAGGGTTGCGGTAACATTGGAAAAAAAAGTTTTGCTCTAGCACATTGACTTTTAGCTTGACTTTGAACTTAATTTATGCAAAAACTGTTTGTGTTAGAGCCATACTTTGTAGTATACCTCTAACCCTTCTGTATATCTCCAGCAATTTTGGTGATGATACCATGCTCAAGGTCTGTGCAATTAACTCAAAATGGTGGAATTTTTAAAAAATATTTTAGCATCTCTACTCCATAACATGGAGGTCAATCCCAGCGCCTACCCTAGCCCTCCAGAAATATCAGCTGTTATCGGGGTGGACCCAGAAGCATTGGCATGTACGCGGATATGCAGAATCGCTGGGGGATTTCGGCAGACAGGTATGTTTGCCTGTAGTTAACTGGGGGAGAGTTTTATGAGCCAAGAAACTCACTCCGAGTGATTGGGCAGAACACCCAGGAGGTTAAATTTTGCTGTAGCCCATCCCATGAGATCTACTTCAAAATTTCTACTACCCTGTCAGAATTTAAAGCCTAGTTTTTCAAACTTTCTATTTAAAAAAAAGAAAAAAAATCAAGTATTCAAATGATGACATATAAAAATCAAATGCCAAGAGTATTGAGGTTTTAATGAAAGTCCTAGAAATAGAATGCTTATTATACATTCTTCACTGTAATGGACCTATGTGCACAATTGTCAAAATGTCTCTGCTGTAATCTATTCTGGGCAGATGTCTTCTGAAGTTTCCGGAGCTGATGTACTACAGGTTCTGGGTCGGGGCTGAGCTTACAGTGGGGAAATTGTTTGTAAGTATATTCTTAATTTTATTTAATTAATCTATTTACCCTTTGTTTTAATAGCATTTTTTTATTTATGTAATTTGTAACCATATAGGAAAGAGTAAGAGGTCAGGGAAACTTCTATACTCCTTCCAAAGTATGGGGGATTAGCTTATTTTTATGTTTAAAATTTGTTTTAGTTATTAAATATAAAGATTTATATTTTTAAGTCAAAGTTTAAAAAAATTCTAAATGATACTGCAGATAGAATATCGATTAAAACTTTGAAATGGCAACTTAAAAATTAGATTTTAAATCTTGAATGATAAATTCTTGAATTTAATACAATTGGGGGTTTTACCAGAGATGACAGATGAGGTTAATATCAGTAAACCCAAAAAAATGCTATGGAGCCATCATTAGAATACAAAGATGTAGACAGGAAGCCACTGCAAAGTATCCACATCTGTAGTCATGCTATGTAAAATGCATTATGAAAGGAGTTTTTATTTTCATCTGTCATGTTATTCCACATTTCTGCAGCTCTTTCCTTTGGTTAAGAGCCACCAAATGTTGTAAATAGTCTTTGGCAAAGTTTTTAGTGCTTGGTGATGACATAAATGGAAGCTCAGTGTATGGTTGCATCATAAAACCAGGATTTTTATCACTGACCGGCATGTATGTGTGTGATCAGATCATACACAAAGGAAAATAGCTATGAACATTGTGTTTCGGGCCCAGCTGTTGGCCTTTGGGGAGGTTCAGCTGATGCTGCCAATGCTTTACTTTGTACTTGAAGGACAAATCTTCCTTTCTGGCAGTCAGGATCTCTAACTCACATTCAATGCCTGACTAATCCCTAGGTGATACCCAACAATCTCTATTTTTATCTGTGCAACTTACAGAACGTAAATCATGTTTCATTCATGACTTTTTACTCGCTCCCTCTGTGGGTAAATTAGGCTAAGAGTAGTATCTTACCATATGTCTCTTCAGCTGCTACCTTAGTGAGAAGTAACTCTGTGATATATTTCCGCCTCCTACTGATAGATACGATCTTTTTTTAAAACTGCTTACTATAATGAATAATATCCCCAGGGTAATAGACCATATTCATTATGGTTTTACTGATGAGCTGAGAACAAGGCAATGTATTTAACTTTTAGTGCTCACAGGATTGCTGAGAGAAGCTGGATAACTCTCATATGTAGTGACGTGGAAGGGCATCTGCTGCTCATTATCTTTCCCTGCTTTAATAGATGCATCAGCATAGGAAGAATTCCACGTGGAAGACTGGAGGAAGGGACAAAAGTGTTTGCTTCCCTCCCTCATTACTCACAGTCTGAGATATACTATGACAGTCAGTAGAGGGAGTACACCACAGTTTAGGATCATTTTACCATATGAAAGCTGCAGACAATGAGTCTGTAACCCGATAAACAGATTAATAACAACTTGTTTATGACAATTCCATACTTGCCACTCAAAGGAGGATATCTTTAATTCTACTAAAAATAGCTGAACAACATGGGTCATCAAACACAAATCCATGCTTCATGCCCTTTGGGCAAACTGTTTTGTCTCAACTAACAAAATCAGATGTCATAGTCACATGCTAAGAATGAGGGGCAGAGAAGATCAAAGGGATATTACCAAGTCAAATTTAATGCACTAAAGCTTAGCACACACCTACAATATTTTACAATGATGGATACAATCTTTAATGGACCAGAATTATTAAGGACTTTACATACAGAGTGTATTCCATGCTATAGAAAGTACATTAGAAAGAATAGGAAAGAACAGTAGTCATTATTAGATGGTCATGTATTCACCAAATGACGTAGGGTGCAGCTGCACAATGAATGGTCATTATTGGTAAAAAATCTAATCTACTTTTTGGTGACTTCCCTTCAGTCACCCCAACCTGTTAGCAGTTTTGTAGTAGGTATATTTACCCAGAGTAGGTAAATTTATAGTATACTTTTCCAAAAAAAAAACACAAAAATTCCACTAAAAAGTCACTATAGGGACAGTGATGAGGATCCATCTGAATTGCACACAGATAAGTGCTATTCCTATCAATCCATCACCAAAATGACATGTCAGTGCCTTTGTGTCTGTAAAAGTTGCTGCATTATGTTGGCTGTTTAGTAGTAATTTGCTCCTCTGGGCCATCATTAGTCAGAACACTTCAAATTTTCATTTTGATTAATTCCTATTTTCTCACTTTAGACTGGAATAGGTGATAGCTGGGTATCTAATATAGGTCCTTCTAGATTCCTAGCTAAATAATGGGAACTACAAAACAACTGTTCCTTTTTCACATTTGTGAATGTGGAAGGTATTATGCAACCCAACA
>CM070033.1:99381361-99405637 GCA_036250615.1 Ptychadena robeensis
TGCACAAACAGTGACCATGTCTGGAGGGTTCACATACTTTCAGGCAGCACTGTATGTGTAGAAAAGCAAGAGTGAAGAGGATGCCCTGTTGTTCACCAGGGCAGAAATGGATAAAGCTGATAAAACTGCAATGGATTGAAGTACAGAAGAGGCATTGTTGTGAGACTTGTCATACTAACAAACTTACACGTCAATTGTATAAATACAAAGGGTTTATAGTACTTAACTGGTGATAGCTATTCTTGTTGTTTGTTTATGTGTCCCTGGCTTAATGACACCAGTAGGCTTCTTATATGGTGTTCAGTAAAACATTTTAAAGGCTTTGCTGAGGAATTTAAAAAGATCATTTTCTGTGAAATATATCTGAAAGAAGTATTTTAAAAGCTACTGGCAATTCTTTATGTCCCTCAACTGACACCCAATTGTCTGAAAACTAAGAGGTTTCTCAAATTCAGGCTGATTTTTACATTGCTTATTCATTATTCATTGCTTTCACACGTAGGCATTGGACAGAGGGACCATAACAACAAATTTTACAGAACAATCTCTGAAGAGTTCACTTGTAGGTTGATAGACCTCTTTTTCTGGTCATTGGAGACAAACTGTTCTGCAATATGTGTACCCACACAGAAGATTCTGCCCAACCTGCGGCCATTTGAGTGTTCTTCAGTGGCCCCCCTTGGTCCTCCACTTACGGACCCCGAAACCTAACTGTTACTGCATAGGGCAAACTAACTCACCTGTCAAGTCTTCGCCCGGGATCTTCTTAGAGCGGGAAGAGGAGAAGAGGCAAGGGACTTGCTCAGGTGTTGTCTGGGTCACTGATCACCAGTCACTGGCCACAAGCTTTGATGATATATATGACACAAATGTTCATTACCATACTACAGTGCTCCCTAATGATTGAAGTATCATTTATTGTTATTTAACAATTATGTCTTTTAGCAATGCCAGTTGTAATGTATTCATTAAAAATGCTTACATAAGTCAGTATAGACTGAAAATGTTATGGCCCTCTATATCTATTCAGTTGCCTCCCACCGACCTAATGTGTCTGGCTAAAGAAGAAAGTGAGGGTGAGCATCAGCAAGATATAGCACTAAAGGATATTCCCCAGGGATATTTTGTTTTTGACCAGCTAATAAAACATATCAAAATTTTACCATTGCAGTGTTTGGAGCAGTGCTCTCAAATAGCCGCCAATTGCTAACTGGGGCTAACTGGGACTTTGTGACCATTAAATTGTAACATAAATTGTAACATAATATAGATAAGTATATACTTATACAGATATAGATAAGTATATACAATCTTCATTATTACAAAAAAATACAAAGCTTAAAATCAGGGATCAATGATTCCTATGCTTAAGTTAAACATCACAAATTAGCCACCATAATCTGTACCCTACATGTTGTATACCTTATTATGCTGGGTTGTCTACTGAAGCCAATATTTAATGTACAGTTCTTTGGAAAATGTTGACACACAGATTTTTTTAAAATTAATACCGTAAATAAGAATGATAGGAGTGGTCTTCAATAATATGTACAATAGTAATACATTTATTTACCTTTTTCAGTTTTTCAGAATTCTGAACCCACAGATGCAGCTTCTATGTGTACAGAATAAAATGTGTTTTTGAAGCCCCACAAGTACCTGGTACAATAAAGAGGACTTTGTGTTAAAATTAAATAGACATTTCTTTGCTAGCTGCTCACCCTCCACTAAAGGTGAAGGATATCTAGATATTGAACTTAAATGGTCAAGATCAAGTGATACCACTTGGCTTTGGATAACCACTATACGCTTGACCATGGGTGGACATTTTTTCCTTCATTGTATTCCAATGGGTTTCAATAAGGTGATATTTAGAGGATGGGGTTTAGCAAATAAGGTGACATGATTTAAACTCTGAAAACGCTAAAGCTGGCCATACACCTTTAGATCTCTCTGTCAGATATCCTTTAGATCTACCAACAACTATGTAGTATAGGGTCCTCTGGGATTGAACACAGGTAGACTTGATGGTTTAGACAATCCCTCATATTACATGGTTTTGGTAAAACAAAAGGAGATCTAAAGGAAATCTGACAGAGAAATCTAAAGGTGTATGGGGGTCCTTACACTTTTGTGTTGGAAGCATACCGTGTATTTTGCTTTATAAGCATAAGCAGAATTGCTGTGGTATAGTTTTCCAAACTTTCCAGACTTAAGTGCAGAGTCTTGCTTTCTTTTCCAGTCATTAGTGCACTGCACTTTAAATGTGGGGCACCATGGTGATGTATCTTTTGCAGCATCATTTAACCTGGAAGACCGATTAGCACTGTGGGGGAAAGCTCCAGTATTGCACCCTAAGTTGTTTTTAGCACTCCCTGGGACCATACTGAGACATAAGGTTTGACATCCATAGACTATAATTGCGGTCTCTTTGCTTTGTAATAATTCAGTTGCAACAAAATCTATGCAATTACACATAAAATAGGCCCTTTACTGCCATAACTGTTCCCCACAAATATACACAGTGATTCAGTTCAATTGTTCCAATGTAAATGTTAAGACTCACACTGAGCAAGCAATTCTAGGACAGTTGAAGGACAGAGGACTTGTGCACATACTTTACAGCATATTTGCAGTGATAACCATGTATGTCCTCTCCCCACTCATTGACAATGCATGTATTCACCTTTATATAATTTCCATTTTTTTACATTTCTTTTGCAACCAACAGTAACAGATAGAACAGAAATGTAGTGCCACGCTGGGATACTTTAATTGAAGTAGCTTTCCTACACAGCAATCCTGACATCAGAGCTTGGGAGTATGTTGAGAATAATCTAATGCGTAAAACACATCTGGATCCAGACACAGAGGGGGCCAGGAGCAGACACAGGGAGGGGGGGGGGGGGGGGGGGAGGAATACAAGTCGTCCAAAAGAGCTCTGATGCCTGCCAACTTCTTACACTAGGATGTAAACAGTCAGGAGCTCGGAATGGAGGAAAGGGACGTGTATTGGAGTAATGGGGAAAACACAGAACTAGGACACAAGAAGTGCAAAGAAAAGAGAAAGTCCCTCTATTCTTCACACACATTCCTGGTAGCTGATGCGATTTCATATTCACTAATCAAAAAATGTCAGGCTTTCACTTCACGTCTGCATTTTTGATGTGTTGCAACATGAAAAGTATCGGAATTAAGAATTCAGAAATGAATTCATGATGGGAGAGATTACAGAAAATAAAATGTCTTATTTTAAATAAAAGAAAGATCATCTGGAATGCGCAGGGAGTGTCTGGCTGTTGTAGTAGACTCCCAGTGAATAGGTCACCAATTTACCATCATTCAGAAATGCAGATGATTACATCAAGTTTGTTAAAGGAAGGTTTCCTGAGCAAACTTGGTTTGTGCTAAAACCCTGGCCATTCACACTGCAATCTAACATGAAAGTTAATGGATGGAAGCCCAGAGGTGCTTTTTCTGTATGTCATTGCTGTTATTCAGGGGACACTCCTGTCCCAGGCCTGACCATTTAGGGGGGCCGGAGGTCTGCTGCCCGGACCTGTGTTCCTCGCTCTGCGCGCTGATTGACAGCAGTCTATTCGCATTCCCCTCGCCCCCCCCCCCTGTGTATGTAAAAGTAGCGGATTACGTGCTGCTACTTTGATGGCAAGTGCTCACCAGTGACATTGTGGCTGAAATTGGTATTGCAGGGAGATTGAGATTAAAGCTGGAACACATTAAATAGCTGAACAAAAACTTCACTTCATGTATACACTACATTAAATATAACATTTTAGATCGCCAACATTATTGCAGTTTTTATTGTTAAATGTATACAATTTATGTCCGGTGGATGAACGCAGGGAAACATTAATTACTATGAAAGTTTGCAGTGTAAAATTTGGAATGTAAATTACTAATACAAAAAAAAGATTGGACTTCTAAGGGTGTGGCAGATCTAGGGGTTGAAAGTCAGAGTAGGCATATGTAAGGCCCTAGCTCCAGGTCCACTAAAATCCCTGCGTTTAACACAAGGATTGTATCGGAAGGCTTAAGCCGCCCATTGACAGCAATGGGGCTATGACACGGCTGTCTCAACAGCCCGTCAGAGCCCCAGATCCGAGGGTCCAAGGAGGCTTGATGGAACCCAGCAAATCCAATTGCGGGCGTGGAGTTAGGTTCTAAGAGTAAAATCTGACAAGAGAAAAGCACTGTTTGACTACTGAGATATGAGATCTGGGGGTTCAAACAGTGTTGTAGTGTAAGAGCCAGCTGTTGACCTGTAAATGGAGACAGCTAATCCAAGGAAATCAAGAACAGGGAGGTGCGTCTGCAGCAGAATCTACCATTCAGGAAGCTGACGTAGAGAACAGTGAGGGAGACAGTGTGGAAGACCACGTTACATATGGGGTGAGTACTAAACCTGGTACTCATCTGAGTAGCTCACTTAAAAAGTTAAATGTGTACCCCTAGGTAGGCATCCTCTGGAGCCCTCAGACTGAGGGGTGTTAGTGGTAGGGGGCCCCGAACAATTATCTGAAATTTCTGATAGCAGCCCTGCTGTCATTTAAACTGTTCAGTCCCCAGACAGCAGCTAATATTTAACCCTCTGGGTAATACCCCCATTTAACGCATTTAAAAAAAAAGTGGTACAGGAAATAAAAACTGATTACAGTGTAATCTGTTTTGACTATACACAGTTCTGTCCCCACCCCTTCACATCCCTGCATCATCAATGTGAGGACAAAGACCAACATTGCCTGCATATAATGCAGGTCAATGGGTTAGCCCTCTCTCTGTCTCTTCAGTGCCATTGATGCCGAAAGAGGTGGAACCCAGAAGGAATGGCGGGGAGAGAAGCCATGTTCTCCAGATGGACAGCTAAGATAACCCGATATTAGTTAGAACTAACTTCGGCAGACTGCTCAGGAGGTTAAAGAAACCATCAAGACCATTCTATATATATATTAGTGCACTAACAGATTTAGATTTTATAAAGTCGAGTCATTAGTCACTAAAGTTGATTTGAAACGACTAGTCGTGATGACGTCATCACAGACCACAGACACAGTTAAGGAACACAAGCGTCCAACGATAAACTTTTATAAGTTATATGTAACATTAACTGTCAACAAGACAATAAATGAAAAAAAAATTGGCTAATACCCCAAATTGCAAAAAAAATGAAATTGGGCACAGCCTAAACTGCAGGAGCCAAGGCACACGCAATGAGCCAACTGTGGTTCACAAAAAAAGTAGACTGTTATTATAAATATAACACATTACTGGCTTGCATGCTTCTCAAAAAAGAGTGGCTGTCCGATTCAGTCTGGTTTTCTGTGCCAAAAGCGATACAAAAAATGTAACCCCCGGAAGTCCACTGAGATTCAGATTTCTGTACTAAGAGAGGTCACCAGCCAAGTAAAGTTTGGGCATATGATGTCACCCCGAGCTGAAAAAGATCTCCTCCCCTCCCAACCCTGCCAATCAGAGGCAGAGACTGCATATACATTGATTTACAGTCTGTGCCTATGACTGCACAGCTGATTATGCTGGCGGCTGTGTAGGTCGGCGCTTCTCTCCCTGTGTGCTCAGTGCTCACCGACTGGCGTCCACATGAGATGACTAGTCGACTCCTCTCAGTCTGTCCCTATGACATTGATAAGATCATGAATGCCCTAATACATATTTTGTAATCCAAAGGAATGAGTTGGGTGTACATTCTTCAACATACAAGGTGAGAGGTTTCAGTAAACTGAAAAGAAAACTGCATGAAAACAAGGTTTACCAAAATGCTTTATTTACAAAAAAATTAACAATGCATAAGAATGGATACGACCAGACGTTTTTGGGCATCCATGCCCTTTGTCCACTTCAAAAGTGACTTCAAGGTTCAATATTGAACCTAAGCCAACTTAATGCATAAGAACCTGGATATGAACAATGGTTTTGGGCATCCACAACCCTTTGTCAAGTTCTAATGTGACTTCAATTAATATAGAAACTATAGAACCACTGTTCATGTCTACCTTCTGAAGTCCCCTTGCACCCAGAGTCCACTGTGGCTAGAGCATCGACGATTTTAATGTTTTTCAACCAGTGCATTTTTATGTTTGTTGCCCTTTGATCAGCTGTATTTTCGACACTTCTGGTGCCAATAATACCATTCTTAAATTACCTGATATAACATGAGAACACAAAACAAATCAAATACCCACTAAATAGGTAGAAAAAAGTAAAAAAGGGTCAAGGGGCTTACTAGCCCCCGTTGAATTTATGTGAATATCCATGAACCCCACATCACCACCCATATAATTGTCAGGTGCAAGATTTCAATAAGTGTTTCTACTGGAATGGTTACAGGAAAGAGTTTAATTAGCTATCATGAGAACTGTAAATAGCTGGTGCAGAACTTATTTGCTGAATTTGCTCCTTTTCCATTCTGCCACCTGGTTCGGTGTCTGGAGTAATCAGCTGTGTCCTCTTTGTCCTGACCTCACTTCTCTGTTTGAACAGCTTCTTTTCTATATACTTCAGGTTACATATAACACGAAAACATCAGCCAGATGTTGTTACTCTCTATATTTCTTGATTGTGGAGGGTACATTTAATTAATTGTTCTGTAATTTTCCTGTATATGTAAAATAACCTGTTCAGTACAACTATTTTCCTTTTTAGCATTTAAAGAAGCGACTTACAGTCTTTACAATTAAGCAGAAATCTAAAAAATACATATTTTTTGTATTTTTCCCAATTTTACTTTGACAGGCAATAAAGCCAACAATGGCTGAAAATAGAAATGCAGTAAGTCTGGTCTACACTATACCACCCCAGCAACCGCGGGGGGTGTTATGGGCACGCCAGTGTGTGCATGCCCACTGTTATATTTTTATAAGCATTGTTTACCAATGAGAGCGGTACGTGTTTCCGGTGCATCCGCGGGACACCCCCAGATCCCCAACGCCAGGGCAGGTGTTGTGAATCCGCTCCTGCTGCTGCGCCGCCCCCAACCAAGGGCATGACACGCCAATATAGACTGGCATCATTCCATATAGGGGATTACAGGGGGTGGTTGCACTGCACGGTTTTCTCATGCAGTTTTCCGTAGTGTAGACGCAGCCTAAAAGAAAAAAAACATCTAAAATACGTTGCTGAAAAAAAATCAACACAGGAACCATAATTAAGAAATATCAACAATAAACATGCCAAATAACCCCATCACTAAGGCTATGTCTCCCCATTTGTGGCTGTCTGTGGCGCCTAATCGCGCCTATGTTGAGACAAGGTTTTTAACTCTGGCCATTGCGGGTGGCCGCACATGTGGGAACATAGCCTATCTAGACATACTCAGTTACCAAAAATCAAATAATAAGATCTCTCCCCTAGGACCTCTAAACATTAGTATTACCATACATGTATTTTGGCTACCTCAGACCCTTTTATGGACTGCCGATGTGTCGGAACACAAAAATACCTTTTTAATTCCCTTTTGAATTTTTTTTTCAATAGCTGACTGAAGCTGACAATTACTTAGACAAACAAAAGAGTCCTTAGCTGCAAACAATTGTTTGTGTTGTCAAAAGATTTGATTTCCCAACCAAGAGACAGAAATTCTGACAGTCACATAATAAGAAGATAATTACAAAATTGCTGTGCAAAAATGTTATATCACATCAATCACTTCAAATTATCAGGTAATCAGAGGAAATCACAATATACAATTCAGGGCATGAGTGCATTTATCAGTAATATTATACATAACATATGTCTGTATTGTCAGATTTCTTTCACTCTGGTTCTTGGCTATTAATAAAGATAGAAATTAGAATTAGTACACATGAGCAGATTAGCTGGCAATTTGACCAATCCAAACATTATTCAAATTGACTGAAAGCCTCCAAACACTGTAAAAAAAATGCATGATGCCCTACCCATTCCATGTTCTTCTCTGATAGATAGATGATTTTCTGATATTTGCTGGAGTATTCACTAGTGGTGGACTTCACTAACAATCAGTTAGTCAAAATATTGCAAAAATTACACAACCATCTTTAGCATTTACTAGCACATCCAATCACAAACAGAAAAATTTACTTATTGTATTGGGTCAACTTCAGATTTATTTAAGGTTGGATTTTTTGATCAGAAATTGCAACCCATATGTCCACAACCTTACCTGTATAAAAGCTACAGTTTGAGTCAAATCCATTGTAAATGTTGTAAATTAAAAATAATAAATTATTATTAGTGAAGGTTGCCTTATCACAACATACAACCTCTCAGGTCAGATACACAATCAAGTGCTCAGGAATATCACATTAAAACAGAAAATTGCATATGCACCATCCCCCTACCTCATCTGAGAGGATTTAACAACATCTCCTTTTCATTATGTCTATGGTTTAAAAGTGCAAATATACAAAAAACTCAAAATGGAAGACTATCTCAGTTTCTAATGCCAATGGAACCCAAACAAAGGGCACACCAATCAAGGTAAGTTTTGAAAATGTATTAAGTGAATGTCTATAACCCTAACAAGGGCAATAATCGTGTAGGTGCCAATGATCCAAATATCCATCAAACTTAATCATCCCCTTTGTCACAGATTGCAGTGTCACCCAGCGATCTGTAACTCCAGATGTGCCATCTACCAGTTCGGCTGCTTCACATCCCAAACCTCAGAGGACCAGAACCTTTTGGAGATCAGCTCCCTCTACTGGTGGAAGCATGATGCACTCCTGCTTCCTCTCCTGGCTGATACCTATTATCACTTAACTGAAGCGCTGTCCTATCAGACCACCTGACCTTTGTATATAAGGAAGTCTGAGACTATAGGGCGTTGCCTGAACAAAAAGTTCCTTATGTCTCTGATCCACAGGTTCTGCTTCTTCCTATTACCTTATGGTTACCGACCCCTGGATCGACTTCAACCACCCCATTTGCCGCCTGCCCTGACTACGGCCTGTCTGCCTACGTCTCTGCCTGCCGCTTTCGATACCCTGCTGTCAGCCGAGTTTGCCAAGTAAGTGTGGCTTGGGGCCGCAACTTGGGGGCTCCCTGCAGCAAAGTTTCATCATTCCTCACAGAATGCTCTGGTGAATACTGGGGGGCTCTATAGACTCTGCGCCCTGGTTTATGCTTGTTTGGTGGCATGGTGGGTCCACTCGTGACACCCTTATAAGGGATGCGTGCTACATAGGACAATACCTCGTGACCATATCTAAACCAGATATGGTGGTTTTAAAAAAATTTCTACTTTCCTCCTTCTTGCTTTTTCCCTGTTGGTCAGATGTCTGAGCTCTATACAGGGTGAAAGAGTTTGTGGCCCTTCTAAGAATCTGAAACCAGATGTGGGCTGCAATATCAACAATCTTCTTGAGAAAGCCAGAAGGTGAAACATGTACAAGATTGATCATTACGCACCACATGCATGGATGGAATATATTTTCCTACCTTAGGGAGTGGAATGAGATGGACCAGTTGTGGACCCCTCCTCCTGTACCCAGACAGGATTTTTTTGTGTATATTAATGTGTTGGTTTATAATCTTATTTAATAAAATATTGTGAATTCTATGAGTTGTTGGTATATTTGCACCTAAAACCCAGACATAATGAAAAACAGATATAGCATTGTGAGTGACTTATTTAGCCTTTTATAACTAAAAGGTGACTGGTTCAGATCAGTAGGTGGCAGTGTACATGAGAAATAGTAAATGTGATATTTAAAAACAAGTTGGGACATATGGAAGAATGAAGACACAGACATGAAGCCCCATCATTAAAAGCACAAGTGATGCCATGTAGTCCAATAAATTCTTGTGTGTTCTTTTAAAGCAACACAGCTGTATGAAACATGCAGAACATTATGGTAAATGAGCATTGGTCCTTAAAGATTTAATTTGTATCCCTTGATGTTTCACGTGACTAACCTTACGTGCAAAGGACTCTAAATGCACATTATGAAATACCAGCTACACAGGAAAGTTAAACAGTATTACGGTCAAGGAATTCATGGCCTTAGACAGCTTCATCACCCATATAGTGAGAAGATCTTGTTCCTCATTTGCCTTTTATACAGTCTTCCAGCTCTTGTAAAGCTTATAAAGCTGTTGCAATTTATAGCGCAATATTCTCAGTAAGTCCTTTTTACACTACAAAAATATTATTTATCTTGCACTGGTAGTTTTGCTGGTATTTTCTGATGAAAAATGAATCATTTCTCATGATTTTTACTTTAACAGATTCAAAGTTGGAATCAATTGATATATTTATCAGAAGGAACCTTCGCAAGGGTTAGAGTTGGAAAAGGTCTAATAAAGACCATAATTTTTTAAGGTCAAGAAGAAGATGAAGTGAGCTGCTAACATCACAAGTTTTTTATATCTCCTCAAAACAATATTTGCTAAATGTTTTCAGTATAGAATGTTGTTTTTGTCAGGGAGAAAAGATCTACAAGATTACTGCCTGTGACCTGGGCAGCATGGAGAACAAAGTCCTGTAGTAGGCCATGTATAGCATAAGCGCCATGCTGCAAAAGTCTAGAAGATTACTGCCACCAAGACCAGGTGGGCTGGACTAATTGTCAAAATCAGCACATAATTTATCTTTGTTGATGGGCACAGATAGATGAGAAAATAGTTAGGGTACATTTTTTACTATTTCATGTTTGAAAACACTTTAGCTCTCATGAACATATTTACTGTATTTTACTGTATAAAACAACTTTTTGAAACCAGGAAAATGTTTGCAAAAGTCAGAGGCCCCTCTTTTCTGATGTGTGTGAAATTAGCTATGTGCTGCTACTGACATTGTGGCTGAAATGAGTATTGCAGGTAGATTAAAGCTAGCTAACACATTAAGTAGCTGTTCAGTTTATAATTTATACACAACTTTAAAAGTTAAATGTTTAGATTTACACAATTTACGTCACTTGGATAACCGCAGGGGAAACATTCATTACTATAAAAGTTTGCAGTTAGGGGTGTCAAATTGGGAATGTAAATTACTAATCCATTAAAAAAGATTGGACTTCTAAGGGTGCTAGAGATCTGGGGGTTGAAAGTTAAGCTAGCCATACACGTGTCGGATTCCATGTCCGATCGATTCATCATCCGATCGATTCCGGAGATTCTGCCGGGAATCACAAGTGTGATCAATCAGCCAATTAAGAGTATCCATCGCTGCATACCACCTTGTCCAACGGATTCCGGGACGATTCCGTGTCTCCGATTGTCCACCTCACAAATGGCAACTCCCCCTGATCTGGGCAGAATCAATCTGATGGAACCAACATGTTGGTTCTCTGTCGGATCCGATTCTGGGCCCCTGAACGATCGGACCTGATCGATTGGACAAGGTGGGCTGCATGCGATTCCGGCACGATCGTTTGGCGTGCACGCGCCCGGAATCGATCATGCCGGAATCCGGTGGGAATCTGACACGTGTATGGGGGCCTTTAGAGTAGGCATAAAATTTTTTATTTGGTATGTGTTGAAAGAGGGGTAGTCTTATACGGAGAAAATATCCCAAACTCTATATTTTAACTGGAAAAGTTTGGGGTCATCTTATACGCCCAGTCGTCTTATACGCCAGAAAATACGGTACCTAGATTACAGGTAAAACTTTGTTCCAATTATAACCAGATCTAGGATGACATGCACACTGGTTTCTGGTCAGATCATAGAGATGGATGAGATACCCCTGCAGAACCCATCTAGTTATATACAGCTCTAAACCATTTATGGATGCAGCATAGAAGGCCATCAACAATGCATTCAGGCCACAGTGCAACTTTATGACTGTTGGATTACCATTTGGTTTATCTTTTATTTGCAAGATTAAGGCCACCTTATTCTGATTTCATTGATTTCCAGTGTTATCGGCACAACTGTTTTTTGGTTTTACGAATTTCGAGTGTCGTGTTTTTTTTTAACTTGCATGAATTTCTAATTTTAAAGCATTTTTATCCTAATGAAAGACAGAAATCAAGCCTGGGAACTCTTTACATCTTGGATATTGGTAAATACCCTGTCACTTGTTGATTAGCTTGTAGAAAGGCACAATTTATAATTCCTATCTGGGTGGATTCGTGGCAGCTAACAGTTTGCAACTCTTATAAATATATAACCAAATTCTAACTTGTGGTCATAGTAGACAGCATGCATATCTCTTATACTAGGTATTGAATTGCCTTCTATTAATTAGTCCTGATGAAAGTATATTGTATGTTTATGTAGCCTACAGTTTCAGTGGCACTAAGTTCTGCATATCACATACACACCTTACTATATCACTCTAAACTGTTTTAAATTACTGATGAAAACTAAAATAGACAAATCATAAACAATCCAAAAAAAATTATTAACAATCTCCAGGAGCAGTGATGCTCTAGGCAAGGCCCATGGCTACCTGCATAATGCATATAGTATGCATCTTGTCAAATATCAAGTCCTGCAGGGACAGTTACTTTTTCCTATTACAAAACCAAAGTTTGTATTTTTGTGTTAAACCATTTAATAACATTGACATAACTTCAATTATTACCGTAATTCCTTTATATTCTTACATTAGCCCTTGTTTTATCTTTCCTTGTAGCAATTGTTTTCACGATTTGGCTCAGAGCAGCAAGTTTGTATATAACGGTTCAGATTAGGCTGCTGTAAATTCTACAGCAGAGATTTTATCACATTATTAATTGCAGTATCTTGGATGCATATCTTGGATTTGGCCTGCTTTGAGGTTCCCAATCCATCAGGCTTATTTAATTATGAAATTGAATATTTTTTTTAAATCTCCTGGACCCTACCTACAACTGCCATCAGAGCTGACAGGGCTTAAAAATAGCACAGATACAAGAAGCTATGTACAGGAACCTGTCAGGATCTCCTACCAGACATAAACTGCCCACATTGCAAGGAGAAACACAGGCCTTCAGCAAAGAGATCACTTAGTGTAAGATGAGGTAAGTAAGAAATGTAATTATCAGGTCAATAAGGCCAAAGCCTCCCTCATAAGGAGCAAATGCACTTAAAAAAATCTATAATTAAGAAATTCTAATATAGGGCAACTAGTAGTTATGTTAAGGTAGCAACTGAACCACCATGAATGTGCATGCCAAGGTTTTGTTAAAGGAAAAGTGTACATTTCTCCTAAAATCTTCTAAACAAGCAGTGCAGAAGATATATATATTTTTTTATTAAGAAAACCTAGAAAACCAAGACAATTCTGCAGTCATTATGTTTTTCACTACTGACACATGACAACCCATATTTTTCATACCATTAGATGCTCCACTGTATAAGACCTAACTTATAGAAACGGAGAGTCTGATACCTTAGAAATACCGATATATTGCCGCTCTGCTTGTTGGAGCTCTGTGCTCCAAACAACAGAGTGGGAGGTAAAGGACACGGGGAAGCTGTCAGAGGCTGCCTATGACAGCTTCCCCTCCTCCTTGTCCCACTCTGCAGAGCTGAGTATGCGAGCAGGCAGTTTGAGCTCTGCTTACATACACAGACGATCAGACACAGACACAGGGACGATCCGCCCTCGTAAAGATTTTTCCTCTGCCTCCAATGTGTATGTGAGCTGGGCTCAAGCTGTGCAACATTTTTGCAAATTATTTTGGCGAGAAAAAGTTGTCTTATAGTGTGAAATATATGGTCATTTTTGTATAAGGAAAACACAGCAAATTAGCAGTCATGACAGAAAGTGCCCAACAAATTGGTTAATATTAGGGCAACTTATGGCTAAATGGTGACAATATGCGATAACAAAGAGACAATTATGAGAATGCCTGGGCAACAAAGAAGCTACAGTTGTAGATTAAATTGTCAGTAGTTGCATTACAATAGTGATTAATGACAATACATTGGCAACAAATTGGAAGTATGTAAATATATATAAATGCAAATGCACTCACCCAATCTGTCTCCCCCCATGTGATCAAATTTTGTCAAATTTCCAAGCCAGTCCAACTATGCAGACAAGCTGGGTCTGCATTTATTACACAAGGCCAAAATAGATGACGTAATTGACAGATCAAACATCTTAATTTTCTTCATTTTTTAATGCAGCAGTAGCTTCCCCTTCACTACACATTCTGCAAGGGTGGTATGCTGTATTTGAGGACATTGAAGTGTGTGTTTGGAATTAATTATTTGGAACAACTTGTTGTTACATCCAAAGTGGAGGAGGGTCAACAATCAAGATAGAGGGAGCACAGCTGCCTATGTGATAGACTGACATGAGCCGGCCATCACTTGTAGCATCAATGTTATTTTTTTTTGTTTCCTCAGAATCTTCAAACCATATCCCAAACCAGGAACATCAGCTCTGCACCAGAAAGTGGTCTCTCTTGTTACTTCAGATTCTTTAATTAACAGTTTACTGTCACAACAATGTTTCCAGAATTGCTAAAGTAAAAGCATTTTTATCAGAAGCTCCAAATCTTGGCTTCATATAGTTACAGAGTTGATGGGAGTTTATCTTCCAGGCATCAGAGTGAAACTCTCAGCAATCAGTCTGAGTAGTAAAGCATATTTTTCTGGCCAGCCAGCACGTTGACAGGCATCTAATCTCTTGTGGTGGCTTATTTTTAATAATCCATAAAACAGGACATCGTTTGATTTATTAAAGTGCTTACCAGACACAGTTACAACTCACAGCCATTGTGCAGTCTGCATACAGTAAAATAAATGTGTTCATTTTATGAAGATAAAACAAGGCTGTCTCTTCATTGATAAACTTACAAGGAAATAGTTTGATACAAATCACAAATCAGAGTCAGTTTGTAAGTGCAGGAACAAACAACACAGGGCTGTTTGTAGCTTGTGGGGGGCCTTTGCAAGTTTTAGCCTAGGGCCCACTGTTGAGGGGGGGCTATTCGAGAACAACTCCCTGGTATCTCCCAAACATTCCCCCCTCCCCTCCTGTGGCAGCTTGGATCGGGATGGGGAGGGAGCCCGTACAAAGCTGCAGACTGGGTGGGGGGATAGTGGTGAAGCTGTCGACCAGGGGGAAGGGGTCCCTATTCAAGAACAACAACTCTCTCCTTTAACCAAGACTCCTGTGCACACAAGCACACCCCCCCCCCTTGGCAACCATGTCAGGGAGGGTGTCAAATATGCGTGCGGAGCCTCCTGGCGCATATTCCGCATAGGGGGAGAAACAGCCCTGTTCATCTAAAGCCGGGGTACTCAATAGGCGGACCCAGGTCCGGATCCGGACCCAAATAGGGTCGCATGTGGACCAGCGGCTCCTGCTTGCCCCCTGCTCATTCCTCCCCTCCATACTCACTAGTGAGAGCCTGATCCGATGCTTCAGCCACGCCTCCTCCCCCGCACTGCATTACAGCCAGAAAGGAGTGCTAGTGGTATGGGGCACCGAAAAATTTCCTAGTATGGGTCTTTGAAATTTCTGATGGAGGCCCTGCACAGGAAGGTTAATAAAAGCTTGAATTTTTATCAATATTTCCTAAAGGAAGCTTTGTGAGCAGAGAAAATGGCCGTCTCAGGTCCTCTTACCCCTTTCACCCTCCACTGACCCCTCAATGTATACTTGTGAGGTGCCCCTTGTCTAGTTATTATATACATATGTTTGAGACTGTGTCCTGTATAGACGACAGGGAGAATACTTATATATAAATGTGCCGATCCACTGGAAGTGCGCGGTAAAATTCCAAACTCCGGACCTCAGGCTTAATCGAAATTTGGTAAGTGGACCTTTTAAATTTATATTTGAGTAGCCCTGAGTGTCACTCTAATTCATTTTGAAAGCAGAAGATTTTTTCCCCCATTTCCATTTGGTTGCTACTAGCTCAGCTTGCCTTTGGTTAACAGTGCATCCAGAAAGTATTCATAGTGCATCACTTTTTCCACATTTTGTTTTGTTACAGTCTTATTCTAAAATGAAGCAAATTCATTTTATTCCTCAGAATTCTACACACAATACTCCAAAATGACGATGTGAAAGAAGTTATTTTGTGATTTGGGCAAATTTAGTAAAAATAAAATAACTAAGAAATAAAATGTACATACTGTATTTTTCAGCTTATAAGACACACATTTTTACCCAGCGTCTTATGATCCAAATATATGAAGCTCTGCATCCCAGGAGGCAGGATGAGAAGGAAGCAGGAGGAGAAACTTGTTCCAAAAAGCCACTACCAAGAAGAGATCATATCTGTATTAGCACTAGCAGTACCCATCCTCTGAACACGGTGACCAACTTATGGAGAGACACATTTTACAATTAGATGTCATGAGTTGTGTATTTACATTAACATTCTGCATTGCAATAAATAGATTGTTTGACAAAGACTACTGTTGGGTAAGTTGTTAGTATCAGATTGGAAATTGTGTCTCTTCATAAGTTGATCAGCATGTTCAGAGAATGAGTACTGCTAGTGAATAAACACATGCTAAAGTTTCAGCGATGCAGCCAAGACCTCCCTCCTGGCACTGGTCTTATGGCCGGAGAAATAAAGAGTGAATACTGCATAGTCCATGCCCGCTTTACTGGAACATTCTGTATATTCACTTGAATGGCTGTATCTAAATGGCTGTGTCTCTTTTTTCCCCAAATTTTCTCTCCAAAACTTTGGGGTTCATCTTATAGTGTGAAAAATACAGTAAGTATTCACAGCCTTTGCTCTATACTTTTTAAATGCACCTTTGGCAGCAATTACAGCCTCAAGTTGTTTTGGATATGATGCCACAAGCTTAGCACACTTATCCTTGGCCAGTTTTGGATGGGAAGGATCAGTTCACAACCATTTTAAGCTCTCTCCAGAGATGTTCAATACGATTAAAGTCTGGGCTCTGGCTGGGCCACTCAAGTACATTCACAGCCACTGCTTTGATTGCCTAGTCTCCCAGTTCCTGCCACTAAAAAAAAACTAAAAATCACCACAGCATGATTCTTCCACCATCATGCTTCACTGTAGAGATGGCTTTGGCCTGGTGATGAGCGGTGCCTGGTTTCCCACTAATTGTGAGCCCTTCCATTCACACCAAAAAGTTCAATCTTTGTCTCACCAGACCAGATAATTCTGTTTCTCATGGTCTGAGTGTCCTTCAGGTGCCTTTAAGCAAACTCCAGGTGGGCTGCCATGTGCCTTTTACTAAGAAGTGGTTTTTGTCTTACCTCTCTTCCATACAGGCGTGATAAGTGGATGGTCGTCCTTCTGGAAGGTTCTACTCTCCCCACAGAGGTCCTCTGGAGCTCTGACAGAGGGAGAGGTCGTCCTTCTGGAAGGTTCTACTCTCCCCACAGAGGTCCTCTGGAGCTCTGACAGAGGGAGAGGTTTCCTCCCTCACTGAGGCCCTTCTCAATGTTTTTAATTGAATCCATTTTGGAATAAGGCTGCAACATAAAAAAAATGGAAAATGATGGGCTGGGAATACTTTCCAGATTCACTGCATATATCAGCTATATATTCTGCTGTATATTTTAACTTCTTCGTGGCCAATGGTCTTAAAAGTCATCATAATCAGCAGAATGTTTTCTTTTTTTAGATTTAACAATGCTAAATACAACCGCACATTGGCACAGTAAGCACTGTCTTGTCAAATAATCACTGTCCACCACCTCTCATTATCAACAGCATTACTGAGCTAAAATGCCTTTGGCAATTCATGTACCTTCTCTATCCTGTAATGCTCATTTTCATAATGTAGTATTTCTGGGAACCATAGCCACAGAGTGAAGCAGAAAAAGTATTGCATAGAAAGCAATATAAAATTCAATGCGGAGGTAGAATGAGGTTTACTGAATATCGGATAAAACTAAATCTAGACAGATACTCCATCCAAAAAGTATTTTGCAGAACATATATAGAAACTGTACCACAGTTGTTTTACCTCAATGTGTTCGAAATTGTGTAGTTCAGTGTTACCACAGGTTAGGAAAACACGACAAGCATCCTCATTTGACTGAAACCTTCAAAGTGGGTGCATAGGATCCTTTTTCTGAGTCTTGCTATTGTGGGGGTTCAGCCTCAAACGCGTGCTCTTGAAATAGGTAAATTGACAAAACATGTGTTTCTTTAGGACTATGCCTATATTTATTGTCCAAACAAAACTAACCCTCACAGGGATTGATAGCAATCCAAACAAAAGTCAAATAAAAATACCAAGGTTCCTGGCTTTCAAACATTAATGGTTGCCCTTGGCTCAGCTTCTTAGCAGCAGCAGGCCTGGGGCCCACACTCCATGTGAGCCCCTTGTATCAGCTGTTTCAGCAGCAACAGGCCTGGGCCCCACACTCCCTGTAAGCCCCCTTGTATCCACTTCTCCAGCAGCCACAGGCCTGGCCCACCTCTCTCCTACTTGGTCAGAAGCCCTGACACACAGGCAGATGTTAACTCCTTGAGTGTACCTGGGGGAATAGGAAGGCCCAGACAGTTATATCCTACCTAACCCAGAGTTTGGTACCCTGTAACAAAAACGAAACAAAATACTGTTCAGCAGCCAACATTATCTGAGCAATAATATCCCAGACTCCTTCCAGGAAACACCACTCAATCGGATTACAGCCTGCATGAAGGGGAAATATGCCTCTCTGGCAGGACCCATCACAGTGGTCCTGTACACTATATATGGATTATGTTAACCTATTTTCTATACAGACTTGGCACAATGTGCCATATGTATCAGGATAAGAACACGTTTGAATGTTGCATCTATAAGGTACATCTGTCCTTATAACCTTTGCATTTGTCATGCTAAAAGGAAATCAGACTCCTGGATGACCTATCACTATTGGCGATGTGAAGAAGGCCCCAGCATACGAGCTCTAAGTGCTCTCCTTAAAAAGCCTGCAAAAAAAGGCTGAGTCTTCCCTTTTAACATTTTGTATGGAGTAATGTTGCCTAAAGACTGTTTTGTTATAACATTGTCTCCTTCTGCAGCTTACCATCATTGGACAAAACAAAGACAATGGCTCCATTGTGTGACAGACAGACTTTGCTTAAGAACATTTTTTCATAAAGAGAAGGAGGATTGCTGAACTCTCAAAGTTGTGTTTATCTAAATCATCCTTTGCTCTTCCTAGCATTTGATAAATGGCATTCTTATTATTTTATCATTTAGGCTGGCCAATCGGTCAGGTGAAATTCGGCCATGGATCGAAGCTGCCCACCTGGACTGACTGATCCTGGGGCTCCAAAGATCGATGAGCCAAATAACGGACATTTAGGGGTTTTTTTGGTCGATCACAATACTTGTATAGTATATGTCGGTACACAAAAGGTGTGTGCCGATTCTTGGAACAACCGGTCGTGTGTGATGATGTCATCATGAGGGGTCGATCTGCCGCAAAATCTGCAGAGCATCGCACATGGTCAGCTTTAGTAAAAAGTATAACTGATGCTCCTCGTTCATTTTTGTCACTCCAAAGGAGAGCATCCTGAGTCTAAATGTTAATGTATGCAGATTAATAATTACCTGGATTGGTAAGTCTGATGTTACATTTGTTCCTAGAAGACTGGCCATGTTTTTTGACCAAAAGTAAACATTGGGTATGGAAGCTCCGAGCACTGGCCCTATCCTAGTATTACAGCTGTGGAATAAAACATAGTGTACATCTACACTGGAAAAGGTGACATTACAATCTTTCTACTGAGATCCCGGCAATGCTGAACAGCCCAAAGCTTGTTAGAAGACTCAAAACAGTGCAAAACTAAAACGTTTTGGGATCTTCAGCATGTCCTGCACATCAAGGTCCTTTTTTTCTATAATGCGGAACTCTAGGCAAGTCCATAATTATAATAAAAATAGAGTTACCTATGAACATGCTGATAGGAGGATGAAGCAGACAGAGATATGAGTTCGCCTCTGTGCTCATCCTATTTTTAATATCCAGTCATGTGCTGAGGTGGGTCCAGGCCTTTTTTGTTTTTCTATTTCTATCCAGCACTGAAGCATTTTCTTTTTATTATCACATCTGGCAATAAGCCCTGGGGTCTCTAGGTCACTCCTTTCCTGTCAACCTACTTCAGAAATTTTTATTGATAGCATGAAGGTTTTTTTTCAGTCTACCTATGGCTCAACTGTCAACCTGTCTGCACTTTACTGCTCTTAGAATGACTTTCTCCTTTACCATAAACAGGTAATTTTTTTAGGTTTCACAATAAGGGCTCTTTCACAATGCCAAAAAAATCTTTCACTTTGGTGGTCCACTCTAACTTTGGTGGTGCAATTAAAAGTTAATGACACCCCAAAAGTTTAATGAGGAACCACAGTTCACACAACTAAAATGCCACAGTGCCTTTACCTGTAACTCAAACCCCCTACCTTTCATTTTAAGGTTGGAGAATCACAACAACTAACATTCAGGGTGCAGAGTCCTTTGTTCCACAAATCTTAAACACTTAATTGTCTTTGTGAATGAGTGGCTTTGGCTCTACACAGTTTGTAAAATTTCTAGAATAGAATATAAATAATCTCTATTGTAACATATTCAGCAGGGTGACTCATGGGGTTAGCCCTCTGGCCATGCAGTGCTAGTAGTGCAGTGCCCTATTTTTGAATCTCAGTCTGGGCAAGGAGTTTGACATCCGTGTCTGTGTCAGTTTCCTCCAGGTACTCTGGTTTCCTTGCACACTCCAAAGCCATGCTGACAGGTTAATTGGCTCCCCTAAAGAATCTCCTATATTAGATACATATGGCTTAAGGCCTCCATACATGCAGCAATACACGTCTGACCAAAGTAATGGCTGGCACAAAAAGGGTGCCCGCCGATCCTCTGGATCTTCTGGACCACCAGCTGCAGCGTGATGACATCATCACGCTACAATTGGTCTCCCGAGAATTCCGCAGACTTTAGACTGTGACATATACAGTAGCTTGCAAAAGTATTCCGCCCCCTTGAACTTTTTCACATTTTGTCACATTACAGCCACAAACACAATGACTCAATTTTATTGGAATTCCACATGAAAGACCAATACAAAGTGGTGTACAGGTGAGAAGTGGAACGAAAATCATACATGATTCCAAACATTTTATACAAATAAATAACTGCAAAGTGGAGTGTGCGTTATTATTCAGCCCCCAATACTTTGTAGAAGCACCTTTTGCTGCAATTCCAGCTGCCAGTCTTTTAGGCTATGTCTCTACCAGCTTTGCACATATAGAGACTGAAATCCTTGCCCATTCTTCTATGCAAAACAGCTCCAGCTCAGTCAGGTTAGATGGACAGCGTTTGTCAACAGCAGTTTTCAGATCTTGCCACAGATTCTCGATTGGATTAAGATCTGGACTTTGACTGGGCCATTCTAACACATTGATATGTTTTGTTTTAAACCATTCCATTCTTGCCCTGGCTTTATGTTTAGGGTTGTTGTCCTGCTGGAAGGTGAACCTCCGCCCCAGTCTCAAGTCTTTTGCAGACTCCAAGTGGTTTTCTTCCAAGATTGCCCTGTACTTGGCTCCATCCATCTTCCTATCAACTCTGACCAGCTTCCCTGTCCCTGCTGAAGAGAAGCACCCCCAGAGCATGATGCTGCCACCACCATATTTGACAGTGGGGATGGTGTGTTCAGAGTGATGTGCAGTGTTCGTTTGCCGCCACATATAGCGTTTTGCATTTTGGCCAAAAAGTTCCATTTTGGTCTCAACTGACCAGAACACTTTCTTCCACATGTTTGCTGCAAACGGGTCTTCCTATGCTTTTCTGTTAACAAT
This sequence comes from Ptychadena robeensis, assembly GCA_036250615.1. Taxonomy (NCBI): domain Eukaryota; kingdom Metazoa; phylum Chordata; class Amphibia; order Anura; family Ptychadenidae; genus Ptychadena; species Ptychadena robeensis. Next base: position 99,403,049 of record CM070033.1, read on the forward strand.
GGCTTTCTTTTTGCCACTCTTCCATAAAGGCTGACTTTGTGCAGTGCATGATTAAAGCTAGCCACACACGGTTCGATTTTGGTTCAATCGATGCTCGATTAGATGAATTTTTTCATCGATTGAACGAAAATCGAGAAATGCCCACATGGTACGATCAACGATAATTGTTCGATGAAGGCAGGAAATCGAATCGAATTTTGATCGGACATGTTGAAAAATCATCGTCGATTGTGCCAAAATCGTTTTATAATCGTCGATGTTTGTGGTGTTTCTCCTGGATCGATTAGATTAGATATACATAACATAGACCACTTCAATCTGGAATTCAAACGTTTCAATACCAAAATCGACAATTTTAGTAATATTTTGGAATCGAAATCTCACCACAATCGCAAACTCAATGTGGGGTGTATGTTGATGCGATTAAAATCGATTTTCGATTAGACGATTGAATTCCTCGATCTGATCGAGCATCGATTGAACCAAAATTGAACCATGTGTGGCTAGCTTTATAGTTGTCCTATGGACAGATTCCCCCACCTGAGCTGTAGATCTCTGAAGCTCGTTCAGAGTCACAATGGGCCTCTTGACTGCATTTCTGATCAGCGCTCTCCTTGTTCGGCCTGTGTGTTTAGGTGGACTGCCTGGTCTTGGTAGGTTTACAGTTGTGCCATACTCCTTCCATTTCTGAATGATCGCTTGAACAGTGCTCCATGGGATAAAAAATGTTTGGAATCATGTATGGTTTTCGTTCCACTTCTTCCGTGTACACCACTTTGTATTGGTCTTTCACGTGGAATTCCCCAAAAAATTATTAATGTTTGTGGCTGTAATGTGACAAAATGTGGAAAAGTTCAGTACTTTTGCAAGCCACTGTACTCCTCCAGAACTTGGGGGGTTCCTTTCTTACAGGATAACGTATTCTACACAACTACTTAGAGTACAAGATGTAATAAGTAGCATTTCTGAAGTTGACAGTTCACTTTATAAGTTGCTTTTAAATAGAACTGTCATCTAACAGTAACTTTTGTAGGAAAGTTAGCAGAGTCTTTTATTTTCCTTTACAGATTGGTTCTTTTTATAGTATTTTCCTGCTCAATCTGGACTTAAAGCCAACTCTTACTTTCTTTCTGACAATTTCTAGGGAACTTTTTCAAAGTAAATGAGTGGAGAGGCGTCACCATAAATGTCTCCCAAGACCAGTACTATCTATTAAAGCAATGCATTCCAAAGGTGCATACAAAGGGGTTCTACTGACAGACCTTGTGATGCATTCATACAGAGGGATATTGCAACTTTTAAACGTTTGCGATCTTGGTGAGAATACATTTATTTTAATAGTTATGGTGTTCTTCCTGTAATTTGGTCTGTGACTCACCTGTTGTGTTTTCCTACAACCATTTAAAATTTGCCAGCTCCTTTATTGTATACTTTCTACCCCATCTATAATTCTTCTCATGAAGTTCCTTGGTGTCCTTCTAGGTCATTCACAGACCTCCCTTCTGTGTAGGCTGGATACAATTTGTCTTCCATAGGCTTAGGCACCCTATCCTACCAGTTACTTCTGATAACAATATATGCAACTCTTCTTGATTAAACTTCGGTTTTATTACAGGATGCTGGCTCAATCTTGGTGGATAAATATTGAGCCTACTGTATTCTAATAATTGTATTTACTGGCTACTTTTCTTATCTTCTGCCAATTTGCCTCTCTCTTAACAGTTATTGGTCTCCATATTATGGCCAGATGTCTTGAATTTAAATTCTTTAGGGCTTACAAGTACCAGTGCAAACACTTTTTGCACCCTCAAAAAGTGAAGATTTAAAGCCCTAAAAAAAACATTTTCACCACATTTTTTCCAAGCAGAGGTAAAACATATTCTGTTCAATCTGATGTTAGATAAGAAGTGAGCCATAGGCTATAGTAAGTATTCATTGTGTCCCTCTAGGTCCATCTTTAGGCCCCCATACATGTTGCGAGCCACCCTTGATAGATGAGGGACGACTGCAGTGTGATGACATCATCACGCTGCAGCCGGCCCCTCAGAGGATCGATGGGAACTCTTTGCCATCCCCATCCAAAGTAATAGGATCGGCCGGAGAAATACAGACACGTCAGTTCTCTGGCCAACCGAGCTTTGGGCGACATGGATCTGTCACCCCATGTCAGCACCCACTATCCGCGGCCGATTTTGCGGCAGATCGATGGCTGTGAACGCGCACGCACATCGGTCTGCCGCAAAATCGCCTGCGGCTTGCTACATGCATGGGGGACTTTAGAGAGAGATAATGACCTCATTACTAGTGATGGCACGAACCCGGAATTTGATGTTCGCGAACGGTGGACACGAACATCCGCAAAAGTTTGCGAACTCGGCGAGCCGGCGAAGCGCCATAGACTTCAGTGGGCAGGCGAACTTTAAAAAACAAAGGGACCCTTTCTGGCCACAATAGTGTTGGGAAAGTTATTTCAAGGGGTCTAACACCTGGACAATGACATGACAGAGGGTGATCCATGGCAAAAAAAAATTTTCACACAATAAATCCGCACGAAGGATTTCTACAATGATAGTAAATGGGATTTGAACA
>CM070033.1:99409681-99421540 GCA_036250615.1 Ptychadena robeensis
AGTTGGTTGTACAGAAATTGCATGGTAATTGTATGTGGTGTATGGGGGGCTTTACATAGGTCATAAGTGGGTAGAATGCTCCTTACAATGGTAATTAGTGGTAAGAATGCTCCTTACATAGATGGTCAGTGGGTAGAAGGTTCCTTACATTGGGAGACAGTGATAAGAATGCTCCTTACATTTGGGTTAGTGGGTAGAATGCTCCTTACAATGGTAATTAGTGGTAAGAATGCTCCTTACATTGGTGGTTAGTGGGTACAATGTTCCTTAGATTGATGGTTAGTAAATATAATGCTCCTTACATTGTGGTCATTGTGAAGAATGATTATCACATTGATAGTCAGTAAGCAGAATTCTAATTTTGTTGATTATTACATGGTCAATTGGTAGAATTCCCTTTAGATTGATGGTAGGTAAATATAATGCACTGCATTGAAGTAATGGCACACATTACTGTAACCACCCTACTGTATGCAGTTTTGCAGGCACAGCACAAGCGTCTCCCAAAACACATGGTTTTTGCCAGTGATGGACGCGGTTGAGGGACACAGTAGTGTGAAAGGGCCCTTAGTGATAATTTAGAAGCATGCTCCTTGCATTAGGGATCAGTGATGAGAATGAGCCTTACACTGGTAGTTAGTGGGTAGAATGCTCCTTATTTTGTGGTCAGTGGAAAGACTAATTGCTATATTGATGGCCTGTAATCAGAATGCTCCATGTGTTAGCAGTAATTAAGAAAAATGCTCCTTTCATTGGTGATCAGTGATTGGTGGTAAGCGAGAAGAATGTCAACTTTGAGTTGGCAGTCAGAAGATTAGCTAAAATGAGAATTCGTGTTATAGATAGAACATCATAAAAAAAAGAGTTGATTAAGGAATAATATTTATTGTCACATGCTGTGTAAACCTTTACCGGATAGCTTGCAGTTGGATAAGCACATTAAGTGACTTGACCGGGCAGTGTTAATCGCCTGTCTACCCTTCTACCCCTTTCCCCAATAAACCACACTGACACCTTGTTTCTTAAGAACTTGTCTGTATTAGAAAAGTGTGTTTCAAAAGGCCACAACTTATCAAACTGACCCTATCCCGACAGTGCCGATCATCTTAAATCTCTTAATAAAACTTTATTTAAATTAAACATTAAATAACATCAATAACACATAATATACCCGTCCGTACCAGCCACCTGCCCTTTTAGATCCAGCACAGTGGGTACATCCAAATAATTGCAAACCTGTTAAACAGGAACCAAATGAATAAAACTAGGGCCTGAGCCCTCTATAAACACTACATTTGATGACTGCCCTTTCTAAACCAGCACGTCACCACTAAATCTCTCTAAAACATCTATCGGTACTGAAGAGGACCCGGCAGCTGCGACAAGAAACAACAGAACAACAGAAAACAAGACCCCAGCAGTACAACAAAATAGGGAGGGAGGGTGGGTGCTTCTCGCCGGAAAGAGGCCCCACTTCTGGCCTCTCTCCACTATATAGGCTTTCCGCTGCCCCCTGGCCCCGCTCCGCTACCTCCTTCTACTGCCTGTCCGTCACCCAGGCGGGAACACGCCCTGTCAAGGCTGCTCCCGCCTACCATCCTACGGCTGCCGGCTCTGCAGCTACATCACTTGCACTAGTTTTGGTATACTCAGACATTTCTTTAATCAAATGGTCATTAAGGCATATATTGATGTTGTAACCAAATGTTTGTCTTATGAAGTATGAAAATTAAAGCGGTCATGTAAGTCTCTGGAAATAGTAATTGTGGAAAGTCTTCTGCAATAAAATTGGTGCTTTCCTCAACTGAACTAGTTTGTTTCTACTAACTCTTTTCTTCTTCAGCACGCAGCCTCTGCACAACTTTTCATCTTTGGTATTTGACACTAAGCACTCCAAAGTGTTGTCCTTTTACATCACTACAGGACTCAACAAGGGGCAGCGCCTCCAAATGGTAGGAGGTACTGGCAGTAGACTTCTGTCAAAGCAGAAGGTTCGATCAAGACAGGATGTCAACTATAGTCATATACACACACATGAGATATCACAGGGAACTAAATACAGGTCCATGTTCTAATTTACTCCAGATAGACATTATCTACATTTTTGATCAAGGAAGGCATTGTGATTTGATCATTTAATACAGAACCCAATCAATCAGTTGCTAAACCAAAAAAGTGATTATTCGCCATTGTTGTTCATTCAATCATTATCCCAATTATTATGTGTCTCATTAGGTCTGTTCTGTTTGCTGTACTTATTTATTTAGGGCTGTTTTGTTTGGTGTACTTGTCATTTGATAGGCCTTTATTATGATGACCTGACATGAGTCTCATAGTCCATCCCTTATGTAACTGGGTAGAATTAACTGCATAAGGTTACTGTATACATGAATATTGAATATATTGAGTTCATAAATATTTTGATGCAGGTATACACAATATATATGTATATGAGGGATTGATGAGGGATTATATATGGTTATACACCTTTGTATATTTTCTGACCTCACACTTCCTTTAAGATTTAACAGGGATTTTTTTTAAGTAGAAAGGACATGCAGAAATTACAAACATGAAGGCCATGCTTTTATAATACATTCCCACCGTAGATTTTTTTATTTAACTCAAGTCCTCCTTAATGAGGGAAAACATCTATGGTACAGCAGTAAGCAGCAATATTTAAAGGGCTCATTCATTCATTCAGGGGTCGTTGTGCTCGCAGTTGTGGCTTATACCACGCTGTGCTTGCATCTCCCATGCAAGTATATGGGAAACGTTCTGCTGTGCCTGCAAAAATGCATACTGCAGGGCATTTTCAGCTTGTGTGAAAGAGCCCTTAAGGTTTATTCTTCAATTTCTTTAAACCACTCTGCTATATAAACATGCTTGCAACTACATTTATCTGAACAGTTGCTATGTCACATGCAATCGTCCTTTCTTGTAATCCTGACTTATCATCAACAAATTGGATATTAAGCACATTAGCATACTCATATAGGCAGAGGTGATGTTAAACAAGGCAATTGCAACTGATTATACAAGATGGATAGGTGGTAGCTGGAGTCAATCGACCAAAAATGTATGCCTGTCCGTATGGTTCGAAATATGGTGGGAAATTGAAACGTGTATGGAGGCCTTTAGATTGATGGTTAGTAAATAGATTGCAATGCATAGAAGCAATGCCACACATTACCCTAACCACTTTTCTGCACACATAATTAGCATATGAGGTAAGGCTAATACATACTTTATTAGTAGAGAGAAGTGGCATGGGTAAATCTGAGCACCGGGCTGCCTACAGCAGCTTGCAACCAGAGAAGGTGAGCCATGTCTACTGTTGGACCCATAGGCAGCATAAAGCTGTACAGGGTTTAAGCACAGGATAAGATATTGTAAGTGAGGACTGATGGCCTGAAATTTCTCTGATCAGTAGTGACCTTCTACTGACTCTGCAACAAGGACATACTGTTGGGTTTCAAGGTGGGTGTTGGAGGTAGGGGTATATGATGTGGCCAATGCTCTAGCACCAAGGATACAAGGGATCATACTTATGCCTCTGCTACTTGGCTATAAATTACATTAACTTTGTTTATTTTATATCCATTCAAAACAGGTAGAGTCAACCCAACTCACCACCTGCCAACATGTGGTTTTTCTGGACATCAGCGATTTTCCTAAGCAATTGCTTTCTGTACACCAATGGAAGAATTCTACCTCAAACAGGTACCATATTTCACTAGCTTGCCTTCTATATCCTTTCCTATATTCCAACAGCTTCTCATTGACTGTGCCAGGCATTATTAGCTTCTTGGCTGCAACCCAGCTTTTATTTTGTTATGGCTTGGAGCTTTTACTAAGGAACTAGCATTTCTTGTTTATTGTCTTTGATTTATATTATGTTTACAGGATGTAAATGATTTTAAATATCACTGCTTCAAGCAATAAATCTGGTATGAGTATAGACTACATATATGACTAAATGTATGCCACCTGCATCTATATTCAGGAGAAATCACTATAAGTAATGGTGGAGTTTATACCAAGAGTAAACAAAGAAATCTGTGGCGCACCTTATTCTTATTTGGATTTCTTAGTATTTTCTACAACTAGAGCAGAACTCTAGTTGTAGAAAAGAGAGCAACACATCAGTGACAGTAAATGTTATTTTTCTTCCATTGGGGGTACACATGAGTTTAATGGAGCTGTGCAAAATGTCTTAACATCTAAAACAGCAATGAGACCTTTGCCAACTGTAAGTTATAGGTTTTCACTGGCTCTCCGTTATACCTAAGCTAATTTCATGGGATAAAAACGTCTGAAGGTGTAGCACCTTAATCTACAACAGAAGAGAAACCCCAATAAGCTAAAATTATTCCACATTATTTAGATTCAGACAAGTTTTTTGAATTTTATATTATGTACGAGGAACAAAACATGTGATTTCAAGAATCTTCTAGGTATTAGGACACAAACAACTCAAAGCAGAAATCTGATCTCAATAATGAATATCTTATAATAGCGGTCTTGTTTATTCTGAATAAATCCTTAGTGTGCTTTCTGTATTTTCTATTGTGCTGGGTTATTCATCATAAGATTAGTGATGAGCAACATAGGTACTATTCGTTTTTGCTTAATATCGATATCGGTTGATATTCTCAATAGGTTTGTAAATTTGAGAATTTGGGATCTCCAGTCATTATTACCTTCATTGCACGAATCACCAATTGTACATGCACACGTTGCAAATGCAATGCATGGAAGATATGTACTGATGTTAAAAGTCTGCAATATTCACAATTAGCAAGATATATTATATACTATATTCTAATTATTCCAGAATATTTCCTACAATTTCCTACAATAAAAACTGGTTGTTGAATTCCTGAATGGTGACATAATGCTTTTAAACTCTATTAAATTATCAGCTTCCTATTAAAACTGTCTTTTGTGCAGCTTTGTAAAAATATCAAGAGCAGGCATGTCCGGCACTGGGGCCCAATATGGCCTGGGGTCAAGTTACTACCAGCCCTGCAGCCTCGTACATATAATTAATGATATGCAAAAGCCTGACAATGGGAAAGGAAATTAAAAAAAAGTTCCAATATAGTGCTTTTGGTACAGGAACTGACACCTCCCTGTAATTCCAGAAAGGTGGAGCAAAATAAGAGTTATGGCCAGTGTAAATAAACGACAATCCAATACAGTGATATATACAGTACAGCACCACAATGCAACTCTTTAAACAATGTTACATTTACAATTTCCACAATGCATAATTTATGGTGTAGGAGGCATAACAGAACTAGCAAGAGTTTTAGAATTAGTTTAGAAAATATGTAATAAACATTCTATACTGCGACTGTAGACATTCATATTTTCCACAATAACCTGTAATGAGATGCAAATTCTTTTCAAGTCAATGTGCTGACTCAAATTTATATACTCTGCACGGTCTTTACAGTTTATGTTATTTCCATCATGTTACTAAAGAATGAAACAAAACATCTTATCCTAGATTTTTCAATAGCTATACAAATGTGCTGGATACATACACATATATATTTAATTCTTGTCTTAAGCTATATCAGTAAATAGGCAACACTACAGCAAAAAAAAAACTGCTTTAATGTAATGTTAGAAGCATTAGTCAAAACAAGTATAATCTGCTGGAACAAGTCTACAAGAATTGTTTAGTTCCCTTAACTACACCCTGAAGTCATTATGAACTTAATGATGGTGCATAATAACCTGAAGAAACTATGAAAAAATTTATCTGTATCATACACAATAACTGGTTATATGAACCAGTTTGTCTTAATACATTTGGGACTGCTTATCTTTTTATAATTAGGATAGCCAAGTGATATGTATGCTTTGAAGCATAAACTTAGCTCAGAATGGTTATTTAGCTCAATTACTAAGCGTCCACATTGTTAGAGACATACTCTATCATAGTGTGTCCAAAGGCAATCTCAATGGGGCTTGGTATTCATCATAAATTACCCCAGATGAAAATTTCTCACCCAGTTTATTTTTTTCTGAATGGGGGTTGTCAGGGGATAATATCACCCCCCTAACCACCACCATCCATTAGGAGAGCTGTTGGTACTGACTCTCGGCCGCTTACACGGTGGGAAACTTTTCTATTGGTTGGTGACTATTTCAAAGAGTAAAGGCCCCCATACACGTCTAGATTTTCCTTTCAATCTACTTAAAAAGAAAATTTTTTGGGGTCAGGGAAATCGGTGATTGATTGTAATCTGTAGTAGTAGTAACAGATATTTGATTGAATTTTTTTGGATCGACTGAAAGAGTACCGTATTTTTCGGACTATAAGACGCACCGGACCATAAGACGCAGTTTTTAGGGCAGAAAATCCAGAAAAAAAAAGATTTAATATGTTTTCACATCAATTGGGATAATGCAATGAAGTTAATGGATGCAATATTCAATTCAGCCACAGGTGTCACTAGCAGCAGTACACACACAGCGCAACACGTCACACTACACTGATCTGTTCAGTGTTCCCAGGATTTCTGCATCCCCTGCACCCCGGCCGAGCCATCCATCCTGAACACAGCACACAACTCTCCTCTGTGTTCTCCTTGGTGGGGATGCCGGGGATGTGGCATTTAGAAGGAAGAGATGAACATCGGAAATGACAGCTGCCGCAGCTCTCCTCCTCGGCTCTCCTCCCGGTGGTCGCACATTCAGACCATAAGACGCAGACACTTCCCCCCCCCCCAATTTTGGGGGTAAAAAAGTGCGTCTTATGGTCCGAAAAATACGGTAATTGAATTAAGGTTCAATTTCAATACAACCGATTATAATTTTCCAGCGTGTCCAATTTTTGGATTCAAAATGTTCCCAATTTAAATTGTTTTAGGTCGATCTAACCATATGGGCTGCCATAGATTTTCAATCAATAAACAAAAAAAATTTATTAAATTAAGTTGATAGAATGAAAAATCTAGACGTGTATGGGGACCTTTACTTAGTGGGTTCAATTCAAACTGGATTGTGAAAAATCTGAACTGCACACTGGTGAGTTTGTCATCTCTACTTTAGATCTACATGAAATTAGAGTAACAATTATTTTAACTTTGTCATGTAGTTTACAGTAACTGCAAACTTTGTGACATTTGATGTTTTGTAATAACATCAGGTTAGAATGTGCAGGAAGCCCATGCCCCAAACAACCAAGTAGAATTCATATTGCTTTCCTTTGCAGCATTTCCTGAAGATTATAGTTGCTCATAAGCTGCAGGGCATAAGGTGAACCATTACCATCACAGAAAATACAGTAAATAACTGGCACTTTACAGGGCCACTCTATTTTCTTTCTCCTCTTAGATAGCGCACATGGCAAATTAAACAAATTTAAACAATAAACATGGTGCACTCTGTAAAAGGCCCTGGGCCAAATCAGCTTGGATCATTTACATTTCTTACAATATGCAGTTTTATGTGATGGACTTGGCAATTGTACTGGCAGTTCATTTTATTATTAGTACTGTATTTTTTATCACATGAGTCATAAAGGAAAAGTAATTCAAATCTCATATGTGTTTTTATTGAGTTAGTTTTTAGAAAAACTGACAAAAAGAGAAAGAGAAGCATATACAGGACTCCTTACTATCTATCTATCTATCTATCTATCTATCTATCTATCTATCTATCTATCTATCTATCTATCTATCTATCTATCTATCTATCTATCTATCTATCTATCTATCTATCTATCTATCTATCTATCTATCTATCTATCTATCTATCTATCTATCTATCTATCTATCTATCTATCTATCTATCTATCTATCTATCTATCTATCTATCTATCTATCTATCTATCTATCTATCTATCTATCTATCTATCATATGCTGTGACTTCTGTGCTTCATTGGTTACATTTAAGTCTGCATGAAATGTGGAAGTAACATTGAAAATCAGCATCTCATTAACCTCCTCTACCAACTGACCATCACTACAGGTCATTATATATTGCACTAAATAATGCACTTGCTTCGTGAATACACTTCTACAAAAATAAGATTCCCATTGTTGGGTAATAAGTAAAGAAGTTTAAGTCAGTTAAATGCAATACTTAAGGCAATAAGTCATTATTTATAAATCATTTTAATTTGATGTAGAGACAGTAATGGTTTTAGTTAAATGTTTCTACTTGCTGATTTTGGACATTAAATTATATCTCTATAACACACATATACTAGGTTATCTTCAATTTATATTTCAATATCATAAATTGTGGGGGTCGCATGAACCTTGAAGATATGAAAGGTTATTATAAGAGTTTCCAGGACAACAACCGTGTAACTTGTTATTTGCAGCAATTGACTAGTGTTGATCTCGAATATTCGAATGTCGAATATTTTTCGCGAATATCGGCAATTCGAGAATTCGCCAATATCTCGAATATGTCGCAATTCCGAATATTCGCAATATGGCCATGTATTGCGAAAATAATATTCGCATTGTGAAAATAAACATAGCATGTGACCATTCATTTTAAAGATTTTCTCTATGCGAATATTATTTTCGCAATACATGATCATACCGCGAATATTCGAATTTCCGAATATAGAATCGAATATTAGCAGAATTATTCGTGAAATATCACAAATTCGAATATTGCCTAAGCCGCTCATCACTACAATTGACACCTCTGCTTTCATTCCTTATATTCTCAACTACATGAAGACAAATACTATTATTTCATTCTTCTGATTCCAAACCCTTGCAGTGCTGGGCAAAGCTGCTAATTGGGTACTGAATTTGATAAATTACAGGAATAGCTATGTAAGGTTTCTTTTTTTGGCTTTCATTACTACAACAAAGATAGTAACCATTATAAAGGAAACATTTTTGTGGGAGTATAAATTGGCTTAAATAACACACCCTGATTAATTAACCTCATTTCCACGCCCAGACCACATAAAAAGAATCTTTCCTCTAAAAAAACACAATTGCCCTTGATCAACCTTGAGTATCAGATCTCTTGCAGGAATCAACATGATCATATTGAATATACTTATATAATATTAACTCTAATATTGTGAACTTATTCCTACAAAGTTCACTGGATAGTATCAAGTATGACAAGGACACAAGGCGCATGACCTAGTACAACAAAGTTAGGCTGGGTCTACACAAAGACACCTCTGAAAACGTGGGGCTTCATGGGCACGTCAGCGAGTGCATTTGGATGCTGTTTAGGGCTATTTGCTGTGTTGGTAATACTGCGTCCTATACATTTACTACTAATAGCAAACCATGCCCGGAAACACATCGGGCGCGATTTGCATGTGCCGCACACCACCCGCGGATCCCTTTTCCTTGCTGCTCCCAAACGCGGGCATGACTTACCAGTATTAACTGGAATGTCATTCCCCATGGGGGTGGCTGCACTGCATGTTTTCCCCCGTGTGTAGATGCAGCCTTAAGCTCTGTTAATGAAAGAAAAAGATAAAATAATGAATTCAGTACAGTCCGGCTAATTATATATAGATATTAATTAATAGTTTATATACATTTAACAGACCCTTAGATACAATATAGCTATCAACGTTTTAAATAAAAACAGTGATACTTGATATTCATATATTGCAATACATATGTAAAACTAGGTACTTACAATATTTTGTGAAAATGAACAGAATCACCTAGTAAGACACTTTTAGCCTGCTAGCAGTCTTGCTAGATGATGGTGATATCTGCGCAGGAAACATGAAATCGGTAACAATATCTATTTTAAAGCAGCGGTTCTTTCATCCGTTTCTTATTCTGAACCTTTTTCAGTTCACATATTGCACTTAAAGTGGAAAATGCATTAGAAAATACTCAAAAAGCCCAGTGGCCAGACTATTAATACCCACATAAACCTTTCCAGTAGATTACATATGATTTTATTTTTTATCTAAAAAAAATCAAATGGAATACTTTGAGACTTCTGGGACATAAGTTCCAGTAGACTTAGATTTGTCACTAAAGCATGAATTTTTAATATTACCCTTAATTTCTCTCCTTAACGGCTACAACAATTATGGAGGTATTGGGGATTGTAGGGGTGGGTGATTAGTAACAGTAACAGTAATTAGGCAACCCTTGAAGAGGTGGGGGCTATAATATACAAAAGGCAGGTTGAAAAGAAATTGAATAGTGAAGATTTCTAGCAAAATTGGAGGAACATTGTAAGAAAAACCCCACATATAGTAATTCAAGATAATTAATTCTTCTGGGATTTTACCTGCAATTCTTTTTGATTTGGTGATAGAGTCTCTTTAACTTGAAAGCAGTGACTTATTTTACTGGCAAAGAATGATTAGCACTTTTTCCAGTTATCTGCTTTCAGCTTTGGTCCGACTGCGGACTGATGAGAGCCAAAGTATGTAGCAATTTGAAACTTTTTTTGTAATAATTCCATATAATGAGTATTGACAACCAAGGAAAGAACAGCAAGAACTTTCGGGTTCCTGGATTTCACCTTATAGGCTCTAAATAGATCTGAAATATTGAGACAAGCTGTTCTGCTATCATTTGTCACATGATGAAAGCCCTCTCACTGGCTACTCCTTGTCTGCCAGATACAATAAGGTCTGCTGTATTAATTTGACACCTTCTGTTGGATTCAGTCATCTTGTAAAGACAGACATATCTGCTTTCAGAGATTTGGGAATTTGTGACATTGCAACAGAGGAAGTAATGGAATGAATGCCAGGATGCATAATTCCACTAATTATGCCGAATAGCAAGTAGCTAGCCATTAGTAGATACAGTCCTGATCAAAAGTTTAAGACCACTTCAAAAATAGCAAAAAATCATATTTCACATTGTTGGATTTTAACAAGGTTCCAAGTAGAGCTTTAACATGCAACAATAACCAATGGAAGTGAGACAAAACATCTTAAAGCATTCATTTAATTGGAAATAACAAATAAACTTAGGCAGGGTGTTTTACAGCTGATCCAAATTTTAGGACTACACCTCCAAACCCCCCCCCCCCCCCAAAGCAAAAATCAAACTTCCAAACATGAACTCAGTACTGAGTAGCTCCGCTGTTATTGTTGATCACTTCAAAAATTTGTATCGGCATGCTTCCATGAGGTGAGCATTTCTCCAAGTGGTGAAGATTGCTGCACGAAGGCCATGTACTGTCTGGGACTGTTGTCCATTTTTGTAAACTTCCCTTGTCATCCATCCCCGAAGATTCTCAATTGGATTTAGATCAGGGGAACACGCAGAATGGGCCAAAAGAGTGATGTTATTCTCCTGAAAGAAGTCCCTTGTCATGCGGGCATTATGTATTGTAGCATTGTCCTGTTGAAAAACCCAGTTGTTACCACACAGACAAGGGCCCTCAGTCATGAGGAAAGCTCTCTGCAACAGCAGTAGAAACCCAAGATCCATAAATATGCTTGTATACCTTTTATAATCAACAAAAATAATATGGTACCCATTTATAAAGAGTCTGTTGACTAGAAAATTGCAATTTTTCCTTTTAAGACTAGCATATTTTAAGTCAGGATCAGTTGGAGAAAATGTGTTTTTTAAGCCTAATTGCCACAGCTACAGTTTTTTTTTACCAGTCGAAGTCGATTTCCATATTAATTATGTGGTTATTAGTCCACATTGCTTTCATATATTTAGTCAAAGACTGCTTACTCCTATTCATCCAGACCCTTGCAGCACAATCATCCACTTTCCCAGTAGAGTGCCCAGTACCAGCAGGTCCATAGTCAGCAGCTGGAGAGCTCCAATGGCCAGTGCCAGGAGCGTAATTTGTAATAAGTAGTGATGGCGCGAACTGTTCGCCGGAGAACTATCCGCGGCGAACATCGCATG
>CM070033.1:99421640-99437823 GCA_036250615.1 Ptychadena robeensis
CCAGGTGTTAGTCCCCTTGAAATAACTTTCCCAACACTATTGTGGTCAGAAAGGGTCCCTGTTTTTAATGTTCGCCTGCCCATTGAAGTCTATGGGGTTCGCCGGGTACGCCGGGTTCGCGGACATTTGCGGAGGTTCGCGTTCGCCGTTCACGAACAGCAAATTCCACGTTCGTACCATCACTAGTAATAAGGACCCTGTATTCGTCTATCTTATGTTTTTCCTACTTTCTGGAAGTTGTGACCTACTTCTTGTGTATGGTTGAAAACAGACTTTTTGTGCAGAAGATTTGAAAGATATTTTTCCGATAATTCACTTTGGCTTTTTTCCACGTGCTTACACACCTGAGAATTGCCATCAAGATGCATTTCTTCAGATGAATCTATTTACTTGCATTAGCCGCAATTTCCTGTTACTGTGCTTTCATTTTTGGAACAACACCATTGCTTTCACCTAAAGCAAAACTTGTGATATTTTCTGACACTGTGCTTCTGGGAAAGCGTCTCTGGTATCATCCAGTTCTTCAGGGAATTACAAATGTTGTGTAGTTTTACACAGGTCACTTTATCAAGCAGTGAGTGGATACTATAATCTCACATCACACATAGAGGCAACTATTTCAGTTTGAATAAACATCATACCAAATGCTGTATCCATACATTCAACACTGAAAGTGAAGTTATATTACCATGCAATGCTATAGATGCTGTAATGCTATATGGATACTGTTATAGATGCTTATATTCTATGGAAGATACTACAGTAGATGCAGTGGTCCTACACCACATAACATAGCAGATGTTGTTCTAAATTAGATACAGTGAGAAATGCTTCTATTCTACACCACAAATAGACAGATCTTACAATCCCATACAAGACTGTAGCAGATGCTAATTACTAAAACTAGGCACCATTCACAGTTGGTGGTAGTCATCCTGGAGCCCCAACCTTGCCACTGTGTCCATTGGTTGAATGGTTCTTTGTCTACCCCATGTTATGCCTATGGGCAACTTTTCAGCAAACACTTCATGTCATATCCTCCAAACGGACATAACATTCTGTGAAAAAGACCAAAGTCCATTAACCCATTATTATGAGCTTGGGGCAAGAGTAGGACAGATTTTCCACACAGTGGTTAACCCTCCTCATCTATACTTCTGGAGATAAGTTAGGTTATTTTTTTTAAGCCCAGATACTGTACGTTAGCTGCCCCATAGCTATTAGTATATTTTGTGATATTTTAAAGCAGCTATTTCATTTATGTGTCATTGGGTGTACAAACAACGTAGAGGGAGATTGTGAGAGGTTTGTGAGTTTGTACAGCTGGAGAAGGCAACACTTAAATTAACCTTTTGTTTTTGGTTACATGAGAAATACAACAGGTTTAAGTAAATGTTCGGTACTTCAGCTGCGTACATTTACTTGCTCTTGAATCCAATTGCTGTTCACTAACTTGTGAAAAAGTAAGTGACATATCCAAGGATAGAATGTAACTTAAACATGGTGGTTCTCTTGTTTACTAAATATTTGGATGAACAGCATCACATGTGGTTGGGAAGAGAGTCCTTAGATAAGCTCTCTCCTGGAGAGTTCATATGCCCTTTACCCTCAATTTCTGGGAATTTTACAGAGCACCATGGTTGTGAAATAATTATAAATACCGTATTTTCCGACGTATAAGGCGGCTGGGCGTATAAGACGACCACCTACTTGCCTCTTGCCTCTTCGGTACAGCGCTGTATGACAGCAAGGGCGGTGCTGTAACGAACTCTGACACTTAGGGGCACATGCCTGCTTGGATTGGTCAGCTCTGCTTTCCTCCAAGACTCAGCTTTCCGTGTCTCTAGCAGAGAGGTGAGCCTTGGATACACAGAGCACTGAGACTTGAAACAGACAAGAGCTGACTAATCCAAGCTGACTGCTCTCTGCTAGAGACACAGAAAGAGTCTTGGAGGAAAGCAGAGCTGACCAATCCAAGCAGGCTGTGCCTCTAAGTGTCAGAGTTCATTACAGCACCGTCCTTGCTGTCATACAGTCCCTGCATACAGCGGGTATGTGCTGTACGGATCTCTGCCGTGGCCGCGGACATTTTGGTCAGTACCCGGCGTATAAGACGACTTCCCACTTATGTGAAGATTTTTATGGGTTAAAAGGTCGTCTTATACGCCGGAATATACGGTATATGCTACTGATGGATTTTTTATTGAGAGAATTTGTTAATATGTTCCGACCAGGGGTGCACATAACTTTTTTAGTGAGCTCCTTAGATAACCAGCAGATTATGTTTGTACTCACCTTATTCACTGTCCTCTGCATCAGCCTCATGCATGGTAAATTCTGTTGCAGATGGACTTCCTTGTTCTCCATCCACAGATCAACAGCTGGCTTTGGGTCAAATGTAACTATTACAGTACAGAACCCCCAGATCTTCCTCTGTACCTCAGTAGTGCAACCCTGAATTGTTCTGGGTTAGTAACTAACTCCTGAGACTACCTGAATTTCAAATGTCAACCTTTTATAGTCAAACAATCTCTTGTCAGATTTTTCACTTAAATATATCTACTCTGACTTTGAACCCCCAGATCTCCAACACCTTTAGATCTCCAATCTTTTTTTTATAAGTAATTTACAACTGAGACTACCTACCATCCCAATTTCACAGCCCTAACTGCAACCTTTCATATTTATATGATTTTTTTCCTGCGATTATAAAATATCCATAAATTGTATACATTTAACAATAAAAATGGAAAGCATTCCTATAAAACCAAAACGTAACTTTTACAGTATTGTATACCTGTTCAAGTAAAGTTGTTGGTACAGCTTTTTGAAGTGTTCAAGCTTTTATATCAATTGGAGAAAAAAAAAAACCTTCAGCCACAAGATGCCCCCCAGTAAACACTTGCGGTCAATGTACAGATCATGTCACCAGCTTCTTTCTGACACATGGGGAAGCTAAAGTCATGCTGTTTATGACTATATAAGTAAATGATCACTTCCCTGCCTTATGAGTTACAGTCCTTATGCTAAACAAATGGCCTCCCAAATACCCAGCAACATACCATTGGGCAGGTAGAGAGTCCCTATACCTAAGGTTTTACGACACCATCTTTAACTAGGTTTTTCTGCTAGATCTTGTGAAAGACATTGGATTTTTTTCATAACAGCTTTTAATTTCTAAGCCAATTGAATTAAATTCTGTAATATGAACTGGCAGACAGTTCGATATCATGGGGTGTGACACTCCTACATCATTCTTACTCCCCCGGAGCCCCCAACTGAATGAGGAGATACTTTTCCACTACACAGCAAGTCAAACCAGGAATGACTTACATCATGACTTATGCGTACAATGTGCACAGATGGCTGCTTATAGCTGCTCCTTACATAGACAAGAGATCTGGCTTATCGCACACTTATACACTCTGACTGTAGCCTCAAACGTATACTGTAACTACAATAATAAAGTCCATTGGGAAGTATACCTTCTGTCACTCTATTTCTCAGTAATGGTCAAGATGTTTAGTTTGTGATGCAGAATACGGCTGTTTCTCATGATGTTTCTGGAACAGCCTTTGGGCAAACTGACAAACTTTACTGAAAAGTAAAAAGCCTCTTAGGCCAGACCTCTAGACAATAAAGTATTTATAGTTAATGATGCTTTCTAACTAAACTTTATTATGACTTCTTGAGTTAATCAGTAGAGATTAACAGCAATAACCTTGTCCTTGTCATTTCAATGGCCTAATTGTCTTGGAAACATTTACTTTAGTTTATGATCTTAAATCCACTCATGTAAATATTTCATGCAATTATGAAAAATACGATAAACATAATGTAATAAAATGTGTGCCAATTGGAGAAAACACTGTAGATTAAAGGCAATGGAAAATACATCTGGAAATAAAACAAACTTTTAACCCAGGAAATATAACTGCGTGGAATCATTTCTATTCTCAATTCCAAACAGTAGTTGTGCAATGATCTCAACCAAAACTATTCTTGCCTTCCCCTTTTTTGGTGAAATTTTCTGAGCATTTTTTATGGAATTTTGATCCTATTAGAACTGTTTTTTTTTCCAGAAAGCAGCTTGAAGTAGGGTGGTTGCACCTTAGAAGTAGCACCAGAATCAAAGGACATTAAACAGGAAGTCTCCTTCCCTGCTTGTACAGATGAGGCGTCCTAAGTTAACCAGCTAAAAGATAGACAAACCTCCAGGTACTGGAAGTGACGTCAGTGACCTCATTTCCTGTAATTAAAATGGGGAAGTGGCTGTCCACCACTGTACTTCTGCATTCTAAATACAGGAAGTGACTTTACAGATGTCACTTCCTGTATTTCTTCCCTTTTTTTTTAAGGGAAAAATTGACAGGTATGATACATCCAGAAATTGTGGAAAAGTGATACGTATACTTCAACATGTGTCTCCTCTTCAGCATTCCTTCTTGCTTTTTTCTCTTTGATTGCACAACTTATGGCATCCAGAGGTCTGTTTCCTCTCTGCTGCTGTGAATTTGTATTCCCTTTATCTTATCAGCCAGTCAGTAAGTTGCTACTTGTGTTTTTTTCACAGTATCTGAACCTGGCAGCATTCAACTCCCAAACAGGGACCTGGCATAGGCGCTGCATCAGCCCTGCTCATAAACTAGACCTATCATAAAAGGCCAAAATAACATAAGATCCTAGGGCTGCTAAGAGGCCAAGCTGTCTGATTTGCAAACAAATGCCTGTTTTTGTTGCATGGAATATGAATGGGCCAAAGAAGTTTTTTAAGATTTCATGTTATTGCAGCTCTACACCAGACACTGTTGTCTCAAACAAGCTCTAATGGCGCATCAAAACAAGTCTTCTGGCTGCTTGTAATGTGAAGATTTATATTCAAAAGATTTTCAATGATCACAAGGACTCTTAAGTCATTTTTTAATCACTTCTAAAGCCAAACTTCATTATTTTATTAAATCTTGGAAGTTGTACAGGCTGTTGTCCTATATATAAAATATTTACTTTGTGATTTTCTAGAAAGCTTTGTACTGCTTTCTGCCACCCACAGACTCCATCTGCTGCTTTGCACAGGACTATTATATATAATGCTACTGGATCTCAATTTATACTACTCTAGACAAACTATGCCTATTTCATTCTGGCTGTTGCATACAGGCAATGACTCCACACAAAGCTTTCCGCACTACACAAAAGAGCTCAATGATGGAAGAGAGCAAATTAAGTGACTTTAGCAGGTCCCATGGCCAGCTCCCTCAACTGTATTGGTAGAAGGACCTCTTTAGTACTCCCAGCTTTTTGCTTGTAGACACAACTCTCATTGTGTTCTTTTTGCTTTGGTACGTTAGACTTTTGGAGGTTTTGAGACGTTTTAGAACAATAGCACATGCTTTTTAAACAAACCCCTTAGTGAGATCGTCCTGTGTAATAACATATGTGTATAATATACACAGCTTAGAAACCCCCCTGCTGGTTGTTTACATTTGAGAGTTGAAAAGCTGACCTAGAATGTGCTATATAACCTGAATGGATAAGATGCTGTTTGTTGTGCTCCTAAATAGGGACATACAAAATTTTTGTGGTAGTCACCTTAATGCAGAACATACTACCAGGCTAGAGCTATTCAGTTCATTGTGCCCTTATGTGCAGGGGTCTTTTTCTTCCTTTTGCCGTATGAACTTGCCAATCCCTCCCACTCATAGCCAGATCGCAAGGAGAGAGGACAGTTCAGCATTCTCCGTGTAGTGCACACCTCTTTTTATGGACATTAAAACTAACTAGACCTTGGTCCATGTTTTAAAGAAATTCCTATCTAGGTGTACTCATTCACCAAACTTTGAGATACTTTGCAGTATTTATTTACCACATGTTATTTTATTCACTTGATTCTGTTTTAGGCTGACCGTTAAAGTCCCCTTGCCCCTACTTGCTGTAGGGGAAAATCTTTTTCCTGGGCAGGGGAATGAGAGTTCATTTTCTCTATCCACCAACCCATTCCAATTTTTTGCTTATGTGCATGTGTTTGTCACAGTTAAACTTTTAATATGTGAGTCAGGTTCTATAGAATAGTTTGTCCATATTGGATGTGTGTTCTATGGACCATAACAAAATGTTTACCTATTCTCTGTAAGTGTGACTTATACAAAGGGTGCCCATATGGCTGGGAGTAGATCACTTTATTTACACAAGCATCTGTGAAGTTGCTTGTCTGAATTGATTCTTTTTATTCTTAAGCAGGCCATACACTCTGAGATAAAAATTAGGATCCATTAAAACCGACCAATGAATGCATTTTATCGTCCCGCACATGTCCGTAATTGCCGTTTTTTTACGATCGTAATTTATTGGACATGTTGAAAATTTTTAATTGGTCTGGCAACATCGGGAAACTTCATACTGTTTTCATAGTGTTTACCGACCAATTACTGCCGAGGCTTCCCCTTTAAAAAAAAAAAATACATCACAATGGCCGATATAAACGGCGATGAATTTTGATGACATCCTCGTAAAAAAAAAAAAATACGATCCTAAATTGGATTTTCAATGTGGTAGCTTTTTTGCCGAATATTACGATCCAAACCGATACCGCCGTCGGGATACATTGGTCTGTTTTAATGGATCCTAATTTTTAACTCAGAGTGTATGGCTAGCATTAGTTAAGATAAAGCATTATTTACTGTAACTACTTTTTGTTATCATCTGTATTAACATTTTTAATATTAACATATTAGAGCGCTGAAACAACACAATTACAACTGGCAGGGTAGTTTGTTTTTCTTTTTGCTCTAAACTGAAGGGAACTTTTTTACCCTAAGGGGACATGATATTTTAAGTTTAAATTTGAAGTGCTGTAATCATAAATGCTCCCTATAATAATTTGCATAACTGAATTTGACTTGGTATTATCGCCCTAGCGGTCAGGATGGCAGCATCTCGTCCAGCACTGCTACTGCTTCTATCGCACTGGACGAGATGCTGCCGTCCAGTACACATCGGGGCTCCAGGCAGTGCATACTCACAGTTCTGCGCTGTCCTGGTGTCCCCAATGTGACATGTAGGCAGCCAGCTCCGTCTCTTCTCACCCCCCCCCCCCCCCCCCCCCCCCCTCCGAGTGACGTCAGGGCGGGAGATTTGAAAAGTACAGTGCATGAAAGCAGTTTTCTATGTAGAAAACTGCTTTCAATGTGCACCTATGCACTAAACATCACCCAAATAATGTCTCTGGTGCCCCAAATGTGCCCATTTGCAGTAACCCTCTCTTCCCTGGTGTGACCAGGTTAAAGAGGGTTAACTGCAAATGGGCACATCTGGGGCACCAGAGACTTTATTTGGGCGATGTTTAGTACATAGCAGCATAGCTTCATTCCCAAATTTTTGTGTTTTTTCATAAATTTTATTAAAAAACATTTTTTTTTACATAATTGGTTGTTTCAAACATTATTATATTCAGGATGTCTATTAGACCCTTGTACGGACAGATTTTGGGAAGTTACATGCCTACAACATAAAGAAAAATGTACCATTGAAGTCTATGGTGCGCTTTTGGTACAGAAATCTGGACCTCAGCAGTGCGCTGCACCTGTGTGATTGGGTGGTCCTGGCCCCCATAGTGCCTGTATCACCCTCTTAAGCAGCAAAAGAGTCCAATGCTTGAATTAAATTCTAAGGGGTAATCAGGGTGCGCTTTACCTGTATAGTAAAACCTGTACGTGTAATTGTGTAACTCCCAACCAGGCAGGATTGTGTTGTGTAAATCTATATAGACATAATTATTATTATTATAATCATCATTTATTTATATAGCGCCAACATATTATGCAGTGCTGCACAATAAATTAAAGTTGAGACACAAAGGTGCAGGTTATGGCACAGTAGAAGTAGAACTGTTTGCTGATGTCTGCTATAACCCAATTTTTTTTGCAGGAGACTTGTGCCCATCACTACAGAGTGAAGGACTGAACCCAGCTGGAGATGCAAGCTTGAACAATAATACGGGTAAGTGCCAAGAAGTGAGAGTGTTGCTGACCTAGAACTGTATTTACCTGCGATGTGTGATTTGCAGCACTTCAAGGCAGTTCATTTTTTGCTGTTATTTTTTGCTAATATTCTGTCTTCCTTTTTACCACATCTCTGAATTATTTGCTCGTTTCTGCAATGTAAACCTGTTATGTCAGAATTTTATCCCCTTCTGTGCCTTATTTCTTCTTTTCAGCTTTTTCTCTTGCAAATGTTCTGTAGGAGTCTCAGCAGCTTATTTGTAGGTGTCTGGAAGGTGACACGCTGTGATGTATGTATCATTGCAAAGGCAAGTGTTCTCTGCTAACCAACAACATTATTTGCTGCCTGAGGCTGGTTTCCAACTGTGTTTTTTAGTCTTGCTGTAGATCATTATCTCTGAAGGTTTATGCCATTCGGCACAAATTTTTGATGCCAAGGAAAAAGGTAATAAGATGTCAGACAATAGTACATATTTTTTCTTTCGTTGTGCAAATGTTTCTGTAACGTTCTATTAACTAGGCAAAGTAATGTACAATTGTTAAAGGGCAACTCCCTCCATTAATGAAAGGAATACATTTTAATTGAGTTCTATGAGTATATTTTGATTGTTAAAGAGGACTTAGTGATTTTGAGTCCTGTCTACTAGTGTAAATCAGAGATAAAATGGAATATTCCAAACTCTGGTAGTATTAATGTGCAATGGCATATTCAGATTTTTTTTTATTTTCTAGGCCAAACTGAAAAGTGTACATGGAAATTCATACAAGTCTGGGGCATACTGATTAGTTTATCCAAATATTCAGACTTTATTTCTCCACCCCATTTCCATTTTGGTGAATAATCTGGAGATCCCGGAACCCTTCTGCTGGTGATGCAGGAACACCCTTGCCATTGCCTGTCCAATCCAGAGATTCAAATAAAATGCTGTGACGGTTTATATGTGAATGATGATGCAAAAAAGGGAGACCCTTACAATGCATTGGAATTAGGAAGTACACCCCTTATAGTCTACTATTTATACCAATTAAAATTTATAGTTTTTGTGGGCAGGGTGGGTAGTTACACAGAATCCTAAATGAACTTTAAGGTGTACTTCTCAAAAAAAGTTTGCAGGCTTTACACTTACCCCCAGGTCACTCAGATTCTTTAAAGAAACATATGCTATACAGTCTCTCACTATCTCTGTATAGCACAACAAAGCCTTCTTAACCGCCCTGGCGGTCGGGACGGCACCATCTCGTCCTGCATATTCCTGTCTTGTATTGCAGCTGACGAGATGGAGCCGTCTAGCTAAGCTCAGATCCCCCAGCAGAACATTCTGCTCTGTGCTGTCCGGGGGATCTGAAGCTTGCCGGGGATCTGAAGTAAGCCGGCATGTCACCCCTCTCCCAGTCCAATTTGCATATGAATGTCCCGGGGGGGAGGGGGGGGCGAAACAAAACAAAAAACAAAACACATTTCCAATTGTAATAAAAATTTTATTATAAACAAACATAAATACTGTTTTGAAATCTTTCATACCAAATAAGTATTCAAGAGATTTTAGCATTCAAATTATACATTTTATAATTTTTTTTAATGTACTTTTTTTATAATAATTGTGTGTTTCAAACATTATTATAGTCAGGATGTCTATTAGATTCTTATACGGACATATTTTGGGAAGTTACAGGCCTACAACATAAAGAAAAATTTACCATTGAAGTCTATGGTGCACTTTTGGAACCGAAATCTGGACCGCAACAGTGCGCTAGGGAGGTTAAAACAGACATGCCCTAATCCTTTACAAATCTCAAACGTTTAGGTAAAAACCCTTGTACCAGGATATTTGGTGAAGCCATGCAAATCATCTCTTTACACCCCATCAGCCAGATGCACATCCAGACCCGCTGGTGTACAGTGCAAATAACGCCTTATGGTACAGAGCTATTTATTCCAAACTGCATACAGCTGTTTCAGGCTCATTGGCCATCATCGGTCCAGTTCATGGAAAACTATCTCTGTATGAGAGAGATAAAGCACAGTCCAAAACTGTTTCAAATTTTACAAAGGTCACAAAGTAACAAAGATTGTCTGAGGTTATAAGCCAGTTGGAGAGGTGCTGACTTCTTGCAACTGTAAAATAGTCTTGAATCCCAAGACTATGTTAAAGAGAGAGTCCTCCTATCTCAACCCCTAACCTAGGACACTGACATAATAATGATGATCTCTGCAGTCCCTAGGCCTGGTGGAGAGACTGGGTCCTGAGGAACTTGGCACAAGAGCTGCAAGATGGATAAAACTAGCAGAAGACCTGGAGTCCCTTCTTTCAATCATATTTATACTGTGTATATATACCAGCATCTCCCCTGTTACTGGGCAGGTCCCCGTATTGTATAGGAATTTCTAGAAAAAAATATTACATTTCTCATTGCCGAACAAACATGAGAATTTTAGTACATTACGTTTTTAGATGTTACTACATAATTTGATACTAGTTCATAGATTTCTGTCACATGTGACTTTGAATTGTGGCAACAACAGACATGGCCTATACTAGAGCTGATACTATAAGGAATATTTGCTGAGAAGCTCACCTGAAATCCTTGCTGTTTAGTAAATGTAGTGATGGGTTTGCAGAACAAGGTCAGTGGTTCCCTAATTACAAATAATTGTGTAATTTGTATCCTGTCTGAGAACCAATGGGTCTAAAGATCAAAGCAATGATGGATTCAATGTAATACATATAAAATACATATTCTGGTGCTGAGGTTAGAAAGCGGCCTTACAGAATACAAAAAGTATTCCTATATAGTAAAGTTAGATATGGTTCTTATTGAATGCTTTTATCAGAAAGCTAACTTCTACATAGCAGTTACAAATATATAAAAGAGATACAATTTGTCTGGTGTCAGAAATATAGGGCAGCAGAAGATATGTTGTTACTTTATACATGTACATCTTATCATATGTGAAATAACAGTTTTTTAGGTGCATGTCAATTAATTTTTGGGCTTTAGCCTGTGGAAAAGGCAGAAATGAAGGATAAAAAAAATCATCAATGACAGCTTTCTTTGAAGTAAATGTGGTTCACTAGCTCTGTTATTTAATGACAGTATTTTTTGCTAGACCTGAGCTTGTGAAGGCTTTATTTACCATATGGCACTTATGTTCCAATGCCAGGGGCAGCAAAGTAATGGGTGCTTAACCCAACCTGACATGTTAAAGCTCTTTGTTTCTGTTTCCTTTGAATACCTGTAGCTATAAAGTGTCTATCCACAGCTCAATTTTTATAGATTCGAGCACAATTGAGCAACATGCGCATTCACCATGCACAATTGTGCCTAAAGCAGGGTACAGACGGCTCGATATTCAAGCCGTACGATGTACCCTGCAGCAGCATGGTGATGTAATCACGCTGCTGTCAGATATCGGCAGAGACAGCTCTGCTCTGTCCCCGGCTCAGCCGATGCTTTGCCTGGAGACCCACGGTCTCTATGCAAAGCACCGGACATCAGCCGTATTTATGGTCATGTCCGATGTCCGATGTCTGTTTTCGAGCGCTTGAAAACATGCCATCTGGTCCATATATGCAGATCTGTACCCTACTTTAATTTATAAACATGTCAAGCCGTGGATGCCTTTTTTCTAGCGGGATTGACTGATCCCTCAAAGACAGGTCCAATCAATGGGCGCCCATGACATCACCATGCGACGCTGAAACAGGTCATCTGTCAAGCTCCGGTCGGGATGTGGATGGGCCCTTTACAGAACCATAAGATAAGAACTTCTATACTCCAGGAAACAAAAAAACAACTGTTAGCTTGCATGGAGATACATTGAACGAGTAAAGTAATATATTCTAGAATTATTTCTAACTAAGATAACCACATGAGAGAAGGGGAAGAGTTTCTACAAAAATGCATCATTATTCTTGTGCGCCTAGAGCACCATGATGTCTTAATACACATGTGATTACTTGGTATATACAAGAAAAAATGTTCTATAGTTCAACTGATTGTTCGCACTGGTCAGACTAAACTTTAATAATGAAATACTAATGATTTATATTTCTGAAACAACACAATCTATGGAGTGTTTTGGTTGAAATTCCATATATAAAATATAAGTTTGAAGAACTTCTATATAAAAAAGATTTATGGAAAATGTTGCAGTATGTCTTGAATTATTTCTAAGTAAACAGCAGAGCACTCTAGGAAAATAAATATTCCCTTCTACACATTTTCCTCGCTTAAAGCTGTCCCCTTCCTCAAAAAAGCGAAGAACTCATAAGCATCACATTGCTTCATTGTGATCATCTCAACATTAATATTTATATTTAATACCGCCTTTTTCAATATTTCCTTTTCCTCCATTTTGTCCGACAGGGTAATTTCCTTAACAGCCAAGTAAATGATTTCAGTTGCATACTGGAAACTTTTAAATGCAATTTGTTTTGCTTTCTGACGCTTCCTTGTGTACATTAGGGGAGCGTTCCCTGAAACATTGATAGATAGGAGTAATATTATGAGATGAGAGCAGAGTTGTCTTGACATGTATGCCCTGCAGAGAGACATTAATTTGTTTTAGTAATGTTAGCAGAGGCATAATGATTGTGAGTCAGCACATAAAACGAGACACCGAAATGACAACGGTTTGAGGCTTACTAGGTTTCCTTTTTAAGAAATTTTTTTTTTTTTTTAAGCACGACAAGTGGTAAAATATTGATAAATGGAAGGAATCTTTTCTTCCCTTTCTTTCAGGCTTCAATTTGATCAGGAGGTTTTCTCTCCAGAAAATGAGTTCTGTAAAGAAGATTCGGAACCCCAGAGGACCTCTCATCATGCGGTTAGGAGGGGCCAGGCTTGTGGAGCAGACAATGTGAGTGCCACATTGTTTTATTGTATGGTAAAAAGCAGCAGCAGCAGGTTTTCATGGTCCCAAGGTAGATTTATTAGTCGTGTTTGATGATCAATTAAACTTTATCCACCTACGACGTTTGAAGCAGTTTTAATCATGCCCCACCTCTTACTTTCCCAAGTATATGGCATCTCTTATGATTGATGTGCTTTAGGTGCTTACCCTGGAGGCAGCTATTTCGGCATCTCGTAAAACCCTTTCTAATCCTGAAATGTGATCCTCGAGAGAAGTATCAGCTTAGGCACTTCTCCAACACATTACACAATGGAGAACTGCATTTTCCTATTTTTTTTTATCTTGGAATACTTCCCAGATGGTCCTAAATTGTATGCATAAAGGATCTCAAAATTCTACAGTGATTAAAAAAATCCAAAAACTTTTTTTATGGATTGTATTGATTTCACCATTAAAATGGCAGGTGACATCATGCATAAATTAAGCAAGATAAGACGTTATTATGTGCTGTATTGACATGTACATTTTTTATATGAACATTCCAGTTTTCACTTTAGACAATTATGTTATACCCAAGGCTGATATTTAATGTGGAAATTGATATAGCTGTTCTGGGCTCAATGTCAAATATAGTGCCATCATCCCAACAAATATTCAACTTCAACATTGATGATAGATCAAAGGTCTATCTTCTGTTAGTTTTCCATGTCCAATGGCATAAGATAGGGGACAAACCTGGCACACTGAATTAAGGCAGATGTGTGTTCAGTGCAATTAATTGAATGTAAATACATAGCATAGAGACCAAACATCATTCAATCATATAAATTGCTCAAAACAAAAGCATATTGGCATTTCTTATGAAAATAACATCCAAGATAGTATTGTTCAGTTATATATAACATGTTATGCTTTTTTCAAGGGACTTTTCTATACCATATAGGATAGATACATTTACAATTTGTTACAAGTAAATAAAAGAAATAACAAACAAAGAACAAGAACAAAGAAAGAACAAATAATAAAAAATAAATTAATTTTATACACACCTAAGGCTGATGTTAAATTTGCTGATTTTTTCCTACTTGTTAACATGCTAATTTTAATTAAAACATTTTCATTTCAATTACATACCTTATATAACTTAAGCTGGGCATAGACATGTCATTTTCCTGTCGACTGCTCAGCAGATCAGCTGGCCGTGATGACGTCATCTTGCACAGCCGCTAATGCCTAAAAACGGCCGGACACCCTTTGGCTGCTGGCCATTACTTCGGATGGAGACGGTAGTGGGATTGGCTGGGAATTTACCGGCATGTCAGATCATTGTGCGATCCAGCATAGGGCAGATTCCTGGTCCATCTGACTAGGTGGGTGCACCCGATTTTTCGGCCGCCCACTTAATGGAAATGCACACGGCGGTCGATCGGCTGATGAATCGGGCAGGAATCTGCGCATCTATGCCAAGCTTTACCTAGTAATATATTTGTGTTCCAAGAGGATCATATTTGGGTGGTAAGGTAGCCGTAAAATAGAAAGATGTGGTAAGGCCCAAATATGATTTTTCAGTAAAACAAAAGCAAGTATATTCTGTTCAGCAAAAAAAAAACTGTATAAGCTATAAAAAAAGAAGATTAAAAACAAGCTTAGTTTATCTTTAATATAAGCAGTATCTATAACATGCTATAATATACATCTGTAAAAAAATTTCGAATGCATATACTAAAACCCTTAGACACGTTAGGTAATAGAATGCTTAACCGTTGGATAGTGTCTGCTGTTAATAGCCTTCTTAGAACGAGAGGTGGAAGGGCTAAGTGTGCCCTGTAAGCGACCATATATTTCTGAGGTTAATTCAGGACACGCCATGGCACTATGGGATTGAGCCATAAAAGTGACTTTGTTGCTTGTATTTACTCTGTGAATCCACAATGGCCTGAGGTCTTGTTCAAAAAGACTTTGTTATTATAATAATCAAGATACTGTCACACACGATCAACCCTTTCATGGCCAAGAGTATTAAATTAGAGAATTCCCTACAGGCTGGAGGCCTAGTTAGTGCCAAGTTCTCTTTGGCATCATAATGAGATTGCAAGTGTAATTAGTTATTCTCTGAGCTGTAATTAAACCACCAACCTTGACTTCCCGTTCCAATAAAATGACAGCGTTGTGCAAACTGTCTGCACTTTTCTTGTTTTATATCTGACTTTTTTTTGTTAAGAAGTAGTTTGATCTGTTAATGGATATTCAGTGGAGACCTGCAATGATAAATCTCAGCAGAACACACACTTCTGTATGTGTGGATTAAAGTTGCTTCAACAAGAGATATGCTAATAGTCGCTCTTTGCCTTTTACCTCTCTCTCTGATTTGTGTTTATGGGAGCGTTGGAAGAACTTGCGTAATCTGGCATACGCACTTTTTTTATGCTTTTAATTGTTTTAAAGAATTCATTGAAATGCCATTAGTCCAAAGTTCTTATTAAAATGAGAGATAAAGTAAAATACCTGCAAAACTGTATTTTTTTATGTCAAGCAACACATTTGGCTAGAATGTATATGGATTGGGGGGCGTGGTTTGGCGCCATAGGAGAAGGCTGCAATTTCGTGAGCTCCGTCTCACCAAAACGGAATCCCTTCCAAATATCCTCCATCCTTGCCCACAAACCCTTACTCTTCCACCCAGGATACGTGGCAAAGCTCCCTGGACGTGTTGAAGGGCATATTCGCCGATCAGACCGAACTCTTCGTACGCACACCAGCCAGCAGAAAAATCGAGGCCCCGGCTTCAGCCTACACGGGTGGGAGTCTGCGGATCGGGTGCCAGAAACCACGCTGATCTGAGGTCTAGAGGTTGCCTACCCCCTCCGTTACCCAAAGGGGGTCTACTTCTGGACCCACACCGCAGCCAGGACGCGATTTCTCATCCAAGCCGGGCGGCCTGAAAATCGAGGCCCCAGCTCCGGCCTGCGCGATCGGAAGTCTGCTGACTTGCAGCCAGAAACTGTGCTGGTCTGAGCCCTGACAGCTGCTATCCCCTCCGCTGCCCAGACCTGCTGTTTTCGGCCCACTGCTCCAAGGTACAGTGACAGCCTCTACCCTCCGATTCCCACCTACTGACATATCCTCTGCCAGGGTCCCATTGGAGCCACATAAAGCACCCATCCACAGAGCGGCAGAAAATTGAGGCCCAGGCTTCGGCCTTCTGGAGCGGATACCACAATACCCCACACAAACTTTGGCCACAACTCCAGCCCACCTGTCCACCCACACCCTCCGTGACTCTGCATCTGGGGACTTAAGGGACACACTTCCATAGGGGACACCCACAGTC
>CM070033.1:99446003-99472436 GCA_036250615.1 Ptychadena robeensis
CCCCCCCCCCCCTCCTAAAATCACCACCAGTCTCATCCCCTCTACCTATTGTATACTTTGTTCTGCAACCTCTTAGATAGTTTCAGGGCGAACAGTTTGGCCGCAAACATGGATGTTTGCACTCCCTCTAGCCGGCGAGCAGTACGGGTGTTCGACCCGCTGGAGAGAAGGAGCTCACTATTCTTCTAATTGGCCGGATCAGGAGCATTAAGATCCTGCTGGAGGAAGAATCTTTTCACTTCATTTCAAGAATCTTTTCACTTTACTTCATCTTTCAGTGAAAAATCAGCTCCGAAAACCATAAGTGACATCAGTGGCGTCATATCCGGCAGTCGGAACAAGGAACTATGCGTCCCATGTGCCGGATGTGATGTCACTGATGTCACTTCTGTTTTTCCCAATTCAACAGGCGGGGAATTTGCCCACGAACAGGCGGACTTGGCCCAAGTTCGGCCATCACTACTCTTAGATTGTAAGCCCGTTTGGACAGGACGTTCTTCTCCTGTGTCATAGTCTGTACCTGTGATGTTAGCTTGTGTTGCATCTCCCTCCTTATTTAATGTACAGTGCTGTTTAATATGTTGGCGCTATACACATTGCAGCATAGCATGTGCTCTGCCATGCATTTGTTAGTCTATTCAAATCAATAGGCAACACATATTAGTGTATGTAGTGATGCGTGTTTGCTACCATTTTACAATAATGTGAATGAGCCCTAACAGAGCCCCAGATGGCTGCAAAACCCTGACAGGGTTTTAGCACTTTCCTTCCCTATCCAAGGACGGAGTACCAAGAACCTTCTTTGGATTTCATTTCTGTTTGTGTTTTGCTTTTTTCACTTCCTAGACAGATAAATATCAGAGCTAGGTTGCATTTGATACCAAACGAGTGTCGAACGCGAAGAAGGTTTCCCAGCAAATGAAAAGCAAACAGGCCATGACAGCCTGAGGCATTTCCTGCAATTTGTTCAATACCAGAAATATTTGAGCAAAACTTTAAACTGGGAAGGCTGTACATTTTTCTATGTTCAGGTTTCAGTATCGTATAGGCATCACGCCACACAAAAAGCTTCTCACCACCCAAAAGGCCTCACACCACACATAAGGCCTCACACTACAACACTTGTTCAGATTAATGTTACTGAGAGCCTTGTAGTATATCAGAAATGTGACACCTTTTCTCTTCACCTTCATGTATTGTATGAAAACAGAAAACCAAAACAGATATAAAATGGTTGAATCACCATGTATAGGGTCGAGTCTGCCAAATATTAAAAAAATAATTGATGTTGTCTCATATCAGACAGGTGTTTCCTCTTGGGTTACCAGATGAGTTCACACTAGTGATGACCTTGTTAATAAAGAAGCAAACATCAGATGAAGACTGGTACCTCTTTCAAATAAGTGACCGAATGGGATACCCACAGGTAAGTAACATTGATTGCCAATTTATTTTACAAATATTAATATTTTAGCTAAGAGTGCACTGCTGAAAGCTGAACTGATAAAACTCACACTCACTCACACATGATGCACGTGTGTATTTATTAAAATGTATCAAGTGCCCCATGGATTGCGTAACTAACAATGATACATGCACTTTTTTATTTGTGTTAGATTATCCATTTACATAAATAGCAACATAAAAATAGGCCTAAAATCTGTTGAATATAGGCTGATCTGGCTATGTAGTACAGATGCTCTGAACATGCTTATAGGAGGATTATGTTGGGTTTATTCGTTGGGTTTCAATAGGGCATCTATTCTAACATTCACTGGTATTGAAACCACTAACAAAGTGCATATGACAATGTGGGAGTACACAAAGCCTCACATACAGTTGAGCCCATAATTATTCATACCCCTGGCAAACTTTGACTTAAAGTAACTTTTATTCAACCACCACATTTGACAGGAAATGACATAGGTGTCTGCCAAAAGATAATAAGATGATGTACAAGAGGCATTTTTCTGGAAAAAAAATTCTCAGCTTTTATTGACATTTGAGCAAAAATTGTCATGTTCAAAATTATTCATACCCTTCCCAATAATCAATAGAAAACCCTTTATTGGCTACTACCGCAATCAATCGCTTCCTATAAATGCAGACCAGATTTTTCAATGTCTCCACAGGTATTTTTGCCCATTTATCTTTAACAATGAGTACCAAATCTTTCAGGTTGGAGGGTCTTCTTGCCATCACCCTGATCTTTAGCTCCCTCCACAGATTTTAGTTTGGATTCAAGTCAGGACTCTGGCTGGGCCACTCCAAACCGTTAATGTTGTTGTCTGCTAACCATTTCTTCACCACTTTTGCTGTGTGTTTTGGGTCATTGTCATGCTGAAATGCCCACCGGTGCCCAAGTCCAAGTTTCTCTGCAGACTGCCTGATGTTGTCGTTGAGAATCCCCATGTATTTCTCTTTTTTCATGGTGCTGTTTACTGTGATTAGGTTCCATGGTCTGTTGGCTGAACCCCCCCCCCCCCCCCCCCCCCCCCCCCCCAAAGCATTAGGTTCCTACCACCATGTTTTACAGTGGGGATGGTGTTCTTTGAAGGATTTTTGTTTTATATGACTATAACACAGAAGACCAGAAGTGAGCATTTGCAAAAGCAAAGCGAGCTTTTGTGTGCCTTATCTGGAGAAGGGGCATCCGCCTTGGTCTGCATCTGTGGAACCCAGCAGTGTGCAGTGTCCGTTGGATTGTCTGCCTTGAGACGTTGCCACCAGCAGAGCCCAGA
This sequence comes from Ptychadena robeensis, assembly GCA_036250615.1. Lineage (NCBI taxonomy): Eukaryota > Metazoa > Chordata > Amphibia > Anura > Ptychadenidae > Ptychadena > Ptychadena robeensis. The sequence continues at coordinate 99,448,745 of CM070033.1, forward strand.
CTGACCAGGATGGCCTTGGTGGTGATCCTTGGATTCTTTTTCACCTCTCTCACTATCCTCCTGGTCAGCACAGGTGTCACTTTTGGCTTACGACCACGTCCTCTGATATTTTCCACAGTGTGGAACATCTTGTATTTTTTAATAATACTTTGCACTGTAGACACTGGAACTAGAAAACATTTAGATATGGCCTTGTTGCCCTTTCCTTACTTGTGAGCAGCCACAATGTGAAGCTGCCGGTCCTCACTGAGCTCCTTTGTCTTAGCCATGACTGTCCACAAACCAACTGCTGTTGAGAGCTGCTGTTTTTGACCTGTTGAGTTGATTTAAACAGCTGTTCACAATTAATCACGGTAATTAGGATGCTTTAGAACAGCTTGGACTATTTGTAATGGTATAGAACTTTGGATTTTCCCAGAGACTGTGACAGTCTGAGAAGGGTATGTATAATTTTAGACATGACACTTTTTGCCCAAATGTAAATAAAAGCAAAGATAATTTTTTTTTTCCACATGCCTCTTGTACATTGTCCTATTATCTTTTGAGAGGCACCATGTCATTTCCTGTCAAAAAATAACTTGCTGGTTGAATAAAAGTAACTTTTGGCAGGGGTATGAATAACTATGGGCTCGACAGTATATAGTGAATGAGCTCTCAGTAAATGGATCTTAATGCAACTAAAGCTTCATATGCATGCTCAGTACATGTTATATGCTCATTGCTATCTTACACAGTTATTAGTGGCGGTAGGGTGAGCTGCTTAAACTGAGGGAAAACAATAGTTAACCAATAGGGGTTTTTAGCATTTCATTTTGTAAGAATAAATGAAGCTATGACTTTGTGGGACACCTTTGCCATTAGTTCTTCGCTTGGAATAATTAAATAATAGATGTTGGGCAAAAATCTGTCATATTTAAAACAACAAACATTTTAAAGAAAGTTTATCAGAATAACTGTCAGGGACCAAAAAAAAGGAACAACCATGAAGGTTATGGTGAGAAAGGATTAAAGGAATCAAAAAGCCCTCAACCCGAGCAGTGTATAGCACAGTCAAGCCTTCTTAAAACAGAAGATATTTACATGCCCCAATCCATCACAAATCCCAAAAGTTTAGGTAGAAACCCTTGTTTCATTACAGTGGGTGGAGCCATGCAAATTATTCTTTTACACCCCATCAGCCAAATGCATATCCAGAGCCACTGGTGTACAGAGCCATTTATTTCAAACTGCATACAGCTGTTTCAGGATCATTGGCCATCATCAGTGCAGTGCATGGAGACCATGGCTCTATGGAGTGGGGCTTGGAAGCCAAACATAGAGGAATAACCATGAAGGTTATGGTGAGAAGGGACCCAAAAAGTTACACTCATGGCAGTTACACTAGCATTTCCCTTTTAAAATATCACTGTAGTCCCCAAGCACACAGCTATTTGAACATATCCTCATAACATTTACTTAATGGTAAGCACAGCGTGAACTGAGGTAAAATAGATATTATTGATTCCTATGTGAAACACATAATTAACATTAAGTGACATTTTTTGCAGATGGTTCAGGAATAGAACAAGGAATAATTATGGTTCAGCATCAATTTGAAAAATGTCAATTGAATGAATCCTAATTTTTAATCTAGTTATAGCGTGTATGTGATGATGTTAACACTGCACAGGTCATCCAAAGGGGTGTTAGCTTTTTTTTCTTAAACTGCACTTCATAAATAAGGTACATTTGTCAATAATTCTTGAAAAGAAGTTATTTTTATATGAGAAGATGAAACTCTGCTTCAGGGCCCAACTCTGGGTATGAGTAAAGAAGAGGATTTTGCCTTTGGGAAGACACTGGACTATGATGCGCCTGTATACACAGAAAAAAAATGTCAATTATACAAAATGAACAGATTTTAAACAGATTCATAACAAACTCTTTATATCTACTTTACAGATATCCTTAACAGTCAGTGGAAAAGACAGAAGTCTGGATTTTCAAGCTAAAGGGCGTGACAAAGACTTTGTTGGTTGTACATTCACCGGACAAGGAATAGCTTCCTTATTTGATAATGCATGGCATAAGATCGTATTTAGTGTACATGAGGGGGTTGTGTCTATTCACATTGACTGTAGCTACATATCAAGCAAACCTATTGAACCAAGAGGTTCCGTATCCAATGAAGGATACACATTCATTGGGTTGGACGTGGTGACTGGATCCCCTGTGCAAGTAAGTCTTTCTTAAGAAGGTCAAATATTTAAATAAAAATTGCTATATGTATTTCTACTTAATTTATTGTTTTTTTGAAATTGTTTTTTTTACAGTTTGACATACAGAAGTTTCTTATATATTGTGATCCTCACATGGCTATGCAGGAGGGCTGCTGTGAGATCCTCCCTTCAGGGGTAAGTACAAAGTGTCTTTATATTGACGTTTATGTTGGGTATCTTCAGTTAGTAGATCAGTTGCTTACAATATGCTACAGAGTTGTATAGTTTTATTCAGAAGGAAAATAAACATTAGCACATAACATGTACATTACTGCAGTGGTTCCCAAACTTTTCTTGCAGGGCCCCATTCCACATTTTTGATTTTGGGACATTATCAGGCTCCCTCTCCACATTCAAACACAGGTTAAGAATGAGGTCCAGCCAGAATACCTTTTCACCCCCCAGGGGGGAACGCCCCCCAGTTTAAGAACCACTGCATTACTGGACACCAAAAAAGCTATCTGACCCACTATATATCAGGTTGACCTGGTCTTTGAAGCCCCAACAGGCATTATCTTAAGTTACTCCCTACCTTGTGACCTCATGTTTCTCCTATGTTTTGTTACTCTTTGGAACCTTTTAACTGCTACATTGAAGGTATATACGGTAGCACACATCTGTTAAATATTTGAAGTGAATAGAAAACATATAATGATTTTGACAGAAACCTAAGAAATCTAAGAAAGAGAAGGGAGAAGTGTAACACATTTCAGTCCTCACTTGTTGTATTGTATTAACTTTCTTTTTTTCACTATGAATGAAAGAAGGTGCTCACCTGATATGAACTACACTTACTTTCCTCATTGCTATTATATAGCTGGGAAAGCAGATATTAAATATTAACGTAAAAGTTTAGTATGACACGATCAGTTATATTTTTGCACAAAATCTGAACCTGGAAATACTTGTTATATACATTTTTGTACTTTACATTTGTAAATTACATTAATTCATTTGCATTGCTTTAGCATGCTGCTTTTTACAGATCTGTGCACTGTAATAAGTAGGCCCATTATTACTGAGCAATATTACTAAGGTACCTTAGAATATTATTCTGATGTTCTACTTGCATACTGTTGACTTGACCCACTGTTACTTTTTTATTATAGCCTGCTGATATGAAAGCCTCTTCCCTGTGCTTGTGTTATTGTGCGTCTTAGTCATTGTCAAAACTAGAGGGAAGCAAGCCAAGTAATTATCAGGCAAAGGAGGCTATATGAACACTTATTTTAAAGGCAGTACTGAGTAAAACACAAAGCCACTCTTGTATTAACCAGTTCATATTCTTTTTAAAGATTTTCAAGTTTTGCCTGTGTTAGAGAATGAATGATATCCTTGTTAAAGCCATGTAAATGAACATATAGACTAAGGAAAATGGGCACAGTTTCCCGGTTATAATTTTTGTACCCACCATGAATTTTTCAGTGCAGTCCCGAAGCCTCCAAGACAAGACGCAATGTAGAAGGTGTAGAAAGCGTGCAGAACACCAACCTGATAGACTGGCCTGCAAAATCAAAGCAACAGACCTATACTCGATGCTTCTGCCTTGAAGATTCATTGCATAAAACGGTAAGTGAAGACTCCTTATACACAATCTTTATTGTCAGACATAAAATGTGTAGGGGAAAATTGGGATTTTGTGGAGACTCACAACTGTTTGCTTACATGCATTATATGGTTAATACGGGGGACTCTGGCAACTTATTCAAAGCATTCTGTATGAGTATAAAAATATGGCTATCAATGTAAGTCATGTGGCAGCAGGAGTACTCTTTGCACTATTTGTGCTTATCTTAAGGCTCCTATAGACGGGTCGATTTGCGTGCTCATGGCGGTCGATCGACCTAAAATTAGTATGGAAATCTAAAGCTTAAATGTGTAAATCGGGCCAATGAGTGCAATATTCAAAAAAATCTCTGTTTTTCTTTGACAAATGTTTTATTGAGTATTACATGTTAACAAAAAAGGAGAAAAAGTAACAATATCATAATAGCAATGGTAAGTGTAAGAAAATAACAGCAATACAAACATATAATCAATTACAAAAATTGTGTATGATGTGTATTTATTCAGTTAAGCCCCCCATACACCACATACAATTACCATGCAATTTCTGTACAATCAACTTTTCTTCTACCAAAACCATGTAATATGAGGACCTTTCTACACCTTCCAATCACTATGTATTCTATCAGGGAGGCCACTATACTACATAGTTGTTGGTAGGTCTGATGGAAATTGTATGGAGGAATCTGAAGGTGTATAGGGGCTTTACTGTTGATTCAGATTCAGATTGAACAAACTAAACAGGAAAATACAGGGGATTTGGGTGTATTAGACAACCATATGTGAGCAAAACAATATTTTATAGTATCTCCAGACATTGTACACAACAGGTGTCTAGTTTTTTCTCGTTCCGCAATAATAAGAATCCAACCTAGCCAACACTTTTATAAGCTACTGCGATCCGTTAAAATCCCTATCTCATTTTCTTAAATGCTCCTCAAGTGCCTTCTAATAAACTTTCTTCGCTGTTGTCCTACTTGTAAAAAAATGCCATTGACTTGTTCTGGCTCTTAACCCCATCTTAACCTGTAGGGAAAGTTTTATAACAGCAAATCAGCTCTGATGGTAAAGCAGTAACTACTCTGTGAATGTATCCTATTTTGTTCTTATTAAACATTTTGTGTGCAAGTTCACCTTAGCTTGGTGTTGGCATAACATTTTATTTCTTTGTAGAAACCTATTATTTTTATTAACTTTTATTTATAAAACGCCCACATATATGCAGCACTGTACATTAAATTGATCTGGCCTAAAATCTGGTAGGTTGGATAACGTAGTATACAATAGGTGGGGGATGAGACTGTCATGGTTGGGATGTTAGGAGTGGGAAGATGGGTAGGCCGGACTGAAGAGGTGAGTTTTAGGGGCTTTTTTGAAAGTGTTAAAAGTAGGAGCAAGTGTAATGGGGCGAGGGAGAGAGTTCCAGAGAGTAAGAGTGGCCCTAGAGATGTCTTGAAGTGGGGATGCCATTAGTAGGTCGCTGGAGCAGCGGAGGGGGCGGTTAGGGGTGTATGCATGTACCAGGTAGGAAATATAAGTGAGACATGAGGTGTGATGTGATTTAAAAGCAAGGCAGAGAACTTAATCTGAATTTGGTTTTCTGAACAATTGGAAGCCAGTGTAGGGATTTGCAGAGAGAAGCGGCAGATGAGGAGCGGTTAGAGGAGTAAATGTGTCTAGCAGCACGGTGGCTCAGGTGGTTAGCATTCTGACCATGCAGCGCTAGAGTCTTAGGTTCAAATCCCAGCCTGGGCACTATCTGCAAGGAGTTTGTATGTTTTCCCAGAGAATTGGCTGGGCACCCCTTGTGTGCTGGCTAGTATGATGGGGATGCTGGTAATGTTACACTGGTAAGTAATGGGATTGATCTAAAAAATTATGGACATATATTTCATAGAAATTATGGACATAGTTTCTTAGATCGATTTCCCTGCCGATATACAGGCGAATTTTGCTTTTGAGCAATAGATTTGTGGATGATTTCACAGCAGATAAACCCCTGTTAGCAAAATCGGCCGCAAATCTAAAAGTCTATGCCCAGCTTAATAACCAGATTCCAGTCAAAATGTAGCTCATACAAGAGTTGAGTCTAAATTCTACACTCTGTAGACATTTGAAAACGTTAAATTGTTAGTTAGATATGTGTATTCTATATGAACAGTTAGATCAGTGGTGGGCAACTGAGTTGTTATGGAGGGACACAAGTGCGCCCCTCGGCATCACTAAAGGGCCGCACATAACATTTTCAATCTATACTGACTTGTATAAGTATTTTAACGTGCAAATGTCAGCAGGCATAGCAAGAAGACATTGTTTTTCTTTTTTAAATAACAAAATTTATTTTAAATGATACTTCAAGCAGTGGGTAACACTGTGGTACTGTGATGCACATTTTGATTCAGAGGTTATGTGATGCAATATGAGTTTCTATGCCCTATGCATGAACACTAAGGTTTCAGGGGCTGCATGGAGAGGACTGAAGAGGGCCGCTGAAAAATGCCCAAAGGGCCACAGGTTGGGCACCCAGGAGTTAGATGATGATAGGGATCCTAAGTAGCTATAGATGCCCTTCTTCCTGTGTGCAGTAACTTACTTGGACAATTTATCAACATGACTAGTGACATTTCTTTTTATATATTATATATCAGATGTGTTTAGAGAAAGACAGGGCCAAAACATAATCTTTTGTATTCTTTTGAATAGACTTTTCTCAACTTCCTGTCCATCAGACGCAACAGGAAGTGAGCGAAAATGCTGCTCTAAAGTATAAATTTTGTAGCATAAGCATAACTCCCCAAAAAAAATAATTAATAAATAAGTGAATGGTACTGAAGTATACTTGTTCCCTAGAGATATGTCACGGTAGGCTCCTTACTATGCTCCATTTAATTAACGCAGCTTGTAATAAAGAGGTAATTAAGTTGTGCGTAAAGCCTTGAGCGCTTCCATCAGCAGAACAAAGGACAAACCAAAACAAAGTTAAGCATTTATTAACTGAAAGTAATTCTGTGTTTAGATTTGTTTAAATTGCTTACATTCGCCAAAAGCTTTTCTGTAGTACAAATAAAAATATTTATCAAGCTTGTTAGGTGTAAATCCTCTTCTGTTTAGTTTGTCTTATGTCGCTATAAATATGGATTGATCTGATCCAAGTCATAATGTAGTATAAAGTATAATGTATCTATACCAAAACTTTGGATAGAGTTTCAAAAGATTAGAACTCCCACCATGTTTTTAAATCCATTAGGGCTCCATTAACTTTCCTGGGAGTTCCATCATGTCCTATTTTTCCTTCCTAGAGCAGTACCAGAAATGAACCTGGTGATCTGTTTGCTTTTCCTGTCTACCTTACACATTTCTGGCATCAACAATGACACTGGTTATTTGAGTGCCTGGAAATCCTATGCCTCAATAATGTCCTATGTTTCAATAATGGCGAGCCCCCACTTCCCAGTTGTCATCATTGACATCAGGGATGTAGATCTATTGAGAACAGCCAAGGACACCCTTGATGCAGGACAGCGCATGCTCATCTGGAGAAGAAAAGCATTCCCAAGTGTGGCTTAGGGTTACCTATATTGGTAATTAGTGATGGCCGAACTGTCCGCAACAGTTCTTTTCTTCCCCCGGTGAACAGTACGGGTGTAACAGCAGCAGAAAGATTTGGCAAGTGGAAGAATTTTTTTACCTGATACTGGGTAGAGAACCTGTCTTTAGTGAAAGAAATCTGACCTAAACCGGAAGTGATGTCAAAGATGTCACGTCTGGATATCGAAACCGGGAACTAAGCTTTCCAGGTACCAGAAGTGACACCAGGCAGGGAATGTGAATCTTCCAGCGAACAGGCGGACGTCTGACTTTTTTAAAAGTCCAATCCACCTGTTTGCGGAAGGACCTGGCCGAAGTTCGGACATCACTATTGCTAATTAAAATCTACCTTGGAATACTGCTAAGGGAGTTAAAAAGATTCCTTTACTTCCTTTTTAGTAATAAAGGTTGGAAACAAGGTGGGGGAAATTGCTTGTTGAGTTTTAGTTAAACCATGTGCAAAATAAATGCAGATTACATAAATGGCGCAATAACACAGCAGTTCATCCTGTAATGTATTTATATTACCTGTTAATCCTACCAGACCAAGCAACAGTGAATGTAAATGTGTTTAGCCAAACCATTTACTGCTGACAGGGGTGCTTATAATGTCATCAAAATCTTTAAAATGGTTTTAAAAAGCTTTAAAATTGTTTCAAACATTTAATTACCCAATCAAGTTAATCTTTACTGATTTATTGGTTATTTGTTCTATTTCTGCAGCCAGGTAGGCTAAGGCTAGAAGCACACATTGTTGTGGGCTTTTGTGCCTTGGTGCCTCGAAACCCATGAGGGTTTGTTTTTTGTCAATTGACACATTTCTCTGTGGAGGGAGGGATTTTTCCATTTTTGGGTATTTATCCAGATACCCATGAATGCTACATGCAGCTTTTTTTAACCTTTGCTTGCAAAAGCCAGGGGGTTGCTAACAGCATGCACATATAACGCTGCATGTGCACAGCAATGCTGCATTAATGAGGGGCTTCCAAGCAGAAAAACTTTTTTTTTTGCCTGACTTCAGACAAGCACTTGTATTGCCATTCATTGTTCACATGCAAATGTAAAAAAGGCTAGAAAAAGCCTATGGCTGAAGCGAGGTGTGGGCAAACTAAGGCCTGGGGGCCATATCCGGCCCCTTAGTAATTTAATCCAGCCCTTTGTCACCTTGGTGTGAAGACACTCTGGCTCCCCCTGCTCATTTCCTGCAATAAATTAAGATAATGTCTAGAGGATGATTATAAAAGTCTCCTGCCAGATGCTTTAGTTAGCTTAGATTTACTATCCAAAGCCTCATTTTTTTAATATATTTTATTATTTTTATATATGTTTTCTTTTTTAACCTTCCTGGTAACCAGTATGATTATTTTATATCAATGTATCAATGTTTAAATTTTCCACCCAGGTTGGGAGGACTTTGGATCAGGTGGCCCTTACAGGTTCATTGTCCGACCCCTATGTTATATACCCCATTGTGGCCCATGAGTTAAACATGAGTTAAAAAGTTTGCCCACCCCCAGACAATCAGATCAGTGTTAATTAATCATGTGATTTAAATTGATATTTAATGAGTCTGCTTGCTGGTAAACATTTCCTTGGTTAACCTATCACCCCTTGCCCTGAACAAGTATGGCCGTCACTATGGCCGTCAATAACTATAATAACTACATATAACAAGCTATATATTTTAAACCATTTCAGTAGATTTTTTTTGTTAACAATGTCATGGGAGTTTCAAGTAATATCATCTCTTTAGGGGGCAATGTTATTCTTTTCTTGACTGTACTGTCTATATAACTGGATGATGACAGAGATGTTTTAAATTAGGAAACATCTGAGAGCAATTAGATAAGTAAATAACATTGAAGATGCATTTTCCTAATAAACTGTACAGAGTGTTCTGTGTGGCATGAATGGGTTAATTGTGTTCAGCTCTCTCTGTCATATAACTTTTATTTTAAGCCACGTGTATGGAATATAACGTGTGGGAACAGCCTTGGGAGCTGTGCATAAATGTTTGTTGGAAAGAAATGGATAATGGGAAAATTAAAAAAGGAGGGAGAGAGGAAGTAGAGAAAGATAAAAATGAGGGATTTATTTGGCTTCCAAAAAAATTTCAGGCAAACCTCAAAACTATTAGTGGTAAGTGTTGGAGAGAAATCATCGACTCACTGCCCCAACTCTGCTGACTAAGCAGGATTCATTAATCTTCAGCATTTAGAAGCTCAGTTTAACTGGTTGGCCGTGGGGGAAGAAGAGAATTGAACTGAGAAGGATGACTGAATAATTCCTGGCTGTTCTATACAAATAGAAATTGAACACAATAAACTATTGTTGGATCTGATGTCTAAGCAAGAGGAGAATTGCAATTAGAACTGTTTAATCCTGACCCACATTGGTTGTTTCCTACATTCTTGTTTGTTTTTTACTTTTTTGTAGGGGGTAAGTATTCCTTATGTGTTGAGTCTGACAAGTCTGACTTCTTTTCCTGTGTGCTCATACTGCTAGATTTTTTTCTTTCAATGTTATTCTTTGTTCTATTTGCTAGAATTGCTTGAAAAGTGCCTTCAGGTAAAGAAACTCTTGTGAATCATGGCATAAGTCATAAGTTATCATAAGTGTCAAGCTGCCTTCAGACTTTGTGTTCCATTAATGCATCAGATTGCCATCTGATAAGGCATTGTATTTATTAACACAAAAAATTTTAGTCAAAATTAATGTTGGAGGTTACAGCAACAAATGCATGGGAATTACCCTATTGCACCATTGTTTTTTGTAAGGAACAATGACATTGGAGATAATACCTAGAGGTGTCCCAAAGTTGGCATGGGGATGACAAAATGTCATGATGATGTGATGATGCTGTGTCCGCATGGTGACAGTGACCAGCTCTAGGCATTATTTCTGCTCAATGAAGAGAGGAGCCAGAGAATCTTGTATATTTTGTTTTTCTTTTAATCAATTAATTTAATCAATTCTTACATTTTCCTTACACCTGACAGCGGTCAGTGGTAAGGCTCGGTTCATACAGTAGGCTTCAAGGTGACTCTGTGCAGCAGTTGCACAAATTGTTTGGGCACTTGGAGGATGCTGTCAAATACTCACAACTGACCACATGTAATCCTAATGGGCGATGGGCGGAAAACCGACCAGGGGGGGGGCGTGTAATGTCTCGCTCCCCATGCAGCAGCAGGTTTTGGAGGATCTGTCAGAGGAAACTATACATTTCCTACATACACTCAATACATAATTAAGCCCTAAGGAACGTCCTGCTCTTGGTCTGGCCCCCCTTGGTTTTAACTGAGTCTCTCTGGGGGACGGGGAAGAGCACGAGGAGGAGGGGGCCGTCTGCTGGGGAGAAGTGAGAGTAGCTGCTGACAGCTGCATGTCAGAAAGTCTTACGGCTGTGACACTGACATCACATTCCCACAGGACTGGATGGGAACAACATCATACAGCCCCAGGGGAAACTGAGATAGATTTCCCAGGTGCTCTTTTGGCTGTTTGAAGTAGAGCCTTGGCGATACGTCACAAAATGGGAGGGACGTTCTTGCAAATATCGCCCCTTCTGCTTTCAGACATTTGTTTTTTTTCATTTTTGGGCAGTGGCCTATCAATCGGCAGTCTGCAAAGTGACCTACCATGTGGTAGGTCCGCTTTAAAGTGGAAATACACTTGCAACATTCAGGGCACCAGGCCACAGAGAATGAATTGACAAAAAATCCTCCAGTACAAGAAGCTGAATGACCTATATATATTCAGGCATAGACATGATGTATTAAAGAAGCCAATACTGTCACTGTGTTATAGAAGACAAAATTACAAATTCTCTTTAAAGAATAGCCCCAACCCATTAATTCTCTTCTTCACCACATTGCCTGATTCATGTTGGTCTGTCAAAAATATAGTGTTTGGACTATGAAGAAAAGATGAATTTGAGAATGCCAGAAAATCAGGGAAGGTTTACTTCTTGGCCTTGGTGATCGGAAAGTCAGGTCTCACTCACAAAGCCTTAACTTCTATTTTTTTTAGCACTAATGATTTTTGTATTTCCCTTGCATCTACTGAGGTTTTTTGAGAAGGTTACAGTATATTTTTCATGCACCGACCAATATTTTTATATTGTAGTTCATCAAATCTCAAATTCAAGTTGAGAAATAATCTATTGCAGTGCTGAGCTCCTTTGTGGTCACTAAATAAGTTCTCTGTTCCTTCTTTAGGACCAGCATTTTCATAGTTTTTACAGTATAGTTTTCTAAATGTCTGTTGTGTTTTTTATTATTTGTAAATGATTGCCTACTGGAGCTTAGCATATATAAAACATGCACTTTAAATGCACAAATCACCTAATGAAAAGATTGTTGTTGAAATGGTCCAGCGTCCGGATCTCTTTAATAAATTGTTCATGCTCCAGGGCTTCCTTGAACTTTTAAACCATAGAAAATAGATCTTATATTTTTCAGAATTGTATGTATCCTGCTAAGAGTTTAGGTATTTTCAGCAGCAACAAGCATATTGACCCTGAAGATGCTAATTTGAAAATATGAAAACCGATTAAATTTTTTTCCTACTTATCCAATAAGAGCAAAATATAAGGGAGAAGAAAGCCAGCAAAATGTAACTTGCATGGCTTTGGCTCTTAAAATGCAGGCTTTTATATTAATTACCGTATATACTCGAGTATAAGCCAAAATTTTCATCCCAAAAATTTTCTGAAAAAGCCCCCCTTGGCATATACTCGGGTCAGAAGTCCGTGTTCCACTTACCTGTAAGGGTGTTCGCTGGTCTCTCTGACGGTACCGGCAGCCTCTGTGGGTGGCCTGATGACTGATCTTCTCCTCCGAGCCAGCAGTCTCCTTCTTCTGCTGCTGGTTTTCAGTGCAGGCAATGAATGTGCCCAGTGGCGTAGGAACCCCCATACCAGCAGCTATGCGGTCCGTAGCTACAAGGGAGCCTGCCATTCCTGTTCTTTCTTTTGTATTCAATATTCTATCTGCCATATTCCCAGGCTGGACTATGGCGGCAGAGCCATCTTGTGGCCATTTTGTTCATTCTTACTGGAGATGGTGAAATTTCATTAGAAAACTCAACTCTCTGACTTTGCAAGTATATGCACCATTTCCCCCCTAAGCTTATACTCAAGTGAGTATATTTTCCCAGTTTTTGTAGATAAAATTAGGTACCTCTGCACTCGCATCGACATATACAATAATTAAATGAATATTTAAAAAACATGTCTCATGTCTTACATGCAGAAAATAAATTTGATTAAATGTAATAAGTCTAGTCTAGTCATACTGGATACGGTTCCAAAGCCTGTTCTCTATGGGGTGGGGGTGGTGGAGAGGGGCACTGGTTAGTCCTGTGATGTTGATGTGAGGGGACTGGAGGAAAATAATTGCAGTCAGAACGCACAACCACGCGCGATCTTATCAATGGGGACAAGCCTATTGAAACTAGTGTAGGCGATTGGCGGGCAATTCTGCCAGCGATTGAAAATCACAAGCGATTAATCACCTAAGTGGGAACTTAGCCTTAGTCAGATTAAGGATACAAATGAACCACACTACTATTGGCCTGCTTTCGAAATACAAAATCAAAAGCTGATCCACTGTGCTTTCATTGGAAATTGTTATTGTTGTATAAATACAACAAAGGAGTAATAAACCCATTTCTCATTGCTCCACAGTCCCCGTTCTTCTGGGCTTTGATGGCTGCACTTTTGTGATGCTTATATTTATTAAGGATTTAAGGTTGGCTGGCAGATTTTAAAGCTTTATTGGTCAGTTCAATGATCAGTGAACCAAATCAAGATGTCATTGTTGCCATATGTAACTAGCGCAAGGCGGACAGTTCGGCCGCGAACAAGCATGCTCGCCCTCCTTCTCGCCGGCGGACAGTACGGGTGTTCGACCCAACCTGTTCGCCGGCGAGAAGGAGCCCTCTATTCTTCCTCCAGTGGGATCATTAGCAGTGAGATCCCGCCGCAGGAAGAATATTTCACTGAAGACTGGGTAGAGAACCCAGTCTTTCAGTGAAAAACCGGCTTGTAAACCCGGATTTGATGTCAGTGACGTCACATCCGGTTAGCACAACCAGGAACTATGCGTTCCAGGTGCCGGATGTGACGTCACTGACATCACATCCGGGTTTTCCGATTCAAATTCCCCGCCCAGAGGCGGGGAATTTGAATCTGTCCGCGAACGGGCGGACGGCGCACTTTTTTTAAAGTCCGCTCCGCCTGTTCGCGGACGGACACGGCCGAAGTTTGGCCATCACTATATGTAACATGTGCCCCAGTGAAGGGCAAAGGGAAAATGTATACAATATTTAAATGAAGGCAAGCTATTTTTGCATTATGAGGGATGGAAGAACATACTACTAAAGTTTTATGATAACGTTTCCCTTTAAATACTGAGCCATTAGGTATCAAAAATTAGAATAAAGATGAGATATTCGGCAGCCTACATATTTCGCTCATGGCTGAGGTTCCTAATACATGACTATATTAGCAAGAAATGTAATATTTCTAGCTTTGTGCGTTGCTTTTATAATTTGTATCTGAGTTAACATTTTCTCCTACAAGGAAAAAACCTTCTCCTTTCCCACTCTAGTGATCTATGCTGTCTTAGCTGAGTAACAGGCAACAGCATGGCTCACATGGTATGACAAGAACATTTTGTCAAGCTTGTTGAAAACCTTTTGATGTCTTCTAGTAGCTGTTTTAAAATCCCAGTCAGCACTAGAACAAAAACATTCTCTAAAAGTGTCAAAATAACTGCTTTAACTTTGCCTAAATCTTTTTAAAAAGTTTGTTGCATGCTCTCTTTTCCAAGCTACACCTTACATAAGGCCAAGACAGGGCCTTAGAAATTTGAGCTTTAACTTGATTCAGTAAATACATTGTCCCTGTGTCCCTTTTTGTGTCTTCCACTGGGATTTAAGTAACAATTTAGTTTTTTGTTTTTAATTAACAATTTCCCAACTCAAAGCACAACCAATACACCTTTAGATGTCTCAGTCAGATCTCCTTTTGTTTCACCAAAACCATGTACCCTATTTTTCGGACCATAAGGCATACTTTTTCACCCCCAAAATTGGGGGCAAAAATTGTCTGCGTCATATGGTCCGAATGCGCGACCCCCGCAGCCATGGAGCCGCTGTCAGATGTGAGATGGTGGCCAGTGTCTGGCTCTCCCATCTGAACTGTGTATTTGTCTATGCCAGCAGAGCTCAAAGTTCTACTGCCATAAGCAATGAAGAGAGAGAGATAAACTGCCATTTATATATCTCTCTCCTGTCCGTAGGAACTGCAATCACTCTGCAGCTCCCACAGACACAGTAACTGCAACATCGGCAGAGGAGAGCAGAGGAGAGTAGGACACAGCCAGGCCCCCCTCCTGCCGATCAGTGTGGAGTATGACGTGTTCTGCTGAGAGTGTACTGCTGCTAGTGACACCTACTGGCTGAATTGAATATTGCATTCATTGAATTCAATGCATTAACCCAATTGATGTGAAAACGTATTAAATCTTTTTTTTTCTGGTTTTCCTGCCCTAAAAACTAGGTGCGTCTTATGGTCTGGTGTGTCTAATAGTCCGAAAAATACGGTAATATGAGGGACTTTCTAAACCATCAATTTACCTGTGTTCACTCGCAGAGGACCCTATACTACATAATTGTTGGTAGATCTAAAGGATATCTGACAGTGATCTAAAGGTGTATGGCCAGCTTAAGGCACTGTACACGTGCAACAAATTGGTAACACAACATGTGTTAACACAATCTTTGGTGCATATTGTTTATAAGCCATTCATTTGGAATGGCTATAGCATACCACACACGCATTTGTTGTGGTTAGTGGGTAGAGGGGCCATGTACAATTTTTAGAATGTTGCTGTCTCTTCTTGGTCCGCTTCTACGTGCCTTAATGCACCACAAAAGCAACACAATTGTGCAGGGGACCTGTTAGTAAGAAAACTTTAAGGTTGAAGGTTGAGAACATTACTTTAAAATATTGTTCTTTTCTAGATATTGTATTGCTGTATGCACATGCGCCATCTTACCAGGAGAATAATCTGAACAAACTGAATTTCCTGTAGCACTTTCTCAGCTATATGCAATCCAAATGTCCATGTTGCCTTTCTCTGCTTTATTGATAGCATTATCTACTAGAAAACAGCAACCCTGCTATGTTTGATCATTAGTGTTTTTTCCATACGTTCTCTTTCCATAACACACATACATGATTGGTGGTTCATAATGTACACAAAAATAATGACAGGTGGAGCTGTATTATTCTCTGCTTATAAAAGATTTATGAAAGTTGCGATCAGATGGAGCAGAACATTTCGAGAATATTGCTAGAGCAATAATAAGTTGAGTACATATAGGCTATCCATGGTAATGAATAAAGAATGATATATAATTTTATTTGTGTCCAACATCTGCTCTGGTGTTGTGTGAATCTGTTTCTCCCCATGACTGCTGGAATTAAAGCAATGCATTGGTAAAGTCTGCAGTGAAGCGAGTCTGTCCATTATGTCCAGATACTGGGATGAACTAATGCCAGAGAGATATAGAGAGCAATCAGTGCATGACTGCGCCTTGTTTCCCTGGATTCTATTTAGTTTGCCAGGCTGCATGGGAGATATCCCAAAACAATAAAACAAACCGGCCAGTATTATACACAGCAGGTTTACATTTGCCTAATTAACTTTGGCAGCAAAGGGGATTGGGTTTTTCTTTGCATTGCTGGATCTGGTATATGTGTATGCCTACGTTAGTCGTTAGTTATTTACAGGTTTTATTTCAAATTACCAAAGTATTTAACATGAATTTTTGTACATGAAGATGGTATAATATAAACACATTGCAATTGGAATTCCACAAATTAAATTCCAAAGTAGGGAAGAACTAGAAATGAGTTAAGCTGGGCATAGACAGGCAGATTCTTGCTCAATTCTTCCGGCAGAAAATTGGGTGCACCCACCTGGTCATATTGATAAGGTATCTTCCTCATGTCCGATCGCACAGTGATCCGGCCGATCCCATTAGAAGTAATGGCCAGCACACAAAGGGTGCCTGGCCGATTCTCTGCACTAGCAGGCATGTGTGATAACGCCATCACGCCCGCTAGGTCGGCTTGTCAGTCGACGGGTAATCGTCGTCCCTTTGTCCAGCTTTTAACATTGGCAATCCAGCAAAGTGTTACCTTTCCATCTCAAAGTGGGTGCATTGTGTAGCAGTAATACAAAATATGATATCCATCAATTTTAATAACATAGTAAACAATGAAACAAGTATACTGCCAATTGGTCTAGACCAGACGACGGCCATATCCGACCTGTTTAATCTTTAAATTCTGCCTTTGTCACCTTGATTTCAAGATGGTCTGGGTCTCCTAAAACAAAAAAACTAATTGAAACATTTCAATATCATTTTCATAATTTCAAGTTAATGTTGCAGCAGGCTGTGTTGCTGTAACTCCCAAATGTTTTGCTGATTCCAGATTTTTTTTGCTTGATTTTCAAAGGCATGCATACGCAGTAGAGAAAATATAAACCTGATATTGCTAGAAGTTGTGTCTCACATATGGAGCATACAGGCTCCTTTTTATTAGCATTGTTTATTCATAGCTAACTAATGAGGTTTCATAGGTTTCCAGGGAACCAGCTATGAAGATATATTTAATATTGAGTTATTAACATGTATAATTCATTCTATTGTGCATTAGAGAAGGGGAATAAATCTTATGGGTTTAGAAGCATTTTCTAAATTGTTGTCTTGGAATGATCTGTTAAAACAGCATGAAAAATATGGAACTCTATACAAAGAGTTTTAATGTTTTTTTGAGGATAGGAAGGAGTAAATGTATAATTAAAAGAAGAATGCTTTCTTTAGATAACTGAAGACCTGACCAAGGATACCCACTGTTTTTAGGAGATCCAGCACCGTACACCCTACTTTACTTTTAGCAATAAAACTCGACCATTCGACCAGGGATCCATCACACACAAAAAATCCTATTTTCTTATATTAAACATATTGGAGCATCACACCACTGGGGTTGATGATCCTATGCAGGTTGGATGGTGCCACCTAGAATGTTCAAGGTGCTGGTGTCCATGGGCAGTTGGGACTTTGTACCCCCTGTAAGATAAAGCTATGTTTATATGTATATGGTGGGAATGCGCCGATACTCCCTGCATTAATCGCATGCCTTGACAGGGATTCCATACATATGCATGCCTTCCCACCACCCTCCACCATGTTCCTGACAGTGAGTTATATGTTGGAAAATAAATATTTCAATTACTATTCTATGTATAATGGACACATGCTTTACCTTATATTCCAGTTGTAGGAACTGATTGCACAATGTACACTGTGTTATCCTGAAGAAGTGTAACAGGTTGGGGTCAAGGGGACCCCATGTGGGCCTTTTCCAAGGGTGGAGACCACTCTCCTCCAGAAGTCTCTGGAATCTGTCCCAGACTTTTAGTTACCTATTTGCCCCTCACTTTATTTTGCAGCCTATCACTTTCTCTGCAGAAGTCTTCCTCTATAAAACTAGGTCAGCTAGACCATTCCTCCCTGTTTTTCCAGGGCAACCACATCAACCTACCCTCCCTTCAGCTGGGTCTATGCCTCCAGCTTTCTGCCCTCACCTTCTCATAATGCCCGGGTCCCAGTAATTCTCCATGCAGGTTGTACACAGTTTTCTTTGGGCAACGTGAAGCCATTGTCCACACAAGGACTGACATGCAAACAAATGGGGGATTTTACAGTATTTGTAATCCAAAAGGAGTGTATACATATGCTCACTGCATCTGAACCCACTCTGCAGGATAAAGTCACTTGTCCTTCTCCTGTGCCAGCCCTCTGGAAATGCAGTTGCCCAGATTACTCTCATTAGCCCATCCAACAAACTGGTAATCTTAAACTAGGAAAATTCCTCAACCTTGTGGCCTAGTTGTCAAGGGGAGTCTCTCCTCTACTCACATATAAAAGGGATATCTGCAGCCCTGCAAGCAAGCCAGTCTGATCCCACTGGACTGTCCTGTATCAGGAATACTCTCAGCACGCCTCTTCAGGCAAAAGGCAATTTGAGACCTTAGATAACCTTGGGCAGGGCAACTCCCACAAGGCTGGGCACAGTTACATAAAGTTACAATTGCTTAAAGGTCTAGTTCATTCTAGAAATACACATCTTATTAATTATTTATATTCCTGATTACAGAGTACTCATTTTTGCAGTCCAGTACCACCCTGCTACAGTAGACACAGTGCAGAGCAATTTTTATAGCGATTTTATATTTTGAATAAAAATGTTATCATGTTTTTATTAAATGAAATGTATTTTATGTTCTTGAGCACCTTTAAAGTCTCGGTATACTTACCATCTCCGTAGCTACAATGGAGTTTATTCCTTTCTAAATTATTCTTGTTAGGCGTTGAAATAGACATTCTGTAACCATATCAAGGGTTTCTATTATTTACCTTCTATGCTGTCACTCTCTAAAGCTGGGCATAGACGTGCCAATTCCTGCATGAGCCGACCGTTTGGGATCGGGTCTGCAAGCGAATCGGGTGCGCCAACTTGCAGGATTGGATTAAAACCAGCCGTCGCACAGTGATCGGACATGACGGATAATTTTGATCCCATCCCATTAATTCAGCTGGGGGCAGCTGTCCAGACGGCACACAAAGGGTGCCGGCCGATTCTCGGCACTAGCGGGCGTGCGTGATTGCGTCATCATGCCCACCCACTAGTGCCAAAATCGAGTCGGGAGTTGATGGGAAATCGTACCATCTATTCCCTGTTTATGACATTCTTTGTGATTGTCCTAACCACATGTCTAGGTCCCCTTTAGAAATGTCAGACAAATTAGCGCTGTAAAGCCCCCATACACCTTTAGATCACTCCATACAATTTCCATTAGATCTACCAACAACTATGTAGTATAGTGTCCTCCCTGATAGAATACATAGTAATTGAAAGGTTTAGAAAGCTCCTCATATTACATGGTTTTGGTAGAAGAAAAGTTGATTGTACAGAAATTCTATGGTTAGTATGGTAAGATGGTAAGGTGTTTGGGGGCCTTAACACATGAAAACCTCTAACTGCAGGAAAGGTTATAATAAAAAAATCAGTTTTACAAGTTAGTTCCATATTACATGGTCTTAGTGTATGACATACGTGTTTGGATAATTTGCTTGGTAGCACTCACCTTTTGTCTTAAGTACTTTTTTCTTTAATTTGTTATGTGGTAGATGTAAAGATTTTTGACATTTGGGAAAGGTTGTACATTACACATGCACCTACTGTGTGTACAAAGTTAATAAATTAGATGTATGTGGCCTTCAACTACGAGTAAACAAGCAAATTTGTTGTCACAAATTAATTATGTAATGATAATGATAACATTTGTTTAGAGCAAATTCCATATTACAAGTGTATTATAAATCTAATTTAAAACAGACAGAAATATAACCGCCCTATCTCTAGTTCAGCATTAAAAACTAGAGCCTTGTATATTGCCACTGGTGTTTGTAATAGATTTTAGATATGTTAATTTCCTCTCACTTCTTGTCCAGGTGACATGTTGTTTTTCAAAATTGAGGAAAAAGATCAGAGAAGAGAGACAGGACATACTTTAAACTCTTTTCCAAATTGATATCTGCTGCATTGTGGAGACATCAGTATATCCAGAATGTTAAACTGAAGGATACATGATTAGTATAAATGGAAATGATTACTATTTAGCTTGGATTTAGAAATATTTATTGGGTGGCTCTCCAAGAAGGAAAATGTCTGAGGTCTGTTTGATAGTCTGGGAGTAGAAAAACCTTCGTCTACTTCTGCAGAGCATAACCCATTCATACTTTTGTGTAGACACATCACATTTTCCATTAGCATTTCCAGCCAAAAGCATGGAGGAGTCAGGAAGTAGCTGAGAGTTTTATACAACAATATAGGAGGGAGAATGTCTTGATTCTGTGCTCGCAGTATTCCAGGAAAGGAGAAGAATGGACATTTTGTTCTTTGTATCCAGGCACACGTCTTTCCCAACAGAACTGGAGCACAACAAAGCAATGAAAATATTTTAATTTGTGAGTGCAGTTAGCAAAATGCAGGCAGCCACATTACATTACCAAACAGCTATCTGCTCCTAATGATTTATACCTCCTGCCACTAACAGCTTCTTGTTGCAGACAATAAATCATGAACCATTTGCAGGGGTTGGAATTTTAATGGCATTGCTTACATACTAATGTATTTATATTTTTGTGTTTCAACATCTAGGGTGAAAAGGTGTCTTCAGGGATATCAGTAGACCTACCTCCAGAGGTGAGTGAGATACTGGTAAACATATTTTGTTTTCCTTATTAAAGAAACACTACATGACCCATGGATAACTGAGACCTTGTCCTTTGAACATAAACCCAACATAACATAAAATAACATCAGAGGCAGGGTTACCTTTGGAAAATAAACTTTATATAAGAATGTGCAAAAGTACAAAAATAACTTGGCCACAGCCAATCAACAAATATTATTTAAATACAGGAAATGCTTTGACAGTGCCACCCATTCGACCTTTCTTCCCAACCATACCGACCACAAGCCCTCCAATACCGGCTCGATGGGTACCTTTTAATTTAAATTTCAGAGAGTGACATAACTGGGGCATAGGCCCCGCCAACACTTTTAACCATATATGTGGTTGCCCATTCAATACTGACACACCACAAGGAAATCTCCAACATCCAACCGGCGGCACTACCAAGCTTCTGCCCTCCTATGACAAATAAAAATCAGAAAATACAGTACATCAAGAAAAGACAAATGATACAACTCCAAAAAACAGAGGGTGGGTGACGATCCTGGTCCAAAATGGAGGCACTTCCTGTTTGGCCAGGCTAAATGGCTTCCTAAGCCCCTCCCCTCACTTACAGATACGCCCCCACTTACCTCATCCTGACATCCCAGGCCAGTTCCCTGGGTCAAGCTGCCCTCCTCCTAGCCTGCGTCCCAGATCCAGGCATTCCAGTTTTATGCTTTAGAATGACAGCAGCCTGTGAGCAAAATCTTTTTACAACTCAGTCTTTGAGCATCTGTCACAGACACCTCAACAAACTCTATATTCAAAAACAACTAAACAAGGGCTACATTCTCTGGGTAAAGTAGGACTTTCCAGAATTCAGGTATGCAATACCTATTTAGACAATCCTTTAAAAAGCAAAAGAGGGCAATAAGTAAAATGAGCTGCAATGTCAGACAACAATTCTCATAGTTTATTGATGCTTGCTAGCTACAGAAAACAAGTTGTATATGTGTGGGGTCTAGAGTTTGACTTTGCAAGTAACTTAAAAATTAACTAATTGAAAAATGTAATAATTTCTGATATTGTGTGCCTGAGTGTCACTTATGCCTTCCTATAGGTCATATATATATATATATATATATATATATATATAGACTTAGCCAGTATGTACTAGCCCTGGCAGTGAAGCTGGATACGTGGCAGCATACAGATAGATTATTTAATGCGAATTGTATTATGGGAACAGAAGACACTTTCTGCAGACAGTAACTGGTGGTTATACAGCGATAGTTTTGAAAAAGCTTTTATAATCCAGTGTGAACACCAGACAAATTCATTTCCCTTTTACTTGTAGAACTTCAATTTAGACTCAAGCACTTACATTACAGCAATGAGCACACACAGTTCCTTGCAGGCAAGATTCTTCTCATTAACACAAGTGTTCTCTTCTTTTATTTTACAAATAAGTAAGAATGCTGTTTGTCAAAATAGAAATTACCCAATGCCGGGAAATGAGCTGAACCTACAAATGTTTATTAAGAATGCACCAAACGTTGGCACATACAGTTCATGTGTCTTTGTTTTCAATTAGTTCCATTTTCATCTATTGTATACTGTGTAATACTGTTTTAATAAACTTTTCTTGATTAGTTTTAAGACTTCTGAGTTTCTTTTCTTTCTTCTCATCTTCCATTTATTATTTTCAGGATCTGGCATATCACAATAAAGACATTTGTGTTTAGTTACAGTGGTCTAAACAGATAGGTTGGAATCCTGAAATGCGTTTATACTATGTTTTCTCTGCGTAAACTAGAGCATTACATTTCTTATGTATTTAAAAGGACAGTAAATGCAAAAATGTGATTTCATGAGGATTACTTTTTTCATATGGAAGAGTGCAAAAACCATTTAGGTGTTTCTTACACCCAAGATCAAAGATATAGTATTATATTTATTTGGATATATTTATTTTTATTTGTGCCTACCTGGTGGTCCTGCCGGTAAGTTATATCTCCAAAGACCACTTGTCATAAAGGTACAACATTTACTCACAAATAGTGATTGCCGAACATTTTGTTTGCGAGCAGGCAGATTGTACTTTAGAAAAGTCCTACGTCCGCCAGTTTGTGGGGAAATTCTAATTTGAATGGCACTTCCGGTGCCTGGAATGCACGGTTTATTATTTCAATCACTGGATGTGACGTCACTGATGTCACTTCCGAGCTTGAAGCGGATTTTTCATTAGAAGCCCGGGTTCTCTCTCTTCCTCCGGTGGGATCTTTCTAATCCTGATCTGGGCGGTGGAAAAATAATAATCTTCCTCTCACTGGCGAACGTGGTGCGTCGAACACCCCTACTGTTGGCCGGCTAGAAGGAAATCGAACATTCCTTGCGGACAGTTCGGCCATCACTACTCACAAATAAAGAATGCATGAGTAACATGTCAGCTCTTGAGAAACTTAAGACAACTGCTAGTTAAGCTTACCAAGGATGAATAGAGTTGCCAAATTTCTGTAGAAACTGCATATTTCCACAGAAATGACACAACAATCTCTGCATAGTACATGAGGTTAACTACCAAAGGCCAAATTTTTCTAACATCAATGGGTTTAAAATTGCTCTTGAGAGTAAACTTATGGTAGCCATACACGCGTCAATTTAAACCATAGTACCATCAAATACAGATGGATGGAAATACCTAGAAAACTCAACCAAAACTTATTGATTTTTGAAGAAAGTCAAATTAAAAAATCTAACCATGTATGCCCACACTTAAGTTACTTTAAAAATTTGAACCCTTATACCTGCATGGACCAAAGTAGCTGTTGCTTTTCTGCTATCTGACTATTTATTTAGGAAGACATTTGTCATTACAATAACATAATAATAGACATATATATACCGTATATGCCGGCGTATAAGACGACTTTTCAGTACCTTAAAATCCTGCCC
>CM070033.1:99472536-99492746 GCA_036250615.1 Ptychadena robeensis
ATATATATATATATATATATATATATATCTTGAAAACTGCCCCAGCCTAAAAACAAAAAGGAAGTTATAAGCATTTGCATAATGACATCCTACCTATTCAAACCATTTCAAATTCATTCATTTCTAGGAGCATGGGGGTGGTGAGGCAGTATGCCAACCACCCAGCTAACTATCCTTTTAAACCTAACCTCATTGTTGGATGACTGGAAAAATTTATGTCTAAAGCTGGGCATAGACAGGCCGATTCCTGCCTGACCACCGATCGGATGCCATGTGTGTCCCCGCATCTGACCGGGATTGGGTCAGCAGGAAATCGGGTGCACTAGCTTGCCAGGTTGAACTAAAATCTGCCGTCATGTTGGATAGCACAGTGATACGACATGATGGATCATTTTGATCCGATCCCATTAGTTCGGATGGGGACGAAGTAATGGGCGGCACACAAAAGGTGTCGGCCGATTCTCTGCACTAGCGGCCGTGCATGATGATGTCATCACGCCCGCTAGGTCGGGTCGGCAGTTGACAGGAAATCATCCTGTCTATGCCCAGCTTTAGTAATATATCAGCCCTTGCAATTACACTTGGGAACACTCCATCGGCTGATAGAACTGAGATAGCCTGGATGAATTTTTCCATGCATAAATGCCACATGGGAGATTTTAAAAAAACTTTCATGGAAACCGCGAACATGTACATGATTATAGAGACATTGACTGCATATCATTAGTTCTAACAGACAGCTAGTACACCTAGTTTAGTAGTCACTACCATAAAACCAGAATCTTTGGGTTAAAGAATTAGTAGACCCAAGTAAGACAAATTAACTAATTGACCAGAACTTTCCTGGAAAATCTTCATGACACTGCGAAGATTAAGTACCTTTCTTCAATTTTAGCTAATGAAATGAGTCTTGTTTAAGACTTTAGTTGTAATTTAATGTATGATTTATTAAGTTTGCACTATATTTTCTAAAAATCTCAGGTGTATTGTTCCTGTGCTTTTCATAGTAATTGACTTGCTCTTTATGTAAATGTTCTAATCATTATTCTCTATGATCTATATTTGATTGGTTTTAATGACACCACATTTTCATTACAGCAATATATTCATGCCATGAAAAAAAAATCTTTAGTTATTTTAAATTTTTGCAGTTGTTCTGAAAAATTGCTAGAAGCCATATTCCATAACTGTATTTTAAGTTCTAATTATTTCTCTTGCAGTGTGAATCATGTGCGTTTCGTCTCCCGGAAGCCAATGTGAGTAGACATCTATTGCACTTTGCAAACATATATAGAACAGCCCACAGCAGAAGATCGAGTTTTTATCTTCATAAACAAAGTATTCATTTAAAAAAATTTCATTTCTCCCATAATAAATCAACATATTCTAATGGTCTTGGATTGGATGCTAAATGTTCTAGTTTTAATTCAAGAATTCTTTATTAAAGAAAAGTACAGTAACAAGAATACAAAACTAAATTGTCAAGTAAAAATTGTTGATTTAAGATATTTTCAGATATAAAAATTTGCCTAGCCATGTGCATCATTATGATATAATGTTTTATGCCTACAAATTACTATAAACCAATATGAAGGGTACAAGAGGTCTCAGCTGCTCTTCCTTCCAGCCAGGAGTGTAGCTAGAAATGACTGGGCCCCATATCAAAAGTTTGTATGCAGGCCCCCCTTCCCAACCTGTATCTCCAATCCCTGCCCTTCCAGGAGTGGTGGCCCCCCTTGTGAATATGGGCCCCATAGCACTGCTTTAGTGGTTCATTCGCCCCTGCTTCCAGCAAATGGGGGGGGATAGAAGGTAGGAGAGTTTCTGAGATTTCTGTTGTGGCTCCTTGTGATCAACACACCCCACCCCCATACTAAGTGGTGGCTTTTTAGCTGCAAACATTTGACAGCAACTGGCCTAGAATTTAGCTTTGAAGCAAACCTGTCACAAACCTTTGTAAACTAAACTGTGTATAAGTGTATAATAAAAATACCAAAAGTGAAAATTACAAAGGAGCCATAAGCGATACAGGCTTAGCAGATTTCACCATTATCTGTTAAAGTCTAAATTGATTCTGTACCCTTGTCCCTCAGAACCCTCCTTCTTGGGCAAATAGGCTTTCAAGTTTGCTAAAAGTTAGTATTAATATAGGATTGATGGAATCAGTATATCTTTTCACTAGAAAGTTGAGATTACATTTACAGTAAGGGATGCACACAAATTTTCCCCACAATTTTGTGTCTTATATGGTAAATACACCACATGATTCAGTAGCTTGTAGAACCACCTTTAACAAAAATAACATAAAGTAATTGTCTCTTTTAAGTCTCTTACATCATTGGTAAAAAAATCTTGTCTTTTTAATACTATAGATTCCAATTCATTAAGGTTTGCAGGCATCCACAGCTCTGTTAAGGTCCATTTGAAAAAATAAAAAAGAATAACACAATGTGATATATCATGTGTTTAGGTCCATCTGAAATGGTACTTACCGGTATACACTTTTAAGACCAGGTGCTTTATTATTATGTCCTGAAATTATAGCTATAACTTACCAACTGATCTATATCCCTGCATATACCTGTCACGCACCCCCCTAGTGGCCGGACCGCGCAGAGGCCTCCCAATCGATTTCAACACACAGAGAGTCCAACTAGGTCGGTACAATCAGTGCACCGGAATCGCCGGAATTGGGCCGCAGTCAGACCATAAAGGGGAGCATGCAATTTACAGGACCAGAAATAACAAAAGTTTTGGTATCACTGCCACCATCCCATTTAAATCGGGAAAAGGGAAACCCGTTCTGATTACTATAAACGTCTAGGTAGCGACTCTTCAGAAAGCTAGGGAAGCGTTCTGCGGTATTCAAAGCAGGTATGAGGCTGAGAGAAATGATTTAAGAGTCATTTATTTTATGCAATACAAGTAATTCAAATATACAATAATTATTAAAATCAATAATTAAAGAGAGTGTAGACCAGTGTAAATAAAAAAGGAAAAAACAGAAGAAATGATACTTAAGGTTGCTGAAGAAGAGTGTCCATTTGTAGGGGAAAGTCCAAGAATTATAAGTCCAAAATGAAATGGCCACCAGCACTATGGTCCTCTGTTGATGCTCTTCAGGTGATGGTAAAATCATGCTCGCCTTGTGTTTTAAGGATGAACAATCCTGGGCGGGTTTTGAGATCCGGCCCCCATGGGCGTTATTATATTTTTGGAGGGATACGACGTCCCAAAATATGACACAATCCATATTTTGGCCCATGGCCATGGTACACAGATGATAATGGCATTTCCAAACTCCCCAGAAATTATCGGTCACATTAATACCAAACATTAATAAAATGGCATATCCAGTCATGAAGAAAGGTTATAACTTTGAGCCAGTCCATGCCAGAAGTACATATTCTATATCAGGGTATCCGGCTGGGTCAGGCAAATACGCTGATATAGGTTTCATAACTGTATCAGGTATGGTGTCCACCAAAATTATAACAGACTTTACTAGTGTGGCTGGTGCCGGTTGTCATATGAGAGTGATTTTACGTTCCTTTGTAAGACCAGATGTAGGGATACACTTAGAACCTTATCTTATCTGCCTCCCAGACTATACAGCAGCCCCCAGCAGGGTGCTAGAGTTGGACCTTTTAAGTTCCACTGGGGGTGAAATGACACCTCTATGACACTTGCAGCAATCACTTTTGAAGTTTACGACCCTCCTAGAGGAAAGACCACACTCTATTTAAATATGAAAGGCCTTCAGTGTCAAATACAGGGAGATATATAATATTCCTACAGATTCAATACCAATATGATGTATTAACACAGGGAGGCTGGATGACCTCACGGTTCATCCGTGACACCTCCCCCCTAGGATCACGGCTAGACGTCTGTCCGCACGACGGATGGCGTCGCTGCTAACCCAAGGTCCCCATTGCAACGGGATAGTCCATCCGCATTCTGGTGGCGGCTGCCAGACTTGTGCTGTATGGTAAAATCGTACTGCTGCAGCGAGAAACTCCAGCGCAAGAGTTTGCCGTTGGATCCAGCAGGTTTACGGTTTAGCCGTACAGATAGGATTGCAATTTCTGTAGGACCCACACAATCGCTAGACATTCCTTTTCTGTCGTTGAGAAAGAAAAGGAATGTCTTGGAAGAAGTTTCCGGCTCAAGTACAGAATAGGGTGCTCGTCCCCCTTTTCATCCACGGACTGCGGCCGAGACATAATCGGATGTCATCAGTTGACTCTGAACCGGCGACTGAATCCGGGGCTTGAGCACGCGCGCTAGGCCAAGCGCCTTCTTTAGGGCGGCTAGGTGTTCTCACACTCGGTGGTCCCGTAACAATTTTTGGTTGCTTCTTGCTCGGGCATCAGTCAGGGCTTTCGCGAGGGAAAACTGTAGGATGGGATCACAAATTTCATTAGTGCCGCGGTGCCCAGACCGCCTACCTGCTTCTTCGTGATGGCTCAAGCTAGATGCGTCGACCTGTTCCCCCCGTCTTCAGGTTTCAGGGTTGGTTCCCTCCACTCGTGACCCTAATGACTGGACCTCCGTCTGCCAATTGCGCTTTACTTTCCTTAACTGTCAAATTGCACGACACCTCTCCAGTAACCTGTGGACAGATGTTTGAGCCTTCCTCCACAGGTGGGCTGGAACACCGCAATATCTCCAGATATTCCACAGCAAACCCTTGCTTCCTTCCCCAAGGGCTCGTCGTGAACCCGAAGAACGCCCGAAGGGATGTAAAAGGCTGACTTCTTTCTGCCGCGCTTCAGGTGCAAGAGGATCTGCCGTAACACACCACTCCGTCCAGATCCATGATGATCGATACCTGGGGCGGCCCGCAGCTTCTCTGCATTCTCATGCACAATGCATGGTGTACGCTCTGTAGTGTTACGGGACGGGCGTTCACTCCGGTAGTCCCACGCAAAACCGAGTTGTCTGGGTTGAATCCTTTCTTGGGTACCAAGAAATGCGGTGGCCCGCTCAGGGACTACAGGACATTGAACTACCCCTAATTCGAACATCTTCTTATCTCCACGCCCCACTTTTCGCTGCATGTCTGCCTCACTTCTGGCGAGACCCGTCAGCGGATTGCCTGATGGGGGATGGGTTCCAGTTTCTAACCCTGGTGAAGCGCCAAATTGGGTTCGCCCCGGGATGTTTGAGAAGGTAGTGTTGGTTCCCGCCTACGCTTCTGTACTGCTCTCGCTACTGCTCTCTCTTGGGGCAGGGAGCGCGGTTTGACATTTATGTCACTTTCCTGTCTCTTGGGTGTCACCAAGCGATCTACAAGGGGGTCTGTCGCATCCTGCTCTAACCGCTCAACACGGGGCAACACATACCTGGGTCCGGTCATGTGGCCTTCAACATATAATGTGGAAGTTGTTCTCTTCCTACCTCATTGACTAGGTACTCAGGGGTTTAAACCGTTACTATGGTGTATGTCCCTCCCAACGGCTTGTAACTTGTTGTGCCGTACTGGAGGAGAGCATACACCTTGTCTCCTATTTTAAATTATCGGTCTCCTTGTCAGTCCTCCAGCAAGCCCTGGGGGGAGTGCGGCGCCGTCGGGATCCCCGGTCTGGTTAGTGGGGTCCCCGGCGGCGCAGCCTCTCCCCCAGGATGAGACATACCGGGGAGTAGGGGGTACACCCCAACCATGGGGGTAACCCGGTCCGGGTCTGGCTCTGCACGCAGCAGCGTGCAGAGCGATGGCCGCCGCGATTGGCGCATCTGCGCATGCGTTGAGTCTGAGTTGCGACGCGTGCACGCGCACGAGCGTGCACCATTTAAAGTGACATACACCCTCCTCTCTCTGCAGTCATTTCCTGTAGAGGGGAGGGGTGGGTAATCAGTAGGCTATAAAATCCTGGGTCATTCAATGTTAGAGTGCTGTTGATTGCAGTTCAGTTGTGTCCAAGTGCTTTATGCGATTCCCAATCCCTCTCTTGATAGACCTCCCTTGTACCGAACCCTGGCTTGTTTTTCTCGTTGACCTACCTCCGGAAATCCCGACCTAGCACTCCTCCTGGACTACTCTCTGATTGCCGCCCTGCCCTGACCCTCTGCCTGTCCGCTACCTCGCTGACCTCTCCTACCCAAGTGACCTCGGAAACCGTTTGACCATTCTTGTGTTCATCCTACTCCCAGTGGGGTAGGTCTCACCCGTACCTCCGTCCACACCAGTGGTACTAGCGATAGGGGGGAGACCTGTCCTGCCTGCCGCAGAAGTCCCGGTGCCCCCCTCAAGGGACATCGGCCCATCTCCCATTAGGGGGCCTCTGGGTTGAAGACCAGGCCTCCATGGACACAGTACTCCCCTCTGTCATTGGTAAGATCCGTCACACCCCGGTGTGGGCGTAACACTCGCTGCAGTGTGGTCATACCATAAATTTTGCTTTGCCTGGCTTGGGCCATATTTTCGGTTGCTATGGCAGATAGTGACTCCATTTTGTCCCTGAACTTGGGAGGACGTTAATCGACTACAGAGACATCCGCGGGGTCCACTTTGCCCTCCCACGTCTCCCGTCTCAGCTGTAGTGGTTCCTCCACGTTCCTACCGTAAAGAGTTCAAACGGGGAGAATCGTGGGACTCTTGCGGCACCACCCTGTAGGCAAACAACAGATGAGGCAGGTATTGTGCCAGTCCCCACCTGCGACTCAACAAACTGGCAAGCATTGCTTTAAAACGCTTAAAGCGTGTCGCACAGGCCGTTGGTCTGCGGGTGGTACAGCTGAGACGAGGTGCTTCATCTGAATCTTGCCGCCAGCGTCCATTAGTTGACAAAACTGGGGCCCCTGAATCTGTAGCTCTCCGCAGGGAACCCTACTCTGAGAACATGGTAATTAGGCGCGTCCGCTACCTTGGTCCGCTCTCAGGAGAGAGGGGCAATCGCGTCGAAATCGAGTTGCTAATCCACAGGGTTAAATTACCTTTTGCCACTGTGGCTGGGCATGGCAGGTCCATTAGTCGACTCCACTCGGTGAAAGGGCTCACTTATGATTGGCAGTGGACACGGGAGCCTTGCGCGGATTCCCACCCGTTTTACCTTCTGACAGACCGTACAGGGAGCGACAATATTGTCACATCTATCTCATCCTGGGCCAGAAGAAATGTCCCTAATACGCTAAAGCGGGGTCTCAACTCGCAGGCCCGCGGGTCATTTGGCGGCCTCGGGATCTTGTTTGCGGCCCGCCTAGGATACTCTGCATCATCATACTCTGTTTAGATCCTAGCACTGAAAGCGATCGGCAGGGGGATCCGGAATTTCTCTCCTTCTTAACGTCTGTGTTTGTAAACACCTGTGCGACCTCAGCCTTGAGATGTCCCAGAGACGTGCTTGTAGTCCGGCCGGCTGTGGGCTCTGGCTCGGCAGCAGGTGGAGTGGCGGCAGCTTTGGTTCTCCCAGTGCCGTGTACGGACGGGCTGCGCTCTCTGGGGGGTCACCTGTGGAAGTGATAGAAGCAATCGCTCCTGTGGTGCCCGGCAAGAGAACGTGCGCGGGACTGCGTCATGAGCGCGCTGCCCTATTACTGTAGCGGAGTGGTGAGAGGATTCGGCAGAGGCTCCAAGGAGCTGGGCATCCCCACAGGTGAGGGGGCTGGAATGGGCGCCATAACCCTGCTCATGTGTACATGTCGGACATGACTCCTGGCTCCCGGTAATCTCTGCCATCCATGCCGGGAGAAGAGGTCATGGCAGAAGGTAGACCTTATAATCCTTAGCGGCCCAGCCTCATCCTGACTTTGCCTCCTGGGCCCCACAGAAATTGATGAGACCCCTAGGCTTTCTAAAGGGTCCTGCGGATCCCTAAGTGCCCTGCCAGGGGAATGTCATGGGCGGACTTGAGCACATGCCCGCGGAATGCACGAGGTACCACAAGCAATTTGGTACTCACGGCCATGTCATCTTCGGTGGGTTGTATTGCCTCGCTATACAACTTCCCACCTTTCCAGTACACTTTGAACTTGGCCCCGTCCGCGAGGGGCTCAGAAGCCTGCCTTCTGAGATCCTCGAGGCTAGGGTCGGTCTGGAGTGCTTGCACAAATGCAGCACTGTCCATTTCAGCTCGCTGGCCTGTGGCATACGAGGCCTGAGGCTGAAGCTCACCCTCCCTGGGGTCAGAGGAGTTGGAGTAGGCCGGAGCTCTACTAATACAATGTGTTAATCATGTGTCCATTTGAACCGCATTTTCTTAAGAAGGATTTTTGTAAATAAAAATAAATCCATACTTTTATCAAAATGTGGCATTAGCATATTGGTCAGTAGTCAGTATAGGAAAATAACAATGTAATACTTACTAGTGTCGATCACGAATATTCAAATTGCAAATTTGTATTTAGAATATCGACACTTTGAGAGTTCGTTAAGATCTCGAATATAGTGCTGTATCTTTGTAATCACAAATATTCAAGTTTGTTATATCAGTAGTGTTGATCGTGAAAATATGCGAATATTGGCACTTTTTATTGTGAGAAGCTTTTTCGCAGTGTAGGTAATAATGACTGGAGATCATGAACTCTAATATTTTAGAATTTGTTGCAAATATTAGGTGAAAAATTCACAATATTTTGCAAATACGAATATTGCCCATGCGACTCACCACTAATACTTTAAACAATAAAGGTATTGTTTTATACACAAACACTTACTGCCATGTCTATTCTACACTGACACATAGGTTATACTGAAATCCTATATTACATTGTCAAATAGAATACTATAGTAATTAGTGAAAACAACAGACAAGGTGCCTAGCAACCAGCCATGTGCTGACATATTCCATTCCCCACATTTTTGAATAACTAGTTTATTCTTTATTACCATAAAGATACAGAAGCATTATTGTTAACCTAGAATTAGTGTCCCTGAATGATTCACCTACGTGACTATGTAGACAGATGATTTAACATGGAAAAAATGTTAGAACAAAAGCAGCTGTGCATTTCTTCCAGGTGATGTTCACAAATATAAGTCTCTAACATATACACCTCTTAATGTATACACTGGTATGTAGTCAGACATGACCTGAGGGGTGCAAATGTCGCCTGTGTGCTTACTTAATCTCAGGTCATCGCCTGGGGGCACAAGGTGTGCCGTAAACTAGCAAAACTCAATGGAAAAAATAATAAAGTCATTAATAAAAACAAGAATGTATTCGACTTTCAGGAGCATCAGCCAGCTTCCCTTGCACACTACGGGATACATTTAGCAGCACTTCAAGTCTAGGCCTGACCAATTCAGCTTGTTTTCTGCTTGTGTGAGTTTTGATAAAAGGTAGATAGATAAAACACATACCACCAAACAGAAAATGGTTTGTAGAAGTGAGAAAAGAAAATAACAGAGCGCTGTCAGACGGCCAGAAGAGATGTTCGAGATATAAGTGTGATCACAGATAAAGTCTATATAGCTGCTTCTCTAGTCTATAAACAGACAACATAGAAATAGTTCCTATCTATTGATTATAATTACCTGCTTAAAGGAACCCCACTAGGAAGGAACATTTCTACACCACTGTTTTTGACCTTGTCTCTTGCTTCAGTACTTGGATTTAATGACCTGTAACAAATATGCAAATGAGAAATCTGACTTTACTCTGACTTATTTAATCTGCATCCTTGTTCACTAAAATAAGAGGATTAAACTAGTGGATCCAACTGGCAACCATACTAGCAAGACTAGTATTTCTTAAGGCAGCCAAAGATGGTTAGATTTTCCAGCTTATTTTTCAGCAGACCGATCTGTGTGATCACGCACGGCTGGTCATGCCCATCGAAAGTAATGCAATCAGCCAAAAAATTCTGGACATGTCCGTAAATTCTCCTAAATTTTAAGAATTAGATTCCGATTTTGCGGCAGATGGACAGCTGTGAGCACATCAGCACTCCTGCCCACAATAGGGGTGGGAATTAGGAGAGAGAGTAACCCTCCCTCACAATTTACCATCCCTCTTCTGCACTTACCCATTTGTTCCAGAAATGACGTAGCGGGGTGCCATTTCAGGTATTTAGACACTTCTCGGTGGCACTTCCGTGTTCCAAATACCGGAAGCAACACCTCTCCCATTCCGAGCATTACCTGCAATAAGATTGCAACATGCATCATATGTCCGGTATCATCAGCCTTTAGCCTCTATGCTATGCACACGCCCATAAACAAAGCAGTAGATGTATGCTATTTGCTACTACATGTGTTGGCAGTGAGATATGAATTAGAAAAAAAAAATCAATATTGTGGTTTTTCTGTTTTCCAATTGTTTACAATTCATATAAAACAGAACTATTAGTTTTCTGTTTTTGTCTATGAACAAAAAAAATTAATTTGGACACCCAGTAAATAACTATAGCTCTGTGAAAATATTAGATGAATATCAAGTTATTTGAAGACAACATGTTAACTGACTTTACCATGTGGAAAGTCTCAGTGGGATTATTTCCTGTACATTGGTTTTGTGTATTTATGCAAATAATAGGGCTTTGGGGTTCATTCTCATTTTTGTTTTCTCTGCAGGTCTCTGCAGGACCACCTGGCCCCAGGGTAAGTATCTGTTTATAAATTAATTCGTAGTTATTATAGTTGCATCAAAAATGCTTTCAAGCTTTGGAAGTTAACTGCTTGTTGGACTTTCATTTGATTAGAATGAGAGTTTGGTTTTGTTTATTAAACAGTAGACCATGTTTCAAAATAGCTGACCAGGTCTAACTGCTGGCCTCAGCACTGGAAAAAAGGAATGAGAGATTGCCTTTATTTTTTTATTCTACCTAAATTTTGCTGTAGAATTGTGTAAAATATACAATTATTCTGATTTTTGTTCATATGTGTATTGAAGTCGATGACGGATGACTTTTCAAGGTCATTTTAAAGCTCCTGAACATGGTACTTTAATTAAACGTGCTGGATAGATTGGGAGCACCTGCGATGACATATCTACAGTAAAGATTTAAATTGATTTACATTTTAAACAAATGTTTAAACATATTCCGGAAAATATTTAAAAGCTAGTGAGTTACTAGACATTGGAATTTAGCTTATAAAGAACCCAATGCTTTGATCAATAACAGGTTGTTGTCAATTGTCAACTGGTGCTATCACTTTAATGTGTACAAATTTGGCCTGGAAAATCTTATAATGTTAGCTATTTGGTATATGTGGGGCCGCAGCACAGATTACTTTGACATATTGTAACAAAATATTTAATAAACTTTTTTGAGGACTGTCCTAAAACTCTATAAAACCCCCAAATATTAGTAGTGGCAATCATCCTGTATGTACCCAGCATGAATATATTACAATAAATTATAAATATATTACATTGGAATTCACATCAATATTTCCCATCCAACAACATGTGCATGAAGAAGAAAAACATTTTTGCAGGTTTGTTTTGTAATTCAGATCACCCTCGCTGCAGTAGCATACAACCAAATTGTTTTAGGTCATTTGGTCATTAAACTCTGCCCGCCTTGAGCATTTGATCTCGCTCCAACGAAATGTCGAACAAGGAATCTGACATGTTGGTAAATCCCTGTTCAATCACCATTACATTGAATGGGGACCCTCGATCCCCATTCAAAGTATAGGCTAGGGATCAAGCACCCAAAGTTCACCATCGTTCAGAAATCGATGTGTGTATGGGTACCTTGACTCTACTACCTTGCATTTCTGGACTATTTTTTAATGGTGTCCTACTTAAATAAAATGTTGATTCTTTTCTTTCTTCTGTTTTCTTTTGAAGTACAAGATAAAACATGCAAAACAAAACTAAACTTGATAAAAGTCAGTTGTGTACTTATTGGTTATGCATAGTCTTATAATTCAGGTAGAAAATGTCGACAGGAGGTCTTTGAAGAATTTTCCTACAGAAGTTGTCTGCACAAGTTTGATTTCATCTTGTAACTTTGGTGGGATTTTTCTAACACAGCCATACAGTACTTTGGAATTTTCCTCCGCAGTTTTGTGCTACGCTGAATCTTTTTACTAAAATAAAGTTGTCCATGCACTGAAGATAGTAAATACTTTACTACTGCCTACGATGCTGAATACTGCTCCGATAAAAAGAAAAGACATTGATGTTAGGATCAGCAGGAGGGACAGTAGAGAACATAAGAGATTGACACTCTAGATTTCTAGATCGGAGCGTTATTCAGTGGCATGGGCATTATGTTTTCAGACTAGAAAAAAACAACTTTATTAATCAAATTATATTAATATGGTCTATAGCAGCTAATAACACCCCTTAAAATAATATGTAAAGTGTATGGGATGGTAAATTGTATTAATTGCTGTTTGGTGCAAGGGGCCTTATATGTCTGTCATTTTAGCACATCTAACTCTCTACACAGGGTGCACATAACTTTGTTAGTGAGCTCTTCAGGTGAGTACCAGGAGATGGTGTTTGGTACTCACCCCATATGTAGGGTGCCTCACTGTCTCCCTCACTGTCCCCCACATCAGCCTCCTGCATGGTAGATTCTGTTGCAGATAGACCTCCCTGTTCCTGATTGATCCTCCGATTAGCTGTCTCCATCCACAGGTCACCAGCTGGCTTTGGGTCAAATGTAACTCTCACAGTACAACACGTTTGAACCCCTAGATCTCATACCTCAGTAGTACAACCCTGAAATTTTCTGGCTTAGTAACTAACCCCTGAGACTACCTGCAGTCCAAATGTCACCCTTTCATAGTCATATTCCAACTGCAACACAGTGCTTTTCTCTTGTCAGATTTTACTTTTACATATGCCTATTCTGACTTTCATCCCCCAGATCTCCAACAACCTAAGATGTCCAATCGATTTTTTCTGGATTAGTAATTTACATTGCCAATTTCACACCCTAACTGCAACCTTTCATAGTTATTCATGTTTCCCTACGGTTATACAAGTGACATAAACTGTATACATTTACATTTAGCTGTGGCCACCCAGACACGGAGTGCCTCCAAGTTGTTAGTACGCATATGAGCTTTGTAACAATAATGCAAGTACACATAGCTAGTTTTTGGCCCTTTTTGAGTACCAGAGTACCACATATGTGCACCCCTGTCTGTACTTTAACACCCTTCTTAACAAAACATCTGAGATTACTGTATTCAATTTATTTTTAATGATCTAGCACATTGCCTCCAAATGGAAAAGGGCTGCTTATTGGAAGTAAGCCTTTTAGACATATGTGGTATCGCATATCATATAGTTATTTTGCAATAAAGTGAATGTCGAACATATGGGCTATGATGAGACTGCTATGCTGCCTGCAATATGTAATATACAGTGAAAATGTTTCCTGTGGAATGATAAATTAAAATCATAAAGTCTAGTTTTAGGTCCAACACATGCAGTGCATTTCCTTATCTGCCTTGTACTATTCCAGCTAGTCACATCTGTTACTCTGTATCTGCCACCCAGGTGCTATGGTCTATAATAAACTTTGTTTCACTCTGTGTAGGTTGTATTGTCTTTGTACTTTATATTTATGGATGGATCTGTTTTACCTCAAAATAAATCCTATTCTTCTATAATGTTCTACTAAGCACAGACAGTGTAAGATGTAATACGACTAACTTAAGATGATGAAAAGCATTTTTAAACATATCATTGGAATGTCATCCATTTGTAGCAGGAGACATTTTGCACTTGGTACATAATATGCATATTACAGTTATTGTCAATAGGAAAAGGAGCAGAATCATTTTCCTTTAGTAAATCATATAGATTATGAGACAAACAACAATTCAACAATGCATAGGTCCTCACATCCAAATCAGAGCTCATAAATCACAATGCCATACAGGGAAACTATGATCACAGCCATCATGCTGAATTATATCGAATTCTTCATCCTGCCTGTTATTTTTGAATTATAAAGCATCCATTGTCAAAATGTTCTAAGTACAGGTAATTGCTGGTTATGTAAAATAGTATACAATTGCTTTATAACATCATATTTGTAAGCATTATCTTGTAATATTTGAGTAATTTTCACATATACAATTTTTTATCCCTTTCTACTTTAGGGTCATAAAGGTGAAAGAGGGCAGTCTGGAACTTATGGGCCTAAAGGAGAGAGAGGGGAACGAGTAAGTTTTATTTTTTTCCATTGAGATTTATTAGAATAATTGTATAAATAAAGCTCCCAAAACACCTTAAGCTAGCCCCACAAATGGCTCGATGAAGTAACAGATAAGAGGAACATCGGGCGCCATGTGCGCTCACGGATCCCGATTTTCCTCTTATCTTTTACTTCATCTGAGCCATCCACGGTTCCTTTGATCCTGCTCGACCAAAAAGGTTTCCAACATGCTGGAAAACCTTGGTCGAAATCCATTACATTAAATAGGGGACAGCGCTGTCCCCATCCAATGTAATGGACAGGCTAAGCTACGTCTCTGTCTGAAGGGGGCGTGGCCAGCACGGACCCAGCTCTGACAGAAGAGAGGGGGGGCTGGCTGCAGGTGGGCTAAAGCAGCCCGCCTGCAGCCAGCCAGAGAAGCTGGCTGCCAGGGGACCGGGAAACTGGGTCCCCATCGTACGATGATTGATGTGCCCATGTGGGGCACATTGATTACTGTACAATTGACCCGCGATCAATCACAGCGTGGTGACATCACCACGCTGTAATTGATCACCGGTCAATTGCACTGGAATCTACCCCTGTGTGGCCAGCTTTACAATCTTTGCATACACTCTCTGTACAATCCACTTTTCTTTTACCAAAACCATGTAATATGAAGACCTTTCTAAACCTTCCAATCACTATGTATTCTATAAGGGAGGCCCCTATACTACATAGTTGGTAGATCTAAAGGAAATTGTATGGATTGATCTAAAGGTGTATGGGGGGGGCTTAAGACTATATATAATTTAATGTATGAAGTATGTTGGCAAATGCTTGAGTGGGTATTCCAGAAGCTTGAGTGCTTATGCTGCCCAGCAGACCAGTATTCATAGTTATACCCCATGGCCCTACATCTAAATCAACTCATTTAGTCTGTTTTTGCACTATATCCTCTACCATATGTTTTTCTATTTCCAAAGATCTGATATATCACAATGATCTCAAGACACCTGTCTTTGTTTTTTTGAACTGGAAATATGTGGGGCAGTTGTTGCAGTTCATGGAACATGGCGATATACCCAACACACAACATACATTAGAGAGAAGTCTATGGGTCTACTCCAAATGATATTAGATGTAGGAGAGGATTTGTTTTGTATTAAAATATGCTATTTAGATAGAAAATGGAATTTGTTCACATAAAATCATATGTTGTTATGTTTTGACTTCTCCATTTGTCCTTTGTAAAGGTTTTTTGGTAGTACAGCATGTCAGGTCCAGACACATCAACATTACTTCTCTAGTGGGGAAATGGAATGATAAAATGTGCTCATACATTTTGACATGTAGTTTGAGATTTGGCTAGTGTGTGGGATATAGGGAAAGTATTGTATATCCTTACTGTTATCTTATCAGAGTTGTGTTCTTACAAGACCATGAACAAATGTGTCATGTCTAGTGTAATAAAAGTCATGTGCCCTTGATGTAACTTAAACATT
This sequence comes from Ptychadena robeensis, assembly GCA_036250615.1. Lineage (NCBI taxonomy): Eukaryota > Metazoa > Chordata > Amphibia > Anura > Ptychadenidae > Ptychadena > Ptychadena robeensis. Next base: position 99,488,094 of record CM070033.1, read on the forward strand.
GTAAAACAGCACTTCAAGGCAAGAGTGTTCATCAAATGCTACCATGCAGTTATTCTTCTATGTATCGTACATAATGGGCATGATAGCTAACTAATCTAAGCAAAATCACATACATAACTATGTAACCCCAGTACTGCAAGTTTGTAACTCTTTCTGCATATCTAAGGAACATAAAAAAGCTAATGTTTAGCCTAATGTTTAGATAGTCATTCAGTATCTCAAATGTATATTCACATATATGCCACCATTTTAAGGGTATGCCATTGCTTTGCTTCAGCAGACTATAGCAAACATATATATATATATATATATATATATATAAAGTTTTTACCCGAAAATAAGACAGTGTTTTATATTAATTATGGCTCCCAGAGATGCCCAAGTCCTATTTTCGGGGGATATCTTATTGTTACATGAAGAAGAATACGGCACTGGGGTATCAGGGTGGGGGGTCACTTAAAATTAAACAGGGGGATCAGAGGGGGAAATCAAAATGGCACAGGAGACTCAGAGGGGGATTACCATTTTATTAACCCCTTCTGATCCTCCTGTGTCATTTTGATTGCCACCTCTGATCCCCCCTGTCCAGAGTTACAGTACCGTATCTTCAGGGGTGCCTTATTTTCAGGGGGATGCCTTATATTTCAGCATGAGGCACAAATGTAAGGGTGCTTTTTTTATATATATATTGAATGCCCTTTTTAATTTATCTTCTTTCCAAATAGGGGGCAGATTGCATCCGAACCTCATCAGATGGACCCCTTCAGGTAAGTGTTATGCTCAAGAGGAAACCTCATATTTTTATCCTTTACTGAATCCTTCATCTATGTGTGCAATGCTTAGTTTATAATATAATTTATTCCCTTGAATGGGATATATTATTCTCTATTAGTCTGATGGAATTTGCTATTACCTTGTTTTCATATATTATTCACAAAATAACCGTCATTGTTTCCTCTCTTTTAATTTTTCATAGTGTGCTGAAGGTGTAAAAGGGGAGAAAGGAGAGCGAGGAGTGGGGGTGAGTATATGCCATGATTGCTAATTAATATTGTTTCCAGTGACTGCATTGCCTTTTTGCTATGCAAAATGGAAACAAAGGCCTTTTTTGAAGGCACAGAGCACAGTATCCCCTTGCTGCTAATAACTAAATGTTTCTTTGCGCTATTGAAACTGAACTGTGAGGTTGAATCTGATTACTTGCTCTAGATTAGGAGCGTTTTATTCTATATTGTTTTCCAGGAATGCTACTGTGTTAATGCAGTGTCAACTAAGTGTGTCTTAGCTCTTAAATAGCGAAGGAATAGATTTATGGAAAGAAAATTGTATGTAAGGCATGAGTTATAGGATCCTGTGAGCTATAGTTTAGCTGAAAAATTCTCAGGAGTAGCGTATTTCTTGACAAAAAAATATATTTCTTTACCTACACTATAACTTTCTATAATATTTATATAATATCACATACAAACTTGTTTTCTATTACAAAAGTATGAAGTTAAGCTTTTAATTACTTTGCTTACATTGCACTGCCTGTGATATTTATTATGACCTTAACCACTTGTTGAGTTTCTGGTGTTGATTCTCATATTATATTATTCAGTTGGTGCCACTCATAACTACAACGCAGCAGTTCTATACTTTAAAATGCACAATGCTTGCTAATTGTTTTAGCTATTTAAAAAAAGAGCCTTGGTAAAATAATATAACAAATATTTTCTGTACAGTCCTGGTCAAAAGTTTTGAGAATGACACAAATATTAGTTTCACAAAGTTTGCTGCTAAACTTCAGCAAACTTAGATCTTTGTTGCAGTTGTTTCTGTGATGTACTGAAATATAATTTTAAGCCCTTCATACATTTCAAATGCTTTTATTGACAATTACATGAGATTTAAGCAAAGAGTCAGTATTTGCAGTGTTGGTCCTTCTTTTTTAGGACCTCTGCAATTCAACTTGGCATGCTCTCTCAACTTTTGGGCCAAATCCTGACTGATACAACCCATTCTTTCATAATCACTTCATTGAGTTTGTCAGAATTAGTTGGTTTTTGTTTGTCCACCCGCCTCTTGAGGAATGACCACAAGTTCTCAATGGGATTAAGATCTGGGGAAATTCCAGGCCATGGATGCAAAATTTCAACGTTTTGGTCCCCGAGCCACTTAGTTATCACTTTTGCCTTATGGCACGGTGCTCCGCCGTGCTGGAAAATGCATTGTTCTTCACCAAACTGTTGTTGGATTGTTGGAAGAAGTTGCTGTTGGAGGGTGTTTTGGTACCATTCTTTTTTCATGGCTGTGTTTTGGGCAAAATTGTGAGTGAGCCCACTCCCTCCCTTGGATGAGAAGCAACCCCACACATGAATGGTCTCAGAATGCCTTACTGTTGGCATGACACAGGACTGATGGTAGCGCTCACCTTTTCTTATCCAGACAAACCATTTTCCAGATGCCCCAAACAATCAGAAAGAGGCTTCATGGGAGAATATGACTTTGCCCCAGTCCTCAGCAGTCCAGTCACCATACTTTCTGCAGAAGATCAATCTGTCCCTGATGTTTTTTTGGAAGAGAAGTGGCTTCTTTGCTGCCCTTTTGACACCAGGCCATCTTCCAAAAGTCTTTGCCTCACTGTGCGTGCAGATGCGTTCACACCTGCCTGCTGCCATTCCTGAGCAACCTCTGCACTGGTGGCACTCCAATCCCGCAGCTGAATCATCTTTAGGAGACGATCCTGGCACTTGCTGGATTTTTTGGGGGGGATTTTGTTAATTTTCATGGCAAAGAAGGATTATGCAATTCATCTGAACACTTTTCATAACATTCTTGAGTATATGCAAATTGCTATTATAAAAGCATAAGCAGCAACTTTTTGAATTTCAAATATTTGTGTCATGTCTCAAAAGTTTTGACCAGGACTGTATAAACAGTTAGAAACTAGTCATTAGTTTCATTATATGGACACTAGAGGGTGCTAGGGACTGGCACATTCAAACTTGGACTGATTATAACTATAATATAAGTATCTGAACCAGCTTCCATCACACATAACCCCAATCTGTCCTAGCTTTCTTGGCCCTCTTTCATCCTCATTATACTCAGAATAAAATGTATCTGTTGCAAACACAGAAATGCAAACTGTCACGATTTTCTGTCTAATTTTAGTGCGCATGCCAAAAGCAATCGCGCAGTCGATTTTGTCAAAAATCGAACAGAAAAACGATCGTTCACGGATCAGTTCTGATTGAGAATTTTAATAAGAAGCAAAGGACTCGAGTGCTGTTAGTTGTCTCATGCGATCGTTTTAGGCGATCCATCTATGAATCTTGTAGAAATTACCTTTGTTTGTGTGCTGTTGGTCACTGGCCAGTTCCTCAGCTAACACCACTCCAAACCCATAAATGTGTGCATTTAAGACTTTCAGGATAGAATCGCCCAGAAATTGAATGCATGGAATGTTGCAGTTTGCGATTGTTTTCACAAATTAAAATCGATTCCGGAATTGGATGCGCGATCTGATTAAAAAACGATTGCAGGAAAATTGTGACTAGTATGCCCAGCTTAAGTCCCACTTCTGTGGGATGAAACAAGTTTAAACTTTAAAGCCCCCCATTCACCTTTAGATGACACTATACAATGTCCTTTAGATCTACAAACAACTGTGTAGTATAGTGGCCTCCCTGATAGAATACATAGCAATTGGAAGGTTTAGAAAGGTCCTCACATTACATGGTCTTGATGCACAGAAATTGCATGGTAAGATTGTAAGGTGTAAGGGGGCCTGAAATAGGTTGTGTATACTCAGAAAATTGGGTTTTCATTTAGCTGTGTGTATAACAGTAAAGGGTCAAAACCATTCCCAATCCCTAAGGGAGAACAAGGAATTCCACAGTTCCGACCAGATGCCCTGTCGCTGATGGATAATTTACCCTCACCCTTTTCTCTGGTGGCAACTTTTACATTTTAGATTTCTCTTATTTCGATTTCAGTGACAGTGAAATGGCAAATAGAAGAGTATATTTCTTAAATAGGGATGCAGACAAACAATAAAACAAAATAAAAATCTACCCCCACTCTACTCTGTATTGTTTTTCAATTTAAATACACATAAGCAAAACTTTAAATAAAATGTTTGGGTTTAAGAATTTCCTAAAATTGGCTATTTACTTGAAAGTTAACTGTGTTTACACAAAAGTCTAGTGTTGACCTTCCAAGAATACATCTGGTCTTGCACAATTCACAGCCACCATGTTTAATAGAGTTACAAACAGCATTTTCTCCTTTTATTAATAGTCTAGTGAATAAATAGATAAAAGCTTTACAAAACAAAACAATACTTTGACTATTACTCATGATACACAATATGGTTAAACCTGCTTAATATTTTGATTGGCAGTCTTTGTTTGGCAGTAAACACAATATGCAGAGAAAAGGGTGAAATCCCACACTCAAAAAAGTCTTAAAAAGCTTTAATGACCAAAACAAACAACAAGAGAAAGCCTCAGGCACCTCTGTGGGCTCAGCTCATCATTGCCCAGTATTGTTCATGCTCTCCCAAAATCATAATGCACATGATTAGTGGGGGGCTGTTTTAACTTGGCTTAGGTTACCAAGGTGTCCCCTCTATAAATCACAAAAAGAGTGAAACATGTTTTCTATTAC
>CM070033.1:99501622-99515238 GCA_036250615.1 Ptychadena robeensis
AACCGCTTTAAAGTAAATTTCAAATCTGTTATACAATTGTAATCAAACTAATTTCTGCTTATGTCTACTTTCACAGGGAACCTCAGGTACTGACGGCTTGAAGGGTGAAAAGGTAAGTGAGCAAATGTTACCTGGAGAAATGTGTGCCAAGCAGAGAGCTAGTTCAGAATCTACTTCATTAAACCATTTACTGTATTCTGTTTTAAGCTAAAATGTAGAATATGGATGAATAATGTGAAGAAAGGAAACAAAGTGAAATGTTATGAGAGATATGACTATATGGCGGGTGAAAATGGAGTGAATTTCCTGTAGAAGGAGAGTGATTTGTAGACTATAAGCTCACATTCAGGTGTAGACAGGAGCCGGATACATTCCAACGAATGTAATAAAGAATAGCTCATCTGTGGTAATAATATGAGCTTGCAGCTACGATTCTCAGCATTTAGATGAAGTTGTCAGGGCGCGCGTCGGAACATGCAAATGCACTTGAAAGATAAAATAAAAACCATGTTCATCGAACAATGACCCAAGTAGGGCTGTCATGTGAAGTAAACAGCCTAAATGTGATTGAATAATACAGGTACAAATACCTAAATGTAAAAAGAGGCAGTAAAAAAAAAAAGTTCCTGTATTTAGCCAGAAGAGCTGGTACCTATGATAAGGGTTGTTTAGTGCAGGGGTGTCACACTCAAACACAGAGGGACCAAAAATGTGAATCTTGGACACAGCCAAGGGCCAACTTATTTGTTGATATTTATTGTGAACAATTGAGACAGTTTTTCCTTTTCGTCAGATATAAGGATGAATCTTTTCAAATAGAAACAAACATATGTAATGCCTAAACATTAAATGTGGAACAAGAGATTTAATGTCAAATACAATACATATCTATACCATTCATTTCTTTAAAAAAACAATCTTGTGGGCTAACATGACAGATGTGGCCCCCAGAACTCCTGGTTTAGACCCTTAATGAAGTGGAATGGAGTGGCATGAATTCTAGAACTGTCATCTGCAATTCCAGATTTTGCCTATAGTGCCACCTACTGGCGGAAATTGATATTGCAGAATGTATGAAATTACATACACTTGCCAAAGTCTGCCAATCCTATGTATTGTTCTATACCCACATGTTTAAATGTTGCTGAAAAAGGTGTTCCTTATTCTTTTAACTATAATATGCTAAATTGCAGCCACCATGATAGTTGGACAATCTCAGTAGGCCACTACAGTCTACGGACCAAAGCTTTTTCTGGTGTGATTAAAACATATATTATTGATCTTTTGGAACATTAATTTTGCTTTACCATAAATGTTATTACTCATTTAATCTCTTCCAGGGAGATTCCTGTACAGCTTGCCTAGAATATCCAGCCCTTGCGAATTTACTTAACCCAGGCACTAAAGGTGGGCCAGTAACTGGACTACCTGGCCGTCCGGTTAGTATTTCTTCATCATCCTGAGAAATGATTGTGCATGCAGTATATAGATATTTACCAAACTGTTTTGTGTAAAACATATTGTTAATCCTTATATGTTTCATTTAAATATTGATTCAGAGTCAGAATTTAGGAACACCTTTGTGCACACTTCATTGGGGTGTCAGGCTAGTTGCTGAATAAAAACTGTGGAGTGTTTTGATGCAAATAATTATGTTTGGTAGTGGAAGAACTGGGAGTACTCCTTGAGTTAACACAGCAGGTATTCACAAGACGAATGGAGCAAATATAAGATGAATTGCTAGGGTTTATAAAATGTAAACATCTACTGGGGACCACAGGTATATCTAACTGTGATATGCTCATTTATATATTAAATATCTGCAAAATATTCAATTAAAAGTGTTGCACAACAAAGGTAATGGAGTAAACTAACCCAAGAATGACCAAAGGTCATATGTAATAGGACTTTTATTTTTATAACTGTGTATATATATATATATATATACACAGCACATCCGGAAAGTATTCACAGCGCTGACCCAGAAAACTTACCCTAAATTACAATCAGGGATAATCACCTATCCCCAGCGAGCTCATGGCTATGGTCTCACCGATCTCTTCAGGGGTGTCATCGATGTGAATCGGGGGGGGGGGGGGGGGGGGGGGGGGGTGTGGCTGCGGCACTATTGACATTGACCTACATGTTATGGAGGTAGCTTCTGCTTTTTTCTGCACATCCTCAGAATCATCAATTATGTCTAGGGGAAGGGAGAGCTGAGAAAAAGTGGTCACAGGGGTAAAGCTCAGGAGATTTAAGTCCGTCTGTGGTAAATTCAGTTGATTGGACATGATTTGGAAAGGCAAACGCCTATCTATATAATGTCACAAAGTTGACAGTTCATGTCAGAACAAAAACCAAGCATGAAGTCAAAGGAATTGTCTATAGACCTCAGACACGATTGTCTCAAGGCACAAATCTGGGAAGGTTACAGAAAAGCCTCTGCTGCTTTAAAGGACCCAATTAGCATAGCCAATCATGGTAGAGGCAGAGACTGTATGCAGCCGATCCACAGAGAGAGAAGGTTTCTGTGTGCCTCAACCTGTGTGCGCGCACTCTACTGGCAGCATCCCCGCCAATACCCCGCCAATACTGCCAGAGACTTCATACATGCCGAAACACAGCCTCTGACTGGCCAGGAAATACATGTCGGTTGCAGCTTCTCTCTGGAGTGTACACAGAGAGATGACTAATCTACTCATTTCAGGAGCCTGTCCATAAATGCCCTATATCCCTTATCCTGCTCCCGTTTTTACAAATAATAATAAGTGTTATTTTCAGCACTTCATATTCAGAGGTTCCATATGTTGCAAATATATCTTTTTTAGATATTCAGATTAGTGTAGTGTTGTTTTGTTTTGTTTTTTGCTTGCTTCGCTTTTACTGGAATAAATACATTAGTACACAGCCAAAACACAGTGGGGTCACCTTTTTAGTTGTGGGGGTAAAGTACACAAAGTACACTAACAAAATGTGTTTTATTGTATACCTGAAAGACCATAAGGGGAGGCAGGTCTTACATACACTGTAAGGCAGGGGCGGCAGGGTCACACTTTCAGTCTGTTTCATGAGTTGTAATTAACATATGAACATTATTAGCAAGAAGTCCTGAACTTATTGCCAGATTATCATTTCCGGCAGCTAATAATTAGTTATACATAGTTCTTTCATTTCCGCATAATTTGCTTCCTGGATCTGTGCCAAAGTTAATGATTCATATTGAATATCACTTATTTATGGTGCAAAGGTTTTTTTTTTATCTGTCTGATTTAGGGATTTAGGAATTTTATCAGTCATTTTAATGCTAGTTGAGAGTATTTTAGAAACTTTACATAAGTGCAAATAGTTTTACTGATGCACTTCTTTTTCTAGATATAATAATAATGAAAAATAATGATATATAAATTATGCATTTACTAAAGCTGGGAAAAAAATAAATGAATATTTTCTCAAAATATGGTTTGCAAAACTGTTGCAGCTGGTAAACATATATTTTGTAGGTTGGCAATTTTTTTATTGGCTAGCTCATGGGTGGGCAAACTTTTTGACTTATGGGCCACAAAAAGGGTTTTTAAATGTGACATAGGGGCCGGACCAATAGCCTGCAAGGGTCGCCCGGCATAGGGGGTCTTATGTCCTCATAGATAGGACAGGATATTTAAAAAAAGAAAATATGTTAAATAAAAAAAATAAAGTAGAAGCTTTTGATAGAGAAGCTTAAACATTCTATTGCAGGCAAACTATGGCCTCAAGGAAACAATTCAAACAATTATCCTCTAGATGTTATCCTCAATTATTGCAGGAAATGAGGGGAGCCAGAGCGTCCAGACACCAAGGTGACAAAGGGCCAAACTAAAGGACTAAAGGGCCAGTTTTGTCACCCGGGCCTTAGTTTGCCCACATCTGGGCTAGCCCCATGAGAGCATATGTCATCAGTGAGTAAATAAATTATCATGTAGTCATGAAGTGGCAGCTGTCACCATGGTGGAATTATCACACCAATGTCATCTGTTGAAGACAAGATGGAGCATAGGACAAGTGTAGCTCTACCGACTATTCCATACTTTTTGGATTCTGTGCCTTTGGAATTGTGGAACAGAGATGGTTGATTTTTTCAACTATCTAACTTTGTGAGTTTATTGCAAAGTTCGTACATTTTTTTTATCATCACCAAAATTGCTGGCGATGTAAAGAAGAGTTGTAGAAACAGTACAAAAAAAGTGTAGTTTTTGCATAAATTAAGTTCACTTTCAACCTTAAATCTCCAAAATTCTGCACATGAAACAATGATCATGGGCTTTCCAATTGACTTACAAAGTCAGCTAGTCAAAATTTAACAAATTTACCATCTCTATTGGGGAATAGTAGCTACTAAATGTTTGTGTTAGCAAGGCATAGAAGAGCAATAAACCTACAAAATCAGGATACATGGAGTGCCATAAAGACAGATAAAGCTTCAGGCTAGGACTCCACTATGCGCTGGGATCTGCTGATGTCTACGCAAGCCTCAGTTGCATTCAAGTGGATGCGGATCGCTGCTTCGACATCAACTTGATGGAGTCTTGGACCAACGGATTTGGAGCCCTGACAGGCAGTGGAGAGAGCCCTGTCATAGCCCCATTGCCGCCAATGGGCGGCTTTGTGCACTGCGTTACAATCCCTGCGTTTAGCACATGTGGATCACTAGCCTTAATAGCACTGTAGACTAGCACTGATAAGGCTTCAATATATATTGGTGCAGTACACTATTATAAATTATGGTAACTATAATAAAAATCTGTTTAATTTTACAGGGACCGCGTGGTACAGATGGACTTTCAGGGCCTAAAGGAGAAAAGGTGATTTAAGAATATTATGATAAATAACCAACTGGCTATTAATGAATGAGCGTTCCTACCATGCATCATGCGTAAAAGGAGCCTGAAAGAAAGTGGTTGTCTTGCCAAAAAATTCAATTATCTGCCATCATTAAAAACACACTGTTCAAAAATGACAGCATAATACACACACTTTTCATTCTAACACTGTCTCTTCCTCACGTATGTATGTTTTCTGTGTATGCGTGTGTGTATATAAATAATTTCATTATGTCCCTAAAAAGCTCATTATTCTGAATGACATACTTCTATGCTTCCTATGTTTCTCAGCCACTGGTGAGGTGATGGCAAGGGGTATCTTTGTTTTATTTGTTCTACTAGATGTTTCTCTGGGCTTTGGGTGGCATATAACATATGGGGGACATATGAAAAAAATTTAAATATCATGCATACAAAAGCCAGACAATACTTTTCATTATACACGTTTTTAGTTCCATAATCCCTATACACAACATACACACTACCACACATTGATTAAAATTAATACACATTAGTTATAGCATTGTATATGATTGTACCAGTGGCTGAGCATATAAAGCAACTTTAAAGTGTCTATCAGAGTGATCACATCTTTGATAGATATTCTATTGCTTTTTTTTACAAATGTGTTTCACACAGGGAGATCGTGGACCAGAAGGGCCATCTGGAAAAGCAGTAAGTACAATATTACTCCTACATTAGTTCTTTATTTTAATGTTATGTGTCAATTGGCATCTATAACTACATTTTGGGTGTTGTGGTATAAAACAACATAGTGAAATCTAAAGCCAATTCCACAAACTCACTTCTAAGATTTTATGTATTGATGCAAAGTAAAACATGTAGTCAATAAATTAGTCCTTAAGTCTAAACTTTAGTATACAACAAATAGCATATTGAGTCAATATTTTTTTTCTGGACTAAATGCTGAAGTTGTGTGAAAAATGTGTATACTACTAGCTTTTCCATAGGTAGTAACTTGTAAATAGCAATCATGTGCTGGTAGTCAAATTACTTCATCAACTACCGTGTTTCCCCAAATATAAGACAATGTCTTATATACATTTTTGCTCCCAAAAAACACCTTATTTTCGGGGGATGTCTTTTTTTTTCCTTGAAGAAGAATACAGCACTGGGGTATCAGGGTGGGGGGATGACTTAAAATCACACAGGGGGGATCAGAGGGGGGAATCAAAATGGCACAGGAGACTCAAAGTGGGGGATTACCATTCTAGTAACCCATTCTTATCCTCCTGTGTCATTTTGATTGACCCCTCTGATCCCCCCTGTCCAGAGCTACAGTGCCCTATCTTCGGTGTGCCTTATTTTCAAGGGGATGCCTTATATTTCAGCGTGAGGCAAAAATGTAAGGGTGCCTTATTTTTGGGGGAAACAGGGTAATAATCAGCTTGTGTGAATACTTCTGTAAAAAGCAGAAGTTTTCACAGTTTACTAGTAAGGAGTATTCAGGCTTATGGTAATGAGAAAATATTTCAGTAATGATCTTCATGTTGTTTCTGCCAATTCATCTAGAAAGGATTATTAAGCCAAAAAGATTATAATGTACAGAAAGTTGCCATTTGTCCAAAGTCTCAGCATGTTAAAGCTAGCCATACACGTGTCGGATTCCATGGCCAATTGATTACTCACCCAATTGATTCCGGCGATCATGTTGGTTCTCTGTCGGATCCAATTCTGAGCCCCCGATCAATTGGACGCGATCATTCGGACAAGGTGGTATGCAATTGGGTGAGTGATCAATTGGCCATGGAATCCAACACGTGTATGGCTAGCTTAAATGTTTGTGCCATTATAGTTCATGGCAGGCTTAGAAAAAGTCTGAACAGATATGTTTTTCCATGAGAACACCTTTTCTTTCTAAAACGAACATGGCAACAAGTTAGATTTTAAATGTAAATAAACCACAAGGAGTAATGTGTTTTGGTAAGACCAAAGGTGAAATGTTTTGCCATAATGGACAGGACCATACCTGGCAAAAAACCCAATATAGCATTGCAAATACCTCACACCAACTGTCAAGCATTGCAGTGCAGAAGTATGATTTGGGTGTTTTTTTTTTGTAGGGACTTGTCCTTCCTGCTACCTGTTCTGTATTATTTTTCATTCATGTCTGCCCACCACACTCCTAACAGCAAAACCCCCACGCGATCACCAACTACCCCTTAATATGCCTATAAGGGGGGCTTTGTGATTACCTGTAAGGGGCTACCTTTAAGGGAGGATCTGACTACTTATATGGATGGGGCTTTGTGGCTACAAATAAGCAGCGGCTCTGGGTCTACCATCAAGGGAGGGGCTGTATGGTTATCTTTAAGGGGAGCTCTGTGACTAAAATAACAACATGCAAACCTGACTTGCCCAAACTTTCCAAGGAGATGCAAAAACTTTGTTCACAGGGGTTGTCAGTCATTGTCGTCACACTATATTGTAAGTACATTGTAGGGGTCGTCAGTCATTGTCCTCACAGTATATTGTTATACATTTAACATTATACATTTAAAAAAATTGTTATTAAGTATTATATCAAGTTTTAAGCTCAACTAAGACTTATTAAGTTTATTAAGTTAATTTTAGAGAAGGTTTTTAGGGAATGAAGACATAATTTTGACAGCACAAAACCCCTCCGGCTCTCAACATGTATTTCAAGCGCTATACTGTTGCGATTTGGCTCTTTGGTCGAATAAGTTTGCCTACCACTGACCTTAACCATACTCCTCATCTGTTTATCAAAGTGTTCTTAAGAAAATGTAAGGAGTTTGTATGACATAAAAGCTTGGCTTGAATTGAGTCATTGCACCAGGACAAATATCTGGAAAAAAATTAAGTTGTTGAAATGGCCCACAGAAAGTCCAAAAATTTAAATAAACTGACAAAAACTGTAGGCCAAAAGTTTTGATAACACCATGGAAGCATAGGCTTAAGCCCTAGTTGGAGTGTAAACTAAAACCTTTAAAAAAGTTTTATAACAATTTTATGACCAATAATTTTGATTGTATTCTAGGGGATACCTGGAACTACTGGAATGACAGGTCCCTCTGGACCCAAAGGAGAAAAGGTCAGACATAACTGATTTCTTTAAACTGCTTTTGATGGTTATTAGTAACTTTCTATTGGCAAAGTATCTTGTTTCTCCTGTATGCCTTGTTTTCTTTTGCAGGGAGAGCAATGCAGCATCTGTCCAAGTCTTCCAGCTGAAGTGACAAAGCCTGATACAATCTATGCCGTGCCAGGGACCCCAGGAGAAAAAGGAGAAAGGGGAGAACCTGGAACTGGACTTCCAGGGAAGAATGTGAGTAGCATTTACTGATGAAATCACTTTAGAAGAATAAGCACTGGGCACACATAAAGCTTAGAACAGGCCAGAGGAAAGGAAATAAAACTTTTAAATATCTAGTTTCATTTGGAATAAGACATTAGACCTTTTTTGTATTATATGCCATCTGATTATTGCACATGGTTTAGATACTTACTTAACCAAAAAAATCATAGAAGTAATAATTATATATTATATATATATAAATTCTTATGAATGAATTCAGGCCACATCAAAGGGTGAAAAACGCTCAGCATTGAAGTCATCTCAATGGTACCATCTGCCAATCTTATGCCCCATGATGTCCTCAAAATATTGCCTTTATTCTAAATTAAGAAGTAGTAATAACAGTTGAGCCATTTCCCAAGCCCTGAAACAGTCAGTCAGTGGGGGTCAATTACAGGATTGAGAGAAAGTCAGCAGCAACCGTAACTTAAATCAATAAAATGTAACAGTTGGCAGAAGTGCAATGTATAACAATGTGTATATTTAAACCCAATTAATGAAATGTTCTTCAATCTTTAACCAAATTTTTTACTTCAGAAGTCATCCATCATTTATTTTTAATTATATCTTTCAATAAAAAAATAATCTGTTCATGGCGGGAAGGTCCCACTATAGGGTGACAGCTGTCGCCAAATTGCACTTTTTTGTTTCCACGGCATACAGGCTTGTAGTAGAGTATATAATTATCGACTTCCGAAACAAGCTTTTGCAAATGCCACACAGCCATCAATGGCATGCATGCAGACAGACAGAAAAGTGTGACAAAAAGGCTACAGAACATCCGCAGCACTTTTTACAAATACAAATTTGCATATAAAAAAAGGTAGACACGTATGTTGATTATTGATTATTAGTGAGATGCCACACAGGTTATGACACAGGAGGAGTAGAGGACCCTGCCTGACCAGGCTTACAATCTAATAGGTTGGGGGACAGAGTATAAGGCAGGTGGGTGGGATGGGACTGGCATGGTGGTGATGTTAGGAATGATTTTATGGGTAGGCCAGACTGAACAGGCAAGTTTTCAGGAAATTTTTTAAAAGTTGTTTATAAAAACAACTTTTAGAAAAAATTATATAAATTGTTTATAAAACATAGTTCTTTTAGCAAACTAATTGTCATTTGAGATTCATACCTATACATTTATTTGTTATTCATGCAGCATTGGAATCTTCTACAATGCAGAGTCCACAATCATGTCAACTATCTCTTTGAGAAGCTTACAATCCATTTTTCCTGCCATAGTACTATGTCACTAATGCTGGGCATAAACAGGTAGATTCCCATAAGACTGATGCCCAGACCGACGTCATCGGGCTGCGCTCAAACTTCATCGATATCAAGGCACAGGACTGCTGCGTCATTGATATCGCCTGCTACTTTGGATTGGGACCCCCGGTCCAAAGTAATGGAAATTGAACAGGGTTTTCCAACACGTTGGAACCCTGTTCAGTTGAGCTTGAAAGAAGGCTGGATGGCTCGAATTTTGTAATAGATTCAAGCACAATCAAGCAGAGTGAACGCCCACAACACTTGAAATCTATTAAGAAATCGAGCTGTGTATGCCCAGCTTAACAAAGTCATGTTTTAAAAGAACAATGCACTGAGAATGTATGGGGGCTGCCATTGGTCGATTCTTACACTAATGCTGGCCATACACATACCGATAAACGGCCGGATTTTAATCTGACCGACGGGCGTGCGCGCTCTCGCCGTCGGTCAGGTTAAAATCCGGCCGTTTATCGGCATGTCCCCACATGGGGCGACAGATGCCTGTCGCCCCACTTCTCAGCCGGCCAGAGATCTGACATGTCGGAAAATCTGAGCCGATGGGAGCCGATTGCCATAAGCAGCAATGAAGACGGCGTCTCCATCGCTGCTTATGGCACACAAAGGGTGCCTGGCCGATTGTGGGGCCCCAGAATGCAATGGGAGGCTAACGTGATGACGTCATCACGTTAGCCTCCCGGAGCGACATCGGGGGTAGTCTGCCTGCACACATCGGCGTGTGTATGGCAGGCATAAGAGTACTTCCATTCTTATTTAGCCAATGCTTCTGAACACTTTTATATCCAGCTTCTCTAAGGGTGGGAGCCATTGACAGCTCCTTCCTGAAGACAGTTAACAAAGGCAACATAATAATCTTAGCACAAACGTATTGTAGGAATCATCCTTATTAACTAAAGGTACTCTGCCACGGCATGGAGTTGCTTTTGTATTCACAGGCATTCTCATTGTCCAACCTACTGCAAATAAAAGCTTGTTGTAATGCAGATCCAGTAGCTAAAATCATATTCATTAGATGACCTAGACCTGGTACAGAAGTCAAAAAAGACAGAGAAACTTTGGAGGTTCTCTTCTTTTGACTTTTTTTTACTTTAGCTGTTGAAATATCTCTTTTCTATGTGTAGGAAGATTAAAAGTAGTTTCAGACCTAGCATCTTTAAAGGTTTTGTGTTTGCTGATTTTCAACACCATATTATACTCATTCACATTACAGCTTATGCAAAAGTTTTTTTAGCTTTGGTCCTTCCCAGCTACAATATGCAGAAAAAAAGATCCTATATTTTATTTGCCTATATTTTGTAACTGTCATCATTTACTTGGAAATAGTTTCTCTGTACATCGGTTATGTTCTGAAATTTGAGCCATGCTAATGCATAGAACGGATTAATTTCTTTTTTCTTTTTCTTTTTTTTTTTTTTTTTATCATTTCTTTTTTTTTTGCCTACAGGGTATGCCAGGTGATGTTGGAGCAAAAGGGCAGAAGGTATGTTGGTGATGGAATGAATATAAACTGTATGACTTACTAACTGCGTCTTAGTCAATACTCTATATTTGAATATTCAAATTTATATAATTTTTTTGACTAGGGTGAGTCTGGCAACCAAGGGGATGCTGGAATTCCAGGTACAACAGGTGTACCCGGTCTACCTGGAGTACCAGGAGTCCAAGGGCCTCTTGGATTCAAAGGAGAGAAGGTATGATAATGTACAAGAAGATTGAACTTATATAGTATTATACAGTAACAGCATTTTTGAATGAAATGTAAGGGCATATTTGACTTACATAATGACATTTTATGTCTTCTTTTCATCGGGTTACAGGGAGATGCATGTGACTCCTGTCCAGTAGTCATAGATGGAAACAAAGATGTTGTTGGTATACCTGGCAAACCAGGACCTAAAGGGGACCAGGGTCCTCCTGGAATTGGACAGACAGGAAAATCGGTATGTCATAAATGTGGAGTGGACTATAAAATACTCCATTTGTCTTTTTTCTCTAACTATTTTGTTCTTCTTTAGGGGGAACCAGGAATGCCTGGGGTTCAAGGGCCACCAGGACCTAAAGGAACTCAGGTAAATAAGTGACAATCTAGCATTTACTTTAGACATATATGACAGTTTTTTTATGGTTTAATGGTTCCTATTATTAGGAATATGCACCACAATTTAGCAGAATAGATTCTGGTATGGAAAGCATATTATTATCACATCATTGCATTTTGTTCCTATGTTATTTTTTAATCAATTGAAATTAATCAAAGCACAAAAAACTAATAATTCCAGGTTTTATAGTGCGTTACAATGCCTGTGGTATTGAATTTCAGATGGCATTATACCACATATTGCAACACATGATATTATTTTTCATTTTGCATGTTGATGCATATCCTAATATATGCACTGATATGCATTTTGATGTGCTTTGATTTCAACTATTGGTGTGCAAACAGCAGGCATTTGATCATCCGTCGTGATATAGATGTATATCTGATGAAACTGATGATAGCTTTACTTCTGGGAACAAAAAAAACCTTAGTTTAAAAAAATTGGCAAGTATGTGATATGTCCATCATCAGACCTGACAGCCAGCTATGCTGACCTGTTGGATCCCCTTTGCTAAATGAAAGTACTGCTACACTACAGTTAGAGTGTAGGGAACCCTTATTATAAGCTATCATTTAAGGGTCAAGTGAAGTATAGGTAGACCCTTTAGCATTAAAATATATAGTCTGTTTAAATAACAAAATATGACACCGTGAAGCTTTAATGTATCCACAAAGCATGTATTTAAAGTATTTGTGTATTTTTTAATGTTGCAACGGAAAAACATGCTCTTCCCCAAAGTAGTTTTTCCCCCAAAAACATAGTAGTTTAACTGCAATATAAGCAATTGTTAATTTTCAACTTGGTATTTCTGCTCATTCTCATAATTATTATTATTATTATTATTATTAAAAAAGATTACATGCAGTTATGTAACCTTTTGGGGTAAAACAAATATGTTTGTTTCCCTTTGGGTTTTATTTGTACTTGAAATAAGTTTTCTTATGAAATATATACATTCCTATGAAAAATCAAAAATAGTTGGCAGATGATCGAAGTGTGAATGTATTTCTTCTGTAAAGGGAGAAGAAGGCTTGATCAATGCTAAAAAACTATGTTATGCTCCCAATCTCTAGCAAACCTCTGCTGTAGTGAGACACATACACTCTATGATGCCATAGTAGTTTTTGCTTGCCAATTTAGGCCATGGTGTTTGGGTGAAGAGTAGGTTTGGTCTTAAAAGCTTCACTCAGGCAACTTGAATACTTTATATTTTTTATAGTCAGAACATTAAACATTTGCTGGATTATTCTGCTTAAAAAAAGTCACCTGGGAATATTATGAGAGGTTTTAATCTAAATATCAACTCAACATCTGCTGAAAAGCTGTTAAAAGCCACATCAGGACTAACTCTGAACCACATGTGAATGACAAACCACTGGCTGGGGATCACTGCTCAAAATGATAGCTAGCATCACATCATGGTTATTGCTTTAATGGCAGTTTCACACAGATTTCTGCTCTGCATCCTGATCTATTTCCTTTCGTTATCACTTCCAATATTAACAAGATACGGTAGTTCTTGTTCTTGTGTTGGCTGGCGCTATAACAACCTTGTGGCCTACTATGTCTATTATATATTAACCAAAGGAACTTTGTTGTTTTTGTTTTCTTTCAGGGGGAAACAGGGCTTCCAGGAGAAGGCATAAGAGGACCACAGGCAAGAAGAAGTTATTTGTTTCATAAGCAAATACCAAATGATTACATTTACAAAACAATAAAGTGAAATAATAGCACAAATACTGGTTATAGTTCCTGTATCAGGTTATAACATATGGTGTCTTCTATTATCTGTTTACAGGGAGAAAGAGGACTGCCTGGCCAAACTGGAAAAACTGTGAGTAATACCTATTACATGTTGTATCCAACTATGGCCCATCTTGAAAAATACATTTTATTAGTTATAAGTAGTGATGGCCCGAACTGTTCGCCGGAAAATTATTCGCGGCGAACATCGCATGTTCGCGTTCGCCCATCTTTTAACATTGCAGAAACTTTGACCCCTGTGAGTCACAGTCAGCAGACATAATC
>CM070033.1:99515338-99535945 GCA_036250615.1 Ptychadena robeensis
TTTTAAAATTGTGTGTAAGAGTATTTCCAATTGGACTACCCTGTTTTTGGGCGTTCAATCCCCGGATATACTCAATTGTACAGCCCAAACACTTGTTTATCAGTCCGACACAATAAAGACTTTTTATAAATACGTATGACTACTAGTCTGATCCATGTGCCCGCAATGCCGTCCATTTAGATTTCCAATTAGGCATTTATCCACCCTTGCCTACCAGGTGTTATGTATACGTAATAATTTTGCGGCTAGGGCACACATTATTAATCCTGTGACCCTGTCCCACCTTAGTTTTGTTTTATGTTACCTTTGTTTTTTAATGTTCACCTGCCCATTGAAGTCTATGGGGTTCGCCGGGTTCCCGGACATTTGCGGAGGTTCGCGTTCGCCATTCGCGAACATCAAATTCCGGGTTCGCGCCATCACTAGTTATAAGTTTAATTTATAAAAATATAAAAATTAACATGTTTATAGACTAGTTGACTTTTGATTAATTACTTATTTATTCTTTTGCTCTCTAAGGGACCTCCCGGACCACAGGGACCTCCAGGATTTATGGGCCCTAAAGGCGAAAAGGTAAAAAATCTTTCTCTAAAGTTATATATTTAATAGTTGTTAAACCTGTCATTTTTCATCATTGGACTGTTAAGCCCCTTGACCTTTTTCCAAAAGGCAGTTTAACTGTATGAAGAACTAGTGTTAGGGCTTGTGTCTACTGCTGATTACCTGTGCTGGAACTAACGCAAGGCAGATTACTTGCTACTCACAGGCAGTTTGCCCACAGCTTAGGGCAATGCGGCGGGAGTGCGCCCTATTTATGCAGCAGGGGAAAGATGGGCAAAGTCAGGGCCCAAAAAGCCTCAGGTGCTGTTTTCCCACGTCTTGGAGGCACCTCCATTGAAGATCTCCAGCGGCAACCCGTGGTGCTGCTTTAAAACAGCACTGCAGGCGTGCAGCTAAGAATACGCTTGTGTCCTCTCTGCATCTTTTTCCATGCTGCGGACGCGTGTCCGCACCAAGGAAAAAGACATAGTGGACACAAGCCCTTATAGATCATGCGACCCATACCATTCCTATGATAATTTCTGCAGAAAGGACAAAAAAACTTTTAGAAGTAACTTAGAATATTTCTTCTTCAGGGTAACACTGGACAAAAAGGTTCATTGGGAGACCCAGGGATTCCTGGAATGGGTGCTATGGGACCACCGGTGAGTATAGACTGTTCTTTATGTATAGACTGCTCTTTTAAAGTATATGTTTAATGATAAGCCTCTCTTTAATGCACCATTTTGCCATATATAGAAGGCCTTTCTTGGACACCTTATCAATACAGAAACACCTATAATAGTTATGGAGTCCTAACTATCCCACCTTTGAAGTGCCCTAAGCAGAGACAAAAGTTTCCTCATTGAACTATATATTTTTATCTACAGTGGATTTTATCAACAGTAAAAACAGCCTTTAAAAGCTGAATGAAAATCATACTCCAAAGCAGAAAGAGTTAAATTAGTCAAAGCTTTATAAATAGGCACCTGTGCTTTTAAAGTTTTTATCTTCTCTTCTTTCAGCAATACCCAGGATTGTGTTACACATCTTTCATACGACCCTTTCTTATCTTATGTTTTCACTGTAAAATATATCTTCTCTTTTCTTCTTTTTTAAAGCTTGGTGTAATAGTATATCAGTTTAGTATAAAAATAGAAGACACCATCAAATACTAAATCATGAATAATAGTTTTTGTATCCATAACAATTACATAACTATCTAAAATCTCAGTATTGTCAGCAGAAAAACAAAACTGTAAACTGTGCACAAATTGAGAAGCTCAAATAATATATCTGTCATTTGGCCTTTATCTGGATAAGGTCAGTTTTGCTCATTGTAATTCATAGCGATAAATCTTACAATAAAAGACTGAATCAGGTTGAAAAGAAGATACTTATAACCTTACAGTCACTAAATGTCCCTTTGTTAAGGGGGCACTTGAAATCATTTGACCCATACAGCATTTAGTAAACATTGGCTTTTATAAAGAAGAAGAACCTAAAAAAAAGTTAATAAATGATTTTATTTACCATACATGTTGGATTGTTTAAAAGTTAAACTGTCTACGCTAGAGGATTAAAAGCACTTTTAATGATATAATTCCGCTTCTGAAATAAATCTATAAAAATAGAAGTCGGGAGAGCAAATCTGAGAAAATCCAGGGGCATTGGATGTCTAAAGTCGACTCTTGTCCAACTGATATGGACCTTCTTTCCACGTAATTTCATGAATGGCCCCCATGTCTAGCTCCCTGTTAGGGGTCAGCCATTAGTATGCACTAGAGACTGCCAATCCATGTTGTGTCTGGTAAAGGTGCTACATGTCGTGGCATAAAGACTCTTACTCATGTGTCTTAACTCGTTATTAGATGTTTGCTCCTTTCTTCAATATAAGCTTATGTCTTACCAATGTCTTGCTCTTATGATGTCCGAATGTATGTTGTGTATGTATGCACTTATTGTGACTAATTGTAAGATGCAAACTATTTTATTAAGTTTATTGTTACAAAAAAAAATCATATTCAGATAACTTTTTTTTATTTGTGTTGCTGAGAAAACCTAAAAAGATTTTATCCTATATGCTTTAAACTATGAAAAAATTTCACCAGGGACGTGATGGGACACCAGGAAAACCAGGATATCCTGGAACTAATGGCAGAGCAGTAAGTAAAAGGCACACATGTGATGAGATCCATTATTTTATCAGTATCTCTTATTTCTCTATTGTGAAAGTGAAAATAATAATATCTGTGAATATAAATATATGCTTTGGGGAGGTGTACAAAGCCTGATTTAGAGCTATGCTATTTTCAAATGTTAATGGAGACTATTATCTTTTTTGTAATTTCAAAGCAAAAAAATTGAATGTGAACAATTTACCTCGTTTAAATATTTTCAAAAATAGGTATACTGTCATTTGTTATTTTTGTCTCTCCATGCTGTTGGCCTGACACCATAAAGATTGAACCTTCATCCAACCTTCAATAGACAGAGCTTTGTCAAGTCTTTCAATAGTGATTGTTCCATAACGTGATATGTTTTCCAGTCAGGCTATTCATATTTTCACAAAAAAAATTCTATAAAATTCCCATTTTCCATAATTGCTATTTCAGACTACCTAAAATATATATTTTTTAACTTTCTAAATATTTTGAAATAAAAATCAATATGTATTAGTTTAATATACATACATTTAATAAACTGTCATAATCACTATTGTATACCCTAAGCACTGTTGTGTGCTATATAAGACCACAAAACAACTATTCTACTGGCAAATGAGCCAACATCCCAAACATACATATACTAAAGGATGGCACCAGGAGGTTGAGAGAGACTCATCAACCCGGATTCAAGACAGATTCCCCCTGGGAAACCAGGGGCAAGGGGACTTTAAGGGCTCAAAGGAAGGATTGTAAACCAGATAACATTGTATGAAATACAGTACAGATTTATTAAGGATCAGTGGGCCGCAGGCCCAGACAACAACAACACAATGAGGCTCTATATTTGGTAACATGCATGGATATAGAGTATACAGTTGCAGATGGAAATGGTCCAAGTATTTGATGGATAACATTGCTGTCAACAAGTCTTTCAATAGTGATTGTGCCATAACGTGATATGTTTTCCAGTCAGGCTATTCATATTTTCACAAAAAAAATTCTATAAAATTCCCATTTTCCATAATTGCTATTTCAGACCACCTCAAATATATATTTTTTACCTTTCTAAATATTTTGAAATAAAAATCAATATGTATTAGTTTAATATACATACATTTAATATACTGTCAGTCACTATGGTTTACCCTAAGCACTGTTATATGTGTGCTATATAAGGATTGCAAACTTTACTGCAATCTTTACTGCAGTGTTGCTCTCACTGCACCAGGGATGTATTTAAATGCTGTTTGCCCAATTACAAAATTATGATTCCCCTAATTAGAATCTCAATTTGACCACACATCATTTATGATGCTATCCATTTTGTGCCCTATTCCTTGCTTGCTGGTGCTAGTGACACAGACCCCTAGTCATTGGGCATTTATTTTACAGAGGCCATGTAGCTTGCATCACTGCAGGGCCTACCCAGTTGATCTGTGTATGTGTGAACGTAGGGAGCTCTGAACCTTTTCATAACTTATCATCAGTGTGACATTCCATTACTGTGACAAACTAAATAACAACCTGCAAATTCACATAAAAAAACAAGTACATCACATGAAGAAGTCTTACTATCCTTTAGAATATAGAAATTCCAATAACTAATATTAATTTGTACTAAAATGTGACATTTTGTTTAGAATTTAAATTGGTGAGCATTAACTGAAGTCTTAGCTTCATGGTAAATTCTTGTTTCTTTGCATTATTTATCTGTTGTCATAGTTTCATGTCATCACTTTTATTCATTTAGGGAGAAAAGGGGGACAGAGGTGAAAAAGTAAGTATAATCTGCATTCCTAAAATGTAGTACCAACAATGAATAACCAGGGTAATGATGTTTTGGAAAGGGAGATGGCTAGTCCTGTCAAGGGTTGTCTATTATAGAGGGTATGATTTGTCTTGCCTGAAATAATTATAAGCAAATTACAGTTATGGATACAGTGCAGAAATGTAGTTTTTAACCTTATGTACAGGCGGCCATCAGAAAAAGTGGGAGAAAATAAATTTAGACATAACAAAAAGTAATGGCAAATCTTCTAATGGGCACACCTGTCCTGGGCACAAATTTCTTATCTCTATGGGTGATATTTTCACAATGGTATGCAAAACAAATGGCATGTGTTTTACTTAACCTTGCCTACATACAATTTAAATGAAAATGTTAATAATTTTTTTGAAAGAAATCCCCCAAAAACTGTAAAAAAAATAGGGCCTTTGTCATTGAACATTTAATTTCTTCCATTTTCATTTTAGGGAGAGGGCGGAGTATGTACGTGTCCTCCTGGACCATGGATGGTAAGTATGTCCTTCTAATTGGAATGGCCGTGACTCATTAATCATCATTAACTGGTTCATTTACCATTTTTTGATCTCCAGGATTCATCAAATGGCGATTTCTGGCGATATGGAATTCAGGTCAGTTTTCGGTTACCTATTTCTTAATATCTCTTAATTAACAGTATATAAAATACTTATAATATATTTCCTTTTTGCTTGGTTGTCCTCCTGTCATTGAATTACATGATTGACATGGCCAACAGCTATCTGGTAAAAGTGAATGCCATGCATGTTAACAGATTAATATAATGGCCAACTGCTCATATATTCTACATGTATTCATAATTGCATAACATAAATATAACTGACTCTCATTAAAGTGGCTTTGATTAGCATATTTTCTATTGCAATGCCCTTTATTAAAAAGGACATACTGGCAAAACATGTATTTTTTCATATACCCAATAAATTAAAGAAAATCAAGGGCAACGCCTAGTAAAATGTCTTTTCAAAGTGCAAATCTCACTGCCTGAATGATTTATTGTTTAGACTTTGTTTAGTTATTGTGGTTTCAGTTTTGAACTGAAGCTTTTTTAAGCGTTTTATATATTTACAATGAAAGTTTCTGTAAGAAACTTTTATCATCGCATATTCTATTATTTTCACATGGTTATTTATGCTAAAATGTACAGAAACTGAATCAATACAGTTCAAGCATGTTGCTAAAAAATATTTACACCTAGAATACTATGGACACGATTGACATTATGTAGCCTATAATTTTTCTAATATTCCTTCCTTATTTTTCTTCTACAAAAGTTGCACCCAATGAGAATATACAGCTGTTATCCAGAACACTTAATTAACACTTAATTACTTGTGTAATATTGTTTAAATACCCATTTTGCACTACAACAGCTCTGGTCCAAACAAAAAATCTGAAGATATCTGATGATATTTAGCATTATAAGACTTTGCCATCAGGATATTTACGGTAAATCCTGTAAGATGTAAGAAGAGCCCTTTATCAATTGTGCTTCGAACTATATATTATCTGGCTAATAGAGGCTTCTGACATAAAGGCTTGTACCTGGTCTGCAACAATTTAAAAAGCATGATTGCAGAGACCCAGGGCTTTCTAATAGAAAATTTACCAGAGCTAAAAATAGTGCAGCTACCCTAGACATTAGCTGAAAATGCCCAGGGGAATCAGAGTGTTATCAATATCCCCTATATATTTAAAAATATTAGCAGTCCGTTTTTATTTCTGCCCTATACAGACCTATTTGTGACAACAAAGCTATTAGTGTGGTTTATTGCAGTAATGTATTTATAATTCCCTAACATTATGTATTACAGTGCTTTTTATACTACATGTTAAGGAACAAAACATGTAAAGAGACTCCATAAATAAATGATTGCTTTCATGAGAGCTTTAGTTTCAATATTTTGAGAAACAACAGTATAAAGATTCCTGGCAGGTGTTATGGTAATCCAGTATAAAAAAAATAGCTTTAGGAGAGGCGCCTCTCCTAAGACTATTTTTTATAGTGGATTACCAGTACACCTGCCAGGATTCCACTTTCCGAAAAAACTGGACTAGGCGTCCAAGAAATCGGACACCCACAGGCAATACAACCTCTACAACACTGTGTGGAGACATCCACCTGTGATCCTATACTTCAGGGTTGCTAGTAAGAGAGTAGAACCATCTTTGGACCAAAACTATTAAGTCAAACTCCAGATTTAATCAGGTATACACATGTGGACTACTATGTATATTGTTATAATGTCTGAACCAGCTCCTCAGTGGTCTCTAGTCTAACCCAGACCTCTTTTTTTGCCTTTCGCCAAATTTGTCTGGTTTTTTCTTGGGTGGCTCTCTTATTGGGAGACCCCCCAGCACAGCCCCTCACTGAACATCATAAAGATGCATTTCATTTAGTGTTACACCACACTAAAACAACTTGCTTTCTTGGTTAATCAATTCTAAGCTACTTTTTGTTGACCCCTCTGTTTTAGGGACCGCCTGGACCACCTGGACCTCCTGGTCCTCCTGGACTTCCCGGTCACCAGGTGAGCCGTATTCCTAATTCTCTTTGTGTTCTCCTAGAACACCCTACTTCACTTTTAGAGTGATAATGTTAAGGCATATTAAACCTGTTACAAGCACCATCTTCCCAGCCAGCATAATATTCACAGTGAACATGGAGACATGGATAGGCAGACTGCAGAAGCTATTCTTATGATGCATGCTCACATACTTTCCTACAGGTGAGTCTTAGAACATTGTTATAGTCAGGAGGTATATTTACAATATCATGGTTTCTCTGAAAAGCTGATTTTACGGCAAAGCTTTCATAAGAAAATGGTACATAAAACTAATTTGGAAAGGCTGAAATTCAATTGCAGAAAAAAAAGTAATCTGCAGTGAGGCTCACCATGCACCACAAAGGGTCAATATCCGTTTTTAGCTTAGGACAGGGGTGTCAAACTCTGGCCCACAGAGTAGTTATATTTGGCCCCCGAGATTGTGTTTTTAATCTATATTTATATGCAGGGCCGTTCTCATGCTATATGGAGAACAAAACTTTGTATAGGGCCCCCAAAATGCCCGTTTATATGACATGTCACGTGTGTTATATTACACTTTGCTTGTTCCAGATTCAATGCCTAAGAAAACATATCTTTGTTACCATATGAAAAGGTTAATCTCATCTCAAACTGTCTGTTTGAGTCTGACACCCTTGTTCTAGGAAATGTAAATACCATAAAACGTTAATGCAGAAACTAAAAGATTTGGCAAACCATCTGAGCTTACCAATCCATGCCCCCAAGGACCTTCCCAACAGCATATAATTGAAATTTTCAGTTTGGAGGTGTTGAAAATGTATTGTGCGGGCATTTCCATCAAAATGCTTATTGTACTTTTTTCTTACGGAACGTTGGCTTAAAGATATTTCAGTATTCATGTATCATGGAAGCAGTAAAAATGAATGTGTATAAATAATGCATCTAGCTAGCAGGGAGATATGTAATCAAACAGAAACAACTGTTTGTACTTCCTAAACACTAGTTTAAAGTAAAGTGAACTCAAGCAATAGTAACATCCTTTTTATTTATAGATTTGTTCATGTACTTACAAAATAAAAGGTAGTGACTTGTGAATTTTAATATCATATTTCAGTGCAATTGTTTTTAGAATCTAGAAACAATATGCCAACCCATAGAGGTTTATTCTACAACCTCTTGGTCAACTTTGATATGGTCTATTGCTGTTCTCAGTTTTAACTGAATTAAACCTTACAGTGCACTCCAATTGTTAGGTATGAAACCTATTCTAAAACAAATGAGCACATGAACATCCTGTGGGCTTATAAGAGTGGCCAGTGAAAGGAAAAACATGTTATAGCTTAACGTGAGGTATAGGATTGGATAATATTTGCATATAATTAGCTTTTTAAGTCTTTGACAACAAAGTAATTGCAGAAATTAAAATGAGATTATCTTCAGTTTATAAAATGTATAGATAAGTACAAGACAACAAAAGTCAGCTATTTCTTAGAGGCAGAGTGATCTTCATTTTTGGTGCTGTGTGTGTCCTGTTAGCACTAAGTTGTTTGTATTAAAAGTGGTATAAGTGGGTGCAAGAAAACACACAGCACACATAATGGAGACTCTAGCACATGCTTTAGCCCCAGATTTTTTCCTTGACTGTAGGGTTTGCCCGGACACAATGGTATGCCAGGACCACCTGGAGTGCCAGGAGAACTGGTAGGTACAGAGCGCTGGTGTGCTTCTGCTATGTGTTAGTGCCACGCTCTTTACATGTAACCCTAATCCTTGTCATCTAGAGGAAGTAGGGCAGCTATGATTTGTGCACACCTTCCCAACCTTTTCTGGTGTCTCCATGTTGTCACTTCGCTTTGCAGGGTCCCTGTGCAGTTCTGTGTGTCCCATGTTGCCTATGTTTTTGTTTTTTTCTTTACTGTTCATTAACACCCTCTTCTTCTTTTTCAGGGACCCCTGGCTGCAGAACGAAACATTGATATCCTGAAGGTGAGGATGTCATAGGGAATGACTAAAGGAATGTGGGACTGCATCAAAGGTTTAATTTATTTTAGTGGCCTATATTTGAAGTTTATGTGTCTAGTGGGAAATCCTTGGAACAATGGACCAGCCACTTTGTTGGGGGTGAACTAGTTTATCTGATATCCCACTGCTTCATACAGAGTATTTGTGGGGACTGTGCCAATGGGCAGAACAATCCCAGCGCCATGAAAGGAGAGAAGGGAGAGCAAGGACAGCCTGGCATTCCTGGCGAAGAGGACTGTGAGAGGGTATGAAAATTAAAATGTGTGAAAATAATGAGTTTAAAGTGTTACTGTACTATTCTGTATGTGATGTTTGGCTCTGTGAGGAATTTGAAAGTTGTGACAACTTATGTCTCTCAAAGAGATTGTGTGAACAACATTGCAATAGCATAATCAGCAAGTAACGTGTCAATGCCTAATGTGTTTACACTAGCAGTGCTCCTCTGTTTCACAGTTGTCAGGGACTGACCCAGATTTCATAGCAGGCCACATAAACTGAGGCACTTTGTAGAATATAGGGCCCTTTGGTGTTTTGCAGTATATTACAATTTCAGGAATTCATACACTTTAGTAGATTGGGAATCTCAGTAAGTACTTGGCATTGTAACCTAATAAATTAAAATAAAAAGATAGGATTACGTTTTTCACAGTATGTTAATGAGAAATAGTAGCATATGAATGACATAGTAGGTTGTCTGTATGACATTATGGTTGGTGCATGGTTGGTGGAAATGTCCGTAAGAAGGGTGTGTAAAGCTGCAATGCAGCAAAAACATTTTTGTCCTTTCACATTTCATTGTTTCTTTTAAATTATGTAAAAATGTATATGAGCTACAAGTTATGTGTTGTGTTGTCCTGTCATCTCTTCTAATTCTAAGTCTAAGCAAGGTCACATGAATGTAATAATCTTAACTTTTTGTAAATATTGGTTATTTTTTTTTTATTTTTTTTTTTGTTAATTGTTTTATGTTACTTTGATTTCTTACAGTTGAATATTTTACCTTTGTCCTTTTTTTTTTCTTTTATTATAGTGTCACCTGGAAAAGACAGACGAAATTGTAAGTATTTCCTGAACTAAAGCTGTAGTAGTCTTTCACTGCTTTAATAATTTTCTTTAGCCTTTCTTCTAACCTTTTAACGTTGTCATCATCTAGGGAGATGAACCTGATCCTGGTTGTCAAGGTGGTCCTGGTCATCCTGGATTGCCCGGATTTAAAGGAGAAGAGGTAATAACATTGGTTCCTCCTCTAGGAGCCAACATTGTCTGGTAATTCACCTGTGTCATCTATTTCTTTATTGTTACAGGGACCTCCAGGACCAAGAGGAATCCCTGGCACTCCAGGACCAATCGTAAGTATCTTTTTAATCCCCAATTTTCTTGAAAGCAAATCTCTATATAAGACTTTATATATAAGTAACATACGATTTGTTAGGAGGTCTGTGTTGTAGTAAAATGTATGGAAAAGCATGTGAAAGCACCAATTTTATCACCTGGTGAATTTATTTTTATTTGATCGGCTGTTGGGTTGCTTTGTCTTTTTATATGTCAGTTAAACAGGACCAGACAATTAGAATTTTGCAAATTGAAGTGTCCAGCAAATAAAATGGGAAGTTCCTAGAAATTACAATAGAAAATGATGTTGTGAAGTAATATTTGCAGGAGTCTCTATGCCTAGTGGGTTGTTCTTTGGAGGACCATTGTCTGAGTTAACAGTCAGACTGCTTCCTTAATATCAAAATTTTTTAGCTATGAGGGTATGGCTTTATTGAACAAAATTACCATTAGAAATATAATACAAAGTATGGTTTGTTAATTGCTTTCTTCTTTCTCACAGAAGTAAGGTTCCCACTTTTGGATCTAAAATCTTGGAAAAAAATATACACCTTTACTTCTATTGAGAAAGCAAAATAACATGTTTAGCCACCCAAAAATGCTTTTTGTGTGTGAAATATGTAACAGAAATGTAAAATGTGTTCTAACAATATTAATAATGTTCTTGATGCTGCATTCTCCAGAGGGTCAGGTTATCTTACTCTCCTGGATTCAAGGCGGTCTTGTTCCTCATCCTACTGGCATTGGGTCTTGGATTATGATACCCCTATTTTTTCCCTCAGGGGCCCTCAGGTTTTCCAGGCTCACCTGGCTCCCCCGGATTACCTGTAAGAATGTAACCCTCCTCCCAACTGCTCGCTTTAATGATCCCCTTACCCTCAACCCCATGTGTCACATAACTTCACCAGCGCTATGCCAAAAGCCTACCTCTTGTGCCACACCTTATGTTACTTCACCCCTTGTGTGCCCCAATCCTATCACTTGTGAGACAACCTCCACTTATGTGTATCTAGACTCCCACCTTCTATTTCTAAAATCTTTCTAAAGCTGACCCCTGATTCTTACTTTTCAAACATATAACCTTCCTATATTAATATATTTAGAGATGCAGTATTTAGTTTTCTGGGCCAGGAGCCTGGTGCTGTTTGTTCTTGGCACAGGGTATTCAGTGCTGAAAAGAAAAATGAAAAACAGGTAAACACATCTAAATCTATCATATTCCTAATCATTAAAAGGTAACTGCAGAACCATTTGTTACTTAAATGATGATTGGTATGAGGTCAGCATGCTACCAGCCCAAGATTTTAAATAATGGGGGGCTAAACGTGTACACCATACATTTACTGTTACCATTTTGTTCTCCTTTAGCCTAATAATAATTCTTAACCCCAACATGAACACTTCACCTTACGCCTAAATTAAGCACTAAACATAACACTAACATCTACAACCTTTAACCGTAGCATGAACTCTAAACCTAACACCTTATACCCAAGACTTAACCTACTATCCCAAAACTAAGACCTAGCCTTAGAGAGTTGAATTTTTAGCCCTAGATTAGTTACTAAACTACTGTATTAACTTGAACTATCAGCACTAAAATACAGCACTCCTGTACCAACATTTCACAGTACCAGCTTTGGCACAAAAACTATGGATCAATTGAAATTTAAGAAAAAAGACAAAAAAAATCTGCTTATGATAGGAAAAATTGTAAATTGAGAGTAATCTTGCTTGGAATTTTTATGCACACTAAGTGCAACATTCAAAACCAAACTTAAATAATTAATGTACAGTAATTTAAGTAGTAAATTTAACATTCATCAGATATTTAACTGATAGTGAATCCACCACTATCATTTAACTAACATGGTCCATGAATATTTCCCCACATTAAATGTTAAGTGAATACCAAATTAGATCATAGCTGTCAACTTAAAAAAAAAAACGGAGAACATCCAGGAAGTGGAATCAATGACAATGTCACTTCTGGTATGTGGATTGTGATTCTTCTAAGTACTGGAAGTGACTTCCCGTACCGGGCTTGCCTCTCGGTTGTTTTAGCAATGTCCCACCTCGCTTGTGCTGATAATGTGCAGGGTGGGACATTAGCAGTGAGAGTAACATCCTCTCGCTGCTAAATTAGCTGGATTTCTTGAAGCCAAAATGGGAGGGTTGACAGGTATGGTAAATTATTTATGAATATGACCTATTCAAGACATCCACTCAAATTGAAAAACTGGCCTGGTCTCATATCATATCATATCATGGTCTCCACTCCACCTCCCATACTGTAAGAAGGGTAACATTGAAAACCTTGATTTCCCGTTCTCAGTGCATTGTAATTCTCATAATAATGTCATGATATTGACGAGGATACAATGGCTGCTTTCTTCTGAAGGACATTGCATAGGGAAATTTGGCATTTAAGACAGAGAATAAAATAATTTTTGGTAAATGTGGAGGTGTGGGTTAATTTCTTCTTAAACCAGGATTAAATTAGAAAGCTCCCAGGATAGGATGAAAAAGGTTTAACGGTACTGTCTGTTTCTAATGCTCTCTGATCCTTTTAGGAAAATTTCCACACACTTTCTGTCCCTTTCATACTATATCACTGTGACAGGAAGTGAAGGAAGCTCTCAGAGACTGGCAAAGAAATTAGCCTTAGCATCCCAATAAAGCCTTATAATAATAAAATAAAAATAAAGCCTTCTGTATGCTACCTTAAGCTGAAAATACATTTTCTGTATTTAAGCATAAGTAAGAGAAAGTATCTTCAGAACTGGTAAAATACCAGAGCAGGCTGGGATTCAAAAGTATTGATATTTGATAAAGTCACTTTAGATTAGATTTTCATAGAAAATCAGGAATATTTTAGAATTTTATACACAACAGGCCTAATAATTGGAAGTGACAGATCTAAAGTGAAACTCTAAAGAAACTATAGAGTTTTGATCACGGTATATATCCTACCGTTGCCTTGGTGCCTATCCTTCTGAGAGCTATTTCATCTAAGCACTCTGTTTCATGTCATATTGGGGCTGTATTCCAAACTTACTCCACTGTGTAATTTGTTGAACCACTCCCCTAACCAAAGTGAACCATTCTGTCCTTATGTGTTCCATGTGAACTTAGTGTCTACTTGTCACACATTCTATATGTACTGTTCAGTCTAACTTAGTTGTGTTTCGTAAATGTTTTGGTGAGCGGGTTCCATCTACCCTGTCCGCTTTGGTGTTACATTTTCTGTTCTTTAGGGATCTGTGTCAAGCAAACTTGTTTTGCTAATGGCTGTGGTTACTAGCATTCAAAAATCTCAAAAATTGTATAGTAAAAAAATTATTTCAAACATTTATGAAGTTGGTAAAATCAGCACACACTCTGTATTTACATTTGTAATGAAATATAAGCAACTCCTCCAAAAAAATACGTTCATTAATATGTATTGATATGAATTATTTACCACCACCATATAAAAGAAAAAGTTGTAACTAAATGAAAGTAGCTGCAGCCTGATGCATGTCCCTGAATACTTTCACATATGGCATTCACAACTGCTTTTGTTTGACTTAATTAAATGTGTGTAATTGTGTGATAACCTCCTGGGTTATGTCTAATATCTCCACTCTGTAACCCAAACTTAGCTTAGATTCTATTTTAGTGTTTGGCTTTCAACAAATAATCACCAGGATTCTGGATCAGTGACAAAAACAACTACCATCTGAAAGAACAGCCTGCACAATGTATAACAATTTAAAAGTTTAAACTTGGCACATTGGAGAAGTTTTCTTATCTACAACTTGAAGCCAATACATATATTAGAGAAATTATAGGTGTAACAGTAGCTCTTTTCCTATATAAAGATGGTAAGTATTTGTTTAACTCCAAACACTGGGAAAAGGACCCCAGAGCAACAATGGTATCTGGAGTTTGCTCCCAGTGTAATCTAGCAACCCAGTCTAATTTATTGTTTTCTTTTCTAATAAAAGGGCATTCAGGGAGAGAGAGGACCACCTGGACCAAATGGTGAAAAAGGAGAATCGGTAAGAGATGAAAAGCTGGTACCATTTTATCTATTATCATAGAAAAGGCATTTTGGATACCTCACTTTTGTGCTTTCAACATATCAAGAAAATATCCGAATTAAACTTAGTGGGCCTTGTTTATTAAAGTGTATTTGTTATCAAAATAACAAACACCTGTTGTGAATGATCATTTTAATGGAAAAATCTAGAATGTTGTCTAATTTCATAAGGGGGGGGGGGGGGTAATAATTTTAGCCTCAACTGCATTTATCTTGTTTACATTCTATTGAATCCTTAACCTAAAGGTAGTAACAGTGGCATTAGACCCCAGAGGACCCACCAAGGAAGTGTGTAGAGGGGGCCATATCTGTGTTTATTATGGAAGTATATCAAATAAAAAATGTATGGCTTTTAAATTTACACCGGAGTTCTGACTTTATGCTGCTAGAGGCATGCTTGCGGAGGTGTATCATGGTCTGGCTGAACCTTGTTAAGTCCAGAACCTGGAGTAAAAGCCTTGGATAAATGAAGCCTGAGAGGCCCGGAGTCTGTGGGCCGGTGATAAACAAAGGTTTTGCCTGGGTGTGCGGATCTGCACAAACAGGATAAGTAAGTGTGTTGTGTTGCATTGCACTTAACAGAGGGAAAATAGTGAGTTTACTTCATTGCCCCCAAAAGAAAAAAAAATCAGGAAAATGTTATTAGTGCCCCTAGGACAGGAACTGAAGAAAAATTTAATCAACAACAATAATAAATATATAGGGACAGCTGTTCTACAGGTTAAAGATTTAAGCTACATATATGCACTCATTTTTTGTAACTTATTCACCCTGTGCAGGTCTGATAACTTATAATTATGTTTATGTAAAGTAACATCTCCAAATCCCTTAACGTAATTAAAGTAGTAAAACACTTTTATTGTTTGCATTTCTGCAGGGGATGCAGTCCCTGAAAATCCCTGACTAGAGCACTACTTCAATATAGTGCAAATATTGAAATTCTTCATTTTATAGCCATTTTATTTTTTTTTTACTTGCAAAGTAATGCTTTAGTAGCATCATTAATTCAGATTATTATGGAAACAAGCCAGGAAATATTTACTAGAACCCATTTCATTCTATGTGTAGCCTAAAGGAATGCTACTAACATTTTAGATGTTTACTAAATGATTTTACTGTTATGTGATTCCGCCATTGATGACCTAATGACCCAAGTGGATTCAATTTCGTTGGACAAGGTTTGCTTTATTTGATTAGATTATCCATGGCGTTCCACTCTATTGAAATAACTATCATTAGAAAATAAAACTGAGACATTTTACAGTATTACAATATTTTACTACTCATATTGTGACACAACTTCCTATAAATAATGATGGTGACATTAGATAAATATAATTTAGCAGAGAGAGAGACAACATAAAGCATAGTGATATATAGCAGAAATAATCTTTTACAGTTTTCTGTTACAATCAAGTGCACTGAGTAATGTTTTCATGTTGATTGTCAACCAAAATGGACTGCAGGTGATTTGTCAATCCTAAAAGTAAGGACAGGTATGACAGCTGTCAAACAAATGATGATTTCATGCTTTGCTAAAGGAAGAACATGCATAACAGTCATTTCAGTTTTAATGGATCTCAACAGACTTAACTGCCTGTTGGCTGTTTTTATGTTCATTCATTCTCTTATCTGGATCTTCTTCATCCCTCAACAAAATATTATGATGTTAAAATTATTTAGGCCAATCAGTGGTGTAGAAACATTACTCCTTAATTCTTTTTGCATGGACAATTGAGATACATTGTATTTGTTTTTTGACCCATTGCTTTTTTTGTAAAGGATCATTTGCCAGGATAAATATTGTAAGCCCCTGGTCCTATGTCAGTGCAGCTCAGATATTTCCCCAATCTACAGCGCATGCCTTGTCTATAGATAAGGCTAGGAGGCTAGTTGCCCTGGGACTCTTTTTCTCCCATGACTAATGTGCACATATCAGGGACTGGCAGAGGACCCTAGACAATAAGCACACATAGTCAGGTGGTACAGCGGCAACCACTACTAACTACTTTGCACCAACCCCAAACAAGTCTAGCAGATGCAAATTAAAAGTCAGTGCTAGAATCATTCAAGTATCTGATGGGTTTTCTAGGTATTTTGACTAATTTTGCATCTGATGGCACTATGGAGCATGTGCATACTAATCTGAAAGGAATCAATCAGCACTGTGTGCTGGTATGATCAATCAATGTTAGAATGACAGTTGATGCTTCCAGAAAAAGTTGTGTGTGTGGCCAGCTTTAGTCATAAGGAGGTCAATTACACATCAGCTTCAAAAACTTGCCCAAAGCCCAAATTGGAACAGTGCTTTTGCAAATGGGTGAAGTGGATCAGAGGGAAAATCCTTTTGGATCCACCATTGACTGAAAGAGATGCAGCTAAAAACTTAGAATGAACCCCCACCATCTGCAGATGCAGAAATTGATACATTGCTGATGTCCACCTGGCTTGATGGACTAGTCTGCAATATTGGAAAGGTAACTAGTGCAGCTGGGAGCCCACAGTTAACAAATACCTGCAGAGATAAAAAAAGAACATTTACAATTTTGCAAACCGTTATCTGTATTTCCCTACCTGTATCTACAACAGTTTTCTGCAATTGTTAGTAGAACTGATTTTAAGCATAAACCAATGTAGACAGAACATTTGAAGACTGGTATACTGCAAGTTTAAATTTCCAGCAGATTGGACTGTGCTATTATAGCCTGAAGCGAAAAGGATAAAATAAATGCTTTTTTTTCTACTTTTCTTTTACAACTTAGCAAATACAACTGTTTATAAAATATTATAACACTCAGCTTGCTTTGTAAGTGGTTGTTTATTACTATGAGTGCAGAAAACAAGAGCCTGTAGATTGGCTTTACGCACTTTAAGCATATTGTCATTTAAAAATGGTGCT
Source organism: Ptychadena robeensis (assembly GCA_036250615.1). Classification (NCBI taxonomy): domain Eukaryota; kingdom Metazoa; phylum Chordata; class Amphibia; order Anura; family Ptychadenidae; genus Ptychadena; species Ptychadena robeensis. The sequence goes on from CM070033.1 coordinate 99,532,734, forward strand.
GAAAAAGCTATTGTCAGCCAAAGCACCATCTAGTCAGCAAGTAGCCGCCATTATAAGTGAAATGGGCCAGATCCAGCCCTAAATGAGAAAAAAAATGCAAAAATACATTACAAGTACAAAAAGCCCTTGAACCATTGTTTACTCATTTTTCTTAATGGGATTTACCACCTCTGAACACAAAAAAGGGTTCACAAGTGAGCACCTTTTTTTTTGAGGCTCCACATCTAACCCAGAAACCAATATAGGGCTATGGCACCCACAGTCGATTTGGGTGGCACGCGTAGACAGACTGTGTTTCTTCCTATCAGCAGTGTCTGTCTCTGAGTGGTGGGGATGGGAGGAGAGTGGAGGTGTTTTTCTTTCAGCTCGAGTAGCATTGTATTTCCGAGCCGGGCTCCTGCTGCGTAAGTGTAAACAGACAGCAGTGCCCTCTTGTAGCCATACTGATAATTTACTAGGAAATTCAAGGTATTAGTCTACTTTTCTTTTATTTACAAACTTTACGAAATGTTTATTGATGGACACTTTTGTTTCTTCACTGTGTCTGTGATGATGTCATCACGACTAGATGACTGGACTATGACAGCATCAAAAAAAGTAAAGCCACAGTTTAGAAACAAGCTGTTAATAAGAATGACGCTGCCATGGCGGTGAGGACGCCGAAAGTTCCTCTCAAGTCCTGTGGGGTTTCCAAGCTCCTTGTTTTCTCCTCATTCCTGTATCCTGTAAAATTTGTACAATTTTAGTGCCATCTCACACTGAGTCTGTGTTTGAATTTTTGACCAGTAATGGACACGCTGGTGGTAACCGCATTATTGCCATTATTCAGGTTAAATTGCTATATTGGCACTTTAAGATAAAAAAGTGGGTTATGTGTTTCGTTTGGGCACTCTGACCCAAAAAGGTTTGCAATCACTGCTATAGGGGGTCCACATGGTGTTGGGGGTTGACATACACTTTGTCAGGGATAAACTTTACACCCCAATACTGTACATCTATACAATAAATCTAGAACCTAGATTTTTTTTAAAGTACTTACAGGAACAGTAACAGTAAAATGGCTTAAACGTTGACCAACTTAAAGGCTACATTTATAGAATTTAGGTTTTATATAAATTATTACGAAGGTTACACTTTGCTTTTGTCTTATGTGTGCCATGAACATTTTTCTAGTATGCTCTTTAAATTGTTTCTAGTCTTTCACCTTCAGATTGTGATATGCCTAGAATCATTTAGGAAGGATGACTGGGGATATTAAGCACCTTTATGCTGATTTTTATCATAAAAAAATCTAGAACTGCAAGATTGTCAATTATAAGATTTCGAAATGCTGCACAATGTCAGAAGAATAGCAACAAGGTCAATTCAATTACAAACCACAATAAACAATTCATAGACGGCAATTGACATTAAATTCATGAGAACAATCTATCTTCCATAACTGGCCCTAACACATTAAAGATAAAATTCATTAGAGTAATAGATTTTTCCATTGATCTTTAGGGTCCACCTGGTCTGCCTGGATATCCTGGAACTCTGGGCCCTCCAGGACTCCCTGTGAGTAACTTTAGTAAATCAATGTATAGAAAGATAGTATACATGTGCAAGAACAATGATGTTGATGGCTATATCTATGTATTGTTATACAGGGTTCTAAAGGTGAACGAGGGTACACTGGACCAGCTGGAGAAAAAGGAGAGTCTGTGAGTCTAGATAATAACCTTTTTTTTCTGTAAAAACTTACAAACTAAAAAACAAAACTGAATTACAATATGAACCCAAGGTCATATACCTGTCTTCGTTTTTATATTGACTTGAGCATTAGGCTCAAGAAAGAGGACTGTCAGAGGCAGCTGACCATGGTATTCACCTTGGAGACCTGTACAGACGTTACACCTTGTGACCTTAGACTTCGCTAACTATAAACTACTAATTACTATTGTGACTGACTTCTCTACCAAATTGACCACATTGCCCATTGTGGCAGACGTCTGTGTCTTGAGGGTGGGAGCCTCCCGTTCCATCATCCTTGGTCCGAACCCTGCCGTCGATATTGATTTTAAGCATGTAGATTCTCTACATGACCACAACGCTATGCAGACTTAATTTTGCCGACATGACTACCTCCCCCTGATGAAGTTATAATAACAAAACGTACGTTGGGGCAGTCTACCAACCCAGGCCGTAGGGTCTCCGCCAATTTTGGGAAATTGATGAAGACATTTCATTTTTGTTTATTTTGAGCCTGCAGCAAGCGTTGTATATCATGTATTTTGATGCACATTCACCAATAAAAATTATGCTTACTATTTTTGAACATTGAAGTGAGAAATATTAAATCTATTGTCTTTTAATTTTGGACATACTTTAATTATACTGTACTGTAAGGTACATCAAACAAGATGACCTTTAAAGTCTCTGTACCCTCAGAGGGAATGTCCACTGTGGTGATTGCCCGATGACAATTCACCACGAGAATTTTTGCATTAGGCTCTATTCACTATTACACATTTGGTTTACCATAATGACAATAATGACTGAAAATCAAAGTAACATGGCTGAAAAAATAACAATCATTATGGTAAATATAACATATTTTGATAAATTGAGACTGCTGAGAATTTTTGGCCTTGTAGAATAAACAATGTTTTGGGTATAAATACATGACCTATCAAGTCATCTGTAGAGTAGATATGATTTTATAGTGTTGCCGATAAAGGTTGATATTTCTGTTTATTTTCCTATGTAAGGGTCCCCCGGGTATTCCTGGAATTCCTGGACCTGCTGGGCCTACGGTAAGTGCTGGTTTACAAAACATCTCAAGGTGCTCACTTATAATTATGTCTTGTGACAAAATGACTCACTTCCATTAACATAGGGTCCTAGAGGAGAAAGAGGACTGTCAGGAAGTTCTGGAGAAAAAGGTGAACAGGTGAGTAACTTCTGAAAGAAAATGTTTTATTGGTAGTATCAAGTAGAGTGCCATGGCTATAGAATTATGTGTATCAAACACTAAGCTTGTTATACATAGCAGTGCTCTCCCTCTCTTGGTCATAATGCTGGCCATACACAGGCCGTTACCCGTGCAATTAACCGCAGCCTGGCGGCGTCACCATGCGGGTCAATCGTATGGGAATCAATGTGCACCACCAGGGTTAACATCGATTCCCGTTTGATAGGGACCCTGGTCCGGTGTTGTAAAATAATTCCTA
>CM070033.1:99553250-99567245 GCA_036250615.1 Ptychadena robeensis
ACATTCAAGGAGGACAACCGTAGCTCTGCCATGCGCATATCGGGGTTTGTCATAGCTTGACACAGAGACCCACTACTTCCCCCTCTTCTTCTGCTGCTTCCCCCTCCTCGACGGGGTCGAGGACCTCGAGGGGGTTCCAACTGCGGGTCTCTGCTGGTTCCTGGGGAGCTTCGCACAAACCACGGTCGGTTGCAGACCCTGCAGCTGCCCCGGGTCTACAGCGGCACCCGGCGAAGTGTCGCATTCAATGGCAGCCGCAGGGGACTCCGATGATGGCAGGCCACACAACTCACCAGACGCCACCTCCGAGATGCGCTGCGATGGACCAGGGGACTCTGGAAACTTCCGCTTACATGACACCGACGTGTCCATATCCGCCGCCAGGTCCCCCTCAAGGCTAGGCCCAGCGCCCGACCCCTCATCAACCTCCCCCTCCGCAAGTAACGTCTCCGGGACACAATCCCCGGAAAGGGACAGCATCCCGGTGCCACCCGCATCACTGGGATCCAGAGTCGACCTTGGGGGGGCCTCGGACACCTCGCCCACGGCCGGAGGGATACAAACCGGAGGAACCATGATCGGAGGAGTCACAGGGGGGCGCACCAAGGGGCGAGGTGGAAGAGGTGCCCCCTTGGCCGCCGCAGCGTAGGATATCGGGAGGACCGGCTCTGGGACCGGCACTAAGACCGGTACCTCCGGGGCCTCCCTCGGCGCTGCACCCCCAATCCCAGCATCCACAGCTCCGTCACTATCCGCCTCACCATCTGATCCAGAGCCAGGATCCGCCTCCGGCTGCCTTGCCGATGGACACTGGCGGGCCAGGTGTCCTTCCTCACCGCAGAGGTGGCATCTCCGCCCTTCGGGACAATCGGCCATCTTGTGGCCTGCCTTGTAGCAGTTCCTGCAAACCTGACCGGTAGTGCATTGCTCCTTCGTGTGGCCAAAGCTATAACACACACGACAGAACTCAGGCTGACCCGGGTAATACAGGAAGCCCCGATTGCTTCCTATGGAAAACGACTGCGGGGGGTGCCGTACCCCGCCAATTCCTTCCGGGTCAGCCTTAAGCTGGACCCAGAACACTCTCCCGCCGCTCCAGATACCGTATGGGTTGAGGCGCTTGGACGCAGGTGACACATAGTCCGCGTACCTCAACAGCAACGCTCAGATCTCCTCGTCTCGGACAAAGGGATTGTACATATGTACAGTGAGTGGCACCCTCTGCCTGGATCCGCTGTAAAGAAACTCCACCCCCGCCAACTGGGGGTGGTCGGCTTTTTCCGCCCTTCGCTGCATACAAGTCTGCAGACCTGCCTTGTCCCAAAAAGTCACGTCGCAAAACCCAGTACGGGGAAAACACTGGATGCAGTAGAAAAGCTTCCTCTCCAGCCCAAGGATGCCCTCCATAATGACTTTCTGGAAAGTCTCTAGGCTGCAGTCTCCACGGCGAGACTCAGCCAACATGATTCGCACCGTGTTAGGTGCATCAGGAGGCACGACCATCCTGATGCATGGAAAGTACAGGAGTACCCACTTGTCTAGGCACCTGTTCGGATCGCCCCTCGCTCGGCTTTCGGGGAGCGGAACACCCAATAGCAGCACGGGGGGCTTGGAATACCCCCCGAGGCCGAGTGCCCCTGGTCCCCTACTTACACCTTCAAGTCACCGACCAAGTAAACTTGATCTTAGCCAAGAAGGCAGAGAAGCTCAGGCAGGAATCAGCAACACAGGAACACAGATAGCAAGCACGCTCTAGGCAGAGACATTTGACACTGAGGCATAGTGGAAAGGGACTGGATCCCTTATATATACGCCGGAGGACCATGATTGGCCAGCCAGGACACATGACCAATCTTTTAAATCCCAGGAAGTCACACGCACAGATTCCCTAGTAAGCACTGCAAGGCAGCATGTAGACCAGGACTCAGCACAACTGACATCACTGTTTAACATGGTGCCCAGGGGCGCATCGGTAAGTAGGGGAATAGCGGCGGACGGCAGCAGCCGTTACACCACCAGACATTTGACATAGCAAAAAAATAACCTTTGATCATCAGGAAAAGCTGTCTCACTCCCAGTAACAATTCACTCCTCCTCAATAAAATGACCACCTTGTGACAGCCGGCTTTAGCTGGAAATAGATGGGCAGATTCCTGCCCGATTCTTCAGCCGATCAGTCGCCGTGTGCGTTGTCCGACGCCTGAAAATCGGGTGCGCCCACCTGGTAAGATTTACAAGGAATCTGCTGCATGTGGGTTCGCAAGGTAATCCGACATGACGGTAAATTCCTGGCCAATCCCATTAGTTTGGATAGGGACGGCAGATTCTCCGCACTAGGGGCTGTCCGTGATGACATCATCACGGCCAGTTGGTCTGCTGAGCAGTTGACAGGAAAACGACCCGTCTATGCCAAGCTTTTGGTTGTTTACAAAAAGATAATCCACATAAGGGCTTTACAGCAGTGACAAGTATCTGACTGGTGGCTAAGGGTTACACAGCAATCACAGGGGAATAAATAAATATATCTCTAAACCCCACTGATTATTCCCAACCTGTGTTTTCTACCTATTTCCTAAATATGTGCTTTAAGCAGAAAACCTTATCATGACTCTCAAAAGATGTCCAAATTTTCTTTTAAAATAAGGTTCAAGATCAGAATCTGTTAAGGTAGCCATTTTCGAGCCTTTTATAAGGGGTATAACGTTTTATATATATTCTTAGTTCTAATTTCTATTGGCATACATATATAAGCCATTTTGTTTTCTCTATTTTTTGTAGTTTGTAGGAGAATTATACAAGACGTGTTTCCAGGTGGTTCATGTGAGAACAAAAGACGTTCTTATAATATTATCAGGCCTGTCCTTGGAACATTGTAGATGGTTGGGAAAGGCCTGTGATATCTGTCTGGGCTGTGTAACATTGTATACAGAAACATTCTGTTACTTTAACAAGCATGTGATTCATCCTTAAATCAAGCAGCCATTGTTCACAAAAAACTTACCGTATTTTTCGCCATATAAGACGCACTTTTTCACCCGCAAAATTGTGGGGGCAAAAAGTGCCTGCGTCTTATACATCGAATGCGCGACCCCTGCGGCCAGCTCTCCTGGCATGGAGATTAGCTGGGGGAGCTGTCAGATGTGAGATGCCAGCTTATGCCGACTCTCCCATCTGAACTGTGTAATTGTCTATGCCAGCCCTGAATTGGCATAGGAAATTAAGAGAAAATTATAGATGAACTTGCATCTACCTTTTCTCTTCTGTCCGTGGGAACAGCAATCACTCCCCACGGACACAGTGAGAGGGGAGGAGACAGCCCGGCCCCCCTCCTCCTGTAGATCAGTGTAGAGATGACGTGTGTTCAGCTGAGAGTGTGCTGCTGCTAGTGACACTGCTGGCTGAATTGGATATCGCATTCACTGAAAATATTGCATTAACCCAATTGATGTGAAAACGTATTAAATCTTTTTTTCTGGTTTTACTGCCCTAAAAACTGGGTGCGCCTTATATGCCGGTGCGTCTTATATGGTGAAAAATACCGTATTTTGAAACATTTTAGTGAACACCTGTTCTTGAATTCCTAATATTTAAAATAAAGTTTTTACTGTATAGTTTATACCATACTGCCATCCAGCGATCTAATGGTAATCTAATGGAAATCGATTCCTTCCCATCAAGTGATCGGACATGTCGGTAAACTTCAGCTGATCGTTCACATTTCTGACAGATTTGCTAGGTATTTCAATAAATTTTTATCAGATGGCACCATGACACATGTGCACAGAACAGGAAAGTAATTGACCAGAGGTGAACCTATCAATGTGCGGTGATACAATTGATTGATGTTTGACTGACAGACGATATTTAAATTGCGCAAGAGGATCCGATCGACAATCAATCTTGTGAAAGTCAACCCGTCTATGGCTACCTTTACTGTTTTGCAGCTAAAATTCCTTGAGTTGCACTTTTAACAATATTTTAAACTCCTGGCCTGCGTAAACCTCTTGGCCGGCGGATCCGATAAAAGCCATGTGAACAGACGGGGAGGGAAGTGTCAGGGCATGCCATTAACACAGTGGGGTATCGGTGCATCCCTAAACACAGTGGAAACATAGCCTAAGTAGCCATCCCTCTGTTATCTTACTCTTGGAAAACTCCAGCAACGCCTCATGATCTCAATACGGAGGAAGGAATGAGATTTAACCTCCCTAGCGCACTGCTGAGGTACAGATTTCTGTACTAAAAGCACACCATAGACTTTAATGGAAAATAGAAAAAAACAGAAGACAGCTCTAAAGTACATGGGGGCACCGAATCATTTATTCAGAACATTCTTCTGGTCTGATTTCCATTTGAATCTCCCGCCGCCCCGTTCTCCTTCAGATCGGAGCCCCGTAACAGCACAGAATAGTATATCTGCTCTGCCGGGGATCTGATCTTCTAACCGGACAGCTCCATCTCATCCATTGCTATACAAGTCATCAGGAACGGCATTCATTTTTATCCACCCTGAAAGGCAATGTAACATCATAAAAGACATAGCAGTGAAAAGTGGCCTGTAAGAGAAGCTCTGAAATTGCTCAGGATGGTGAAACTTTCAGGCTATGTGCCCAAAATTAAAGCCCAAACCCCACTGATTTGCCGGCATGGCAATTTAACCTGAAACACAACCCATATACACACATGAAACATGTAAACACACATTCTACTTATAAGATGGAATAGGTGAGGGTAAGGGGTGCTGTGTGCAATCAGAAGATAGGGGGAGAGAACTGACAGCATTAAGAGCCAATAGGCTGCAGTTCTTACCTCTGTGCTGGCTGACAGCTCGCATGCCCACAGAGAGGGCTCTTATGTGCCACCTCTGGCACCCCTGCCCTAGGTTCACTATCACTGGCATATACTAATTATTTGGAGCAAGGCTAGGGCTACACTATGCGCTTGGATGCACAAGTATGTCAGCACATCAGCAAGATCCTCCTTTATACTCCTTTGTAATTGGAGTATTGAAGTACAAACGAATGTAGTAATGTATGACTAATGTGACTGGGCATCAGTATGATGCCTCCATTGACAGAACATCAAGCCTTCGTTGCGTTCATGTCCATACAAAGCTTTGTGTCAACGTTAATGCAACGGAGGTTCGAGCCCGCAGATCGGGGTCAAGGGCTTTTGCAACATGCTAGAATCAATAGGGTTCAATCACAGAGGACCCTATACTACATAGTTGTTGGTAGATCTAAAAGGAAATCTGACAGAGAGATCTAAAGGTGTATGGCCCGCTTTAGGCTTTAATGACAAAAGTATCATGGTTAAAAGGTTTTACAAAAACTGTGCTATAACCAGGAACAAGATCAAATACCTACTAGAAAACATTTAAATACATTACCAAAGAAAAACTGCAGAAACATCTTATGTTGCTGTGAAAGATTTTATACAAAGCAACAATTTAGTGAAAATAAACAATTTTCTACAAAGCCAAAGTCACATGGTGGTCCATAAACAAAAACAGAATGTTCCTTAAACCAATAGAGTGGTGGCGGGTGACCATCTACCCATACTTCCAAGGCGCTTGTATAATTGTTCGATCAAATCCAAACAGAATGTTCCTTAAATAGAGTGGTGGTGGGTCACCATCTTACCCATACTTCCAAGGCGCTTGTAAAATTGCTCGAACAAATCCAAAGAAGGTTAGCCTTTCGCTCTACAAGCCAAGATCAAAATCGTCTCTCTCCTCATTATATTCCATGACATGTTTCTTAATTTTAGAGGAGTCCACCCAGGTGACAAAGTCCTCCATATTCCTGGTGACCAAGAATGCTGGATCTGTCACCACTTCAGGTCCTACACGGATATGCCCCTGTTCTATGAAGGTGATGGCACTCTTCAGGTTCTGAGCCATCCTCAGCTTCACCACAATGGAGGGCAGCCGTCTCCTGCAGAAGGATGAGGCGGACACCATCTCACATAGGTGTAAGCCCTGCTTGGTGGGGAGGAGTCCCATGGCGTACAGCTTCTCCACCAGCCTGGAGGTGCTCTGGGCTCGGAATGGATCCTTCTCATCCAGGTCTTTGATCTTGTTGGCCAGATCCCTGACATTGCGGCTCAGCTTATTATAGGTGGTGTAGTCCTCCCTGCGGTCCAGGTGGTATTTCCTCAGCACCTTCACCTCGTGCAGGTTGTTGTCCACCTCCCAGTTGATAAAGTCCACCTTCTTGAGCAGTTTCTGCTCATGATATTTCAGTTTTCGCACCATTTTTCACACGCAGCTCTGACCAGTCTCCCACGTGTAGCGTTTACTGCTGTACACCAGACACACGAAGACTTCCGCCACGTTTCCCGGCATCCATTGCGGCGTTCAGGGTCAGCAATAGGGTGATTCGTTAGAAACAAGCCGGTCTCTAATGCTTTCACGTTAGCGAATAGGGACGTAGCCATTTTGTAGAAGACCAGCTTATACGCTAGAGGGGGTTTAACCTCGACAAAATGGCCGTCATTATGGAGACAGAAAACTAAAAAGCAAAAGTATACCTCCGTGACAGCTAACAATAACGTATTGCGCGGCCACTTCCTAGTTGTTCTTTACTCGGACGGCTTGAGTGAACTTGTCGGCAGCCGGAGGGGCTCATACAAGGCGATATGGCGAGTTATTCGTACGGCCAGGTGAGAGCGGAATTGAAGTGGGGGATGGTAATGGACACCATGACAGGGCTTGGCCAGGTACACGGACACTCAGTCCCATGCGGTGGGGTCAGGCAATAGAGTACAAGGGTGGTGAAGGGAGTGTGCCATGGCTGAGAAGGACTTTTCACAACCTAGAAAACAAATAGTTTGCTCTGCCTCATTTACATGCCAAAACGTTGTCGTATCTCATTCATAAGTTTAACAAATATCTGTTTTTAGTGAGAGGAAACTTCTGGTAACTTACCATAATGATGGAAAATTTTACTGGGTAACATTATATGAAAAGGTACCTAAACCGCACTATCCATGTTCTCCTCACACCTACAGTACAATACGCCCACAGTCCTGGCACTACCTGGGCAATGGAATGGTAGTTGTGTGCAATAAATGGGCAGTGGTGACAATATATGCGAAATGAAACAAGATGGCGACGGTTGAAGCCCTGGGTACCTCCACAGTGGGCATGTTAGTACCAGGCCTTACTATTTCTGGTTTATGTGTCCCCTCAGTGACTACAGGTGTGTGATGGAGGAGGATGGAGAGCAGCTATTCTCCATCACTGTTACCTCTTCATCATCTACACCAGAAAATGTGACACTTGTGGAAACTAAAGAATGATCCAGAAGTACTTTCCTTACTATTTTCTCTTCCTGTGCTGCTCTTTTATCAGACAGGAAGTGAGGTAAAATCTAAAACGAAGATGCAAACAGAGAAAATCTGACAAACCACCTTTTTTTTCTATTTGTGGTTATTTTTTATATTGCTGAGATTAATTTCCCCTTGCACTGGGTTATTTGCCCAATAGTTACAGCTATATTCTCTCTAAGGTCTAGACCAGTGGTGGGCAACTGAATTAACATGGCCCTCGGCATCACTAAAGGGCCGCACATAACACTTTCAATCTATACTGACTTGTATAAGTAATTTTTTTGTAAAATTAAAGGAGGAAGAGCAGAAAACATTATTTTACATTTTTAAATAACAGAACTTGTTTTAAATGATACTTCAAGTATTGGGTAACACTGTAGTATGGTAATGCACATTTTGTCTCATATATATCGTCAAAGCCTTTGTGCTTGTATTCTGAGGTTATGTGCCGCACTATATAATATACAATCATCCACCCGTTTGTTGGTGGTATAGTGGGAGCATAGGCACTGTCTTGTCTGCCGATTTGTCACCCCCAACACATATTTACTCTAAATCTTCTAAGAGCGGGAAGAGAAGGAGAGGCAAGGTACTTGTGGGCGATTGTCTTTTATGTCAGCCAATCAGTGTGCTCTGATAGAGCCTGAACGAGTCACTCACCTCTCCTCCTCTTCCCGATCGAAGGAGATCTCAGATCAAGATATGTTAGCGGGGGATCGGTGGACAGGTGAGTTCCTATGCAGGTTGGGCACCTGGGGTCTAGAATGTGCAGGAGACATTTTCTTCCCTCATCCCTTGCTTCTCTGTCAGAACAGTTCCTGACTTCTAGCTGTAAGGTATCTCTCTGTGACAAGTTCATTTTTATCCACTAGACAACAAGCATTTAACCCAGTGTAAGGAGGAAACATACCTGCCGTTTATTTTTTTAATTTAAATTGCCTCCCACATTTCAGTTACTGCAGTAGATGGCTGATCAAACTCTGATCAAACCTTCCATCATACAGAGGTTCTGCCAAAATAATCTCTAATGTCCCTTGTCGCCCCTCCCCCCTGCAAGGTAGGCTTGCACATGCAGTCAGTTCAAGTCAGTGACATCATCAAGTCCCCTTTACAAGCCATTATTTAACCACTTCGTGGCCATATGCATCGCTGCTGTTCACTAACCCTGGCTGACATCTCTAGAGAACTATTAGATATTTATAGATATAAAAAAATATGAAATGGAATTTTTACTTACCTCTAATCTGGCACAACGGTTAACAAGTGCCCCACAAGCCTGTTCTCTGGATCCATATGAGAGATTCATATTTACCATAAATTTACCTGGGGTGGACATCTAATGGTTTCAATGGGAAAAAGTCTGAGTATTTTTATATACCGAGCATGGTTACACATTTTCCTGGCTGTCAGAGATGTCAGGCTTTTCCTTCAATGTGGTGCTGCACCATCAGAGAGAAGGAGTGGTGATGAGGAACATTCTGGGTTAAGGCTTGGTCTACACTGTGCAGCTGCAGAAACGTCCATGGCGCCCACCCACTGTTTCCTTCAGTTCAGGGTGGGGTATTGGCCATGTCAGCAATACCATGCCCTGTATTTTCAATTCGCAAACCATGCCCAAATACGCCTCAGCTGCAGTTTGCTCACGTCACATGAGGTGTTCATTGGTCATGTCCACCGTCAACATCCACCGGTCAAGCATTGTGGGTCATGACTTGCCAGTATATGTGGCAAAGTACAAAATGTGAGTATAGGTCTGCTACCACAATGACTGCCACAGACACAATATATATTATATGGGATAGAATTGTAGATGGAAGATTTTTTTTATTTTAGGTGCGCTTTTTTAGGTGCCCCCCCCCCACCCCCCCGATTTTGGCGGTGAAAAAGTGAGTCTTATGGTCCGAAAAATACGGTAAATTAGTTGAGCCTGTATGTAGCAGGTTATTTTTCTTTCAAAGAATGGCACATCCCAGGTGGAGGCTCCTATTTACATTTCCAAGTAAGTTGGGGGCAAAGGATAACCGTGGTTTACAGTGAAAGGAGATTTATCCTTTATACTTTGATTCTTCTTCTTCATAAGCATGAAAACAGTGTCCAATATTTGTTTGAACAGCAGCAAATCTTATATTATAACTTCTAAACTGGCCATGTTTATAGGTTTCATGTGTCGGGACACTGGGCAGTCAGTCTTTATAACAAGTTTTGTGGTTACTGCTGAGTATGTTTTCCCAACACCAACTTTACTGCTTAATATTATTTATATGATCTTTAAAAAAGAAAAAAAAGGATCCCTAGTCATTTTAACAGTGACGTGTTTTTAGGGTTTTAAAGACAAGTGTAACATTTCTCACTCAGCAGTAAATGAGTGTATTTTTTATTATTACATCAAAGCTGTAATGGCTCTTATATGCAATAGCAGTTCATTAAAGGAGAACTGACCATCTCCATGTATATACTATTATACATAATAGTAGGTATACATGGCAAAAAAGGCTTAAAATAAACGCGAACAACTTTATTTGTGTTCCTTGTTGGTTATTACTGTATAGTTTCCTGTAGGTTGTGATCTGGGTTATTTCCATGGGATGGCACTGTTGTATTGCACTATTGAAACCACAATCATTATCCTTGCGCGCCTCTTCATAGCTGTAGCTGGGATTATATAACGGAGAACAGAAGTCAAAAATGTTTCACATATAATGTCCCTTTTTTTTTTTTTATTTTTTTTTTTTTTTACAATTAAGAGTACCTGTTGTATAAACACTCTATAAATGTATAAAATAAACAATTTAATATACCTAGATATTTGTGTTTCTTTTTGTCAGGGATACCAAGGTGCTGGAGGACAAGCACCTGGGGCACCACAAGGAAGCTATCAACATGGATATCAGTATGGAGGAGGTGGCCCTCCAGGCCAGCCAGCATATGGTGGTTCTGCACCTGGTGCGCCATATGGACCTTCTTCTGGTGGTAGTTATGGACAGCCTATGCCAGGCGGTACAGCACCTGGAGGACCAAGCGGTCAATATGGAGGTCATGCTCCTGGCGGACCTTATGGTGTACCAGGATCTAATCCTTATGGGGCTCCTCAACAAGGCCAGTATGGACAAGCTGCTGCAGGTAAGTCTAATATTGTGATATATAATACAGTTTTATGTCTATTTCTATATTAGTTGCCCTAAAATGTGCAAGTACTTATTACCATTGATGCAAGTTAAGCTGTGTGGGTGTTGCAAAGTGGTATGCGAGCCCTAACAAATGGAAGAGGAGTTCAGAAGGAAGGAAAACAGTGATAGGAGCAGGATGTATTAAGAAACTTGCTGCTGGGCTATATACAGGCCCTGGTGAGGTCATCTGTGCTACACCAGCAACCTTTCATGAACAATCCGGATGTGGAGAGATTTTTCTTGTACACCGTCTCCACATAGTGTATTAGTCTGTGTGTGGGTAGTTAATCCTTAACTGCCGGTTTTGGTTAATACAGTAGAAAAGAGTGAGTTCCACTGAAAAAGAGGCTCTTGTGGAGGCACCCGTTTTTCTTTTATTGTTTATAGGCAAAAACTAGGTAAAACGTATTTAAAATATGCATCTAAAGGCATCAACTCTGTCACTAGACAACGACAGCGTAGATGCCTTTAGATACATATTTTAAATACATTTAACAAAAAACTTTCCTACATTATTACCAATTATGGGATATTTCACCTCACTTCTTTTTTTATGATAACCTGGGACTTTTGTCTCTGGGGCAGAAAGAGGCAGGCTACAATTATAATCCTAAATAGGTTTACCCCAATACCATGTTTTTAAAAGTAATGTTTTTTTCCATAGACATGGCAACTGCTGAGAGGATTTATCACCACTTGCTGGACTTTGGGTGGATCTTCCACATCACATTTTTATTATATTTAAAACTTGACAAATATTTTCAATGGCTTTAAGCTGTGCAGTACCTTTGCTTTTAAATTATGCTTTGACTTTATTTTCTAGGTAATATACCTCCAGGGGTTAACCCTGAAGCTTTCACCTGGTTTCAGACAGTGGATTCTGACAGGAGTGGGAACATAACATTTAAAGAACTTAAACAAGCACTTGTCAACTCCAATTGGTCAACATTCAATGATGAAACCTGTATTATGATGCTTAGTAAGTATTTCCCTTTGTTTTGTTATGAAATTTTATTATTTTTTGAGTTGAGTCATGTATAAACACACAATAATAAAAAAGAGAATATACAGGATGATTTTCACAACAGTAAATCTAAAACTAATACAAGTAGGCAGATGAGGATGTATTTTTAAAATCAGACTCAATATGAGATCTGTCAGATATGCAAAGGTATGCATGTACATCTTGGCAAGTTTTCCCCTGTCTACACAAGATAAATACCAGTTCTGGCAGAGCCAGCATGTCTTTTCTTGAAGCTGAATCTTGGTCCTAAAGAAATCCCAACAATTTACATGTATTCCTTTATAGCCACAAAGGATACAAAATGCATTGTGTCTGCATGGACATTACCTTGTAAAATAGAAGCGATGTAATCTGCAACATGTTTGCCCAAAACAAACTTCCTGTAGAAAACTAGACAGCGGCAGATACTACAACAGTCACCCTTCTCAAGGAGATTTTGTTACAGGACATGTGTCTTGTACACGAGCAAATTTTTACACAAAATAAAAGAAATACAAGACTTGAACACTTGTATACTTAAAGAACACGTGTATACTTAAAGACTTGTATAAGAATCTAAATTACTGTTGTATTTAGTCAGTTTTTAGTTACGCTATGACCTATTATGGTCAAAGAGAGCTTACATAGGGATATATAGAAACACATATATGTGGGTTATGATATATATATCTGCAGATCTGTATGTAAGCTGCTGTTAAGCTGGTAAGCGGATTATCCCCGCTTCAGTATGTGAGCTGGCGGAAGCTGCAGATTTGCAGTTGGATGATCCGTCCAAGGATGGATTGTTCCTCTAAAAGGCTGTGTATATGAGTGGCTGCTTCAGTCCTCTCCCATACAGAGCTTAGCAGCAGCGGGAAATAAGAAGACGCGACCACCTGCGGCTGTATTCGGTTTCACTACCAATATTTTGGGTAACCATATGGTAGTAATGCATTAAAAACAGCATTATAAATTTAATATTATAGATGTATAGTTACCAGTTGCACAGAAATACAATGTTTCAAGGAAATTAACACATATGATTTACAGACATGTTTGATCGGGGGCAGACTGGTAAGATTGATGTGTTTGGATTTTCGGCTTTGTGGACGTACATTCAGCAGTGGAAAAACCTGTTCCAGCAATATGACCGAGACAGGTCAGGCTCGATTAATCATGCAGAATTGTACCAAGGTAAATATTACAACTAAAATAAGGTAATTCTAGTTAGAATGGGAAGAAGGTCAAATGCAAAATCTCTCACTAAATCTCCTTAACCTCCCTAGCACTGAAAGCGTCGCAGTATGGGCGATCGCACCACAGTACACAGCCCTCCCTTCTCCCCTCTACTCATTGATGACTCTGGCAAAGTGGGCTGGGAAACCGACCACCTCCATTGTAATGGAGGTCTATGGCAAAGCCCCCCGTCCCTTTGGTGTCATCAATTTGGTGACACAGGAGGGGCAGCACCAGAACCAATTGTCATATCTAAGTTTAGACTATTGTCTAAAACGCTAGAGGGTAAAAGTAGATCTAACCACTAAATGGAATTTATGGGTTAAAGCATTTCAATACATTTATGGAAAGTCTAGATTACTAATAATTTGCACTCTCTTAAATAGCATTGATGAAAAAGCCTCAATAGATTGACGGGATGACCCAAATAAATGTAAAGCCCCCCATACATACACGTCCCAAAAAAGTTGATAAAATATATAAGATATTTGACCAACGTTTTTGGGATTGACTGAAAGTGTAATCAATTTCAACACAACCAATTAAAATTTACCAGCATGTCCAATCATTTTTCAATAAATTTTTTTCCCAATCTTAATTGTTTGAGGTTGATCTAACCATGTGGGCTGCCATAGATTTTCAATCAATCAACAAAAAAAAATTAATTGAATTTAGTTGATTGGATAAAAAATCTAGACGCCTTAACACTTACCTTGGCAGACACCCTGCAACCACAACAGCACAGCACAGCTGCTGTCAGTTGTGTACCAACCAACGTAATTCTTCTCCGGGTGCCCACATTCTATGTCTATGGCCACTTATGTTCACCAGTTAGTTGAGGGGCAAACATGTAATTCCCAACAATCGTTTCAACTTGAACATGAGTGTACAAATAACTTTATGTAAAATAGGACCATGTCAATATGACCTCAAGGGCAAAATTAGACCATCTATGTATAGTCCTCACTTTATGGAAGTTCCAGGTATTAAGATGGCTACACCAAGTTCCAGGTCTACTAGACTTGCAAGACTGGAAACTAGAAGAGCTTACATTAGTACTTTTGTGATTTTTGTGTGGCTATTATTACCTGCCATCACCTATTACCTGGTTTGATTATGAGGAGAAAGGATAGAGCTTGCTAAATGATTCCCAACATTCAATGGGCATCTCCATGGCCATCCGAAAGGTCTGCATTCTGTGATCCATTATTCATACATAAATCCTTTAGCTGGCAAACACACTATACAGACAGTCCA
>CM070033.1:99572983-99584089 GCA_036250615.1 Ptychadena robeensis
GCTATTCTGCATCGCTGCAAACTCACGGATTCCTTCTGGCCCAAGTCTTCAGCATCATGGGTGACCTCCATGTTAATGGAGGGAGCGTCACTTTTTCCCCACACACATCGCCGGCATCTAATTCACACCTGTGTTGTGTAGAGAGCCAAGGGAAGGACATGGAGTCATGGTTGAGTAAAGTGTACTCTGCCACAACAAAAAATGTAGTGAAAAGCCTGTAGCGCCAGGGAGGTTAATAGTCAATAGTGCACACTTTCTGAGCCATAACTGACAACAATCTCTTAGAGTAGTTCTTTACTTGTTGGCACATGTCTCCTGAGGGCTTTTGCATGGTTTTTGAGCATGAACGTTCCCTTTGAGCACCCACCACAGATTATCAATAGGATTGAGGTCTGGGGTCTGCGTGGACCATTCCAGAATCTTGGTTTTGGTATTCTTGAGGAACTGTTGGACTCATTTCCATGTTTGCTTTGGGTCATTGTCTTGCTGGAAGACCCAGCGATGACCTAAACCTAGACTATGAGCAGATTTTTTGCATATTCCCTCAGGAGACCTGTGCCAGAACTACTCTAAGACATTGTTGTCAGTTATGGCTCAGAAAGTGTGCACTATTGACTATTAATGGCCAGGAGGCTAATAATTTTGGATGTCTAATATTTGCTCTTTCTTGTTTTAACTTGGTGTATCAATAAAATATTCTAGTTAGGCTATGTTTCCATTATGCGTCGGAATCCCCTCCACTAAGTGTATTGCTTGGCGGGGATCTCGACATAGAACATAGACTTACCTGCTCGGCGGATGCTGTGTCTTAACTGCGCTGATGCAAGGATTAGCGTAGTCGAGTATGTTGAGCCTCTGCATCGGAGGAGGTGTAAACAGAGCATCCGCCGAGCAGGCAATACACTTAGCGGAGGGGGTCCCGACGTATAATGGAAACAAGCCCTTAACCATAGTGGACATTGTTATTTTGTTGTTAATGGTCAAGAGTGTTGTCTCATTTCATGAAGCTAGTGATTTTGGCCTGAACTGTACATGTATGTTAATGTCATATTAGTACATTTTATAGAGACAAAGACAAACAAACTTCAAAGCCAATAGGTATAACTAAAAAGGGACAAAAAATAAAAACCAGACTTGGTGAAAAATACTTTTATTTAAACTGGAATGTTGCAAATGTAACAGTGGTTGAAATTCAAATGATCGTGCACTAGGATTAGGGCTTTAAACATTATACACAGTCTCAATATAAAAACATTTTAATAAATAGCTAAACATAATTCACATTTTTTTACGTTTCGGCTTGGGCTTATTTGAAGGTAAATGCCAGTAAGTAATTGCAGTACCCGCAGAGATGTTTAAGGCTTGGTGAAGGAACGTTGCAGTGCGTTTATAAGACAAGCAATCTTCAGTAACATAGGCATTATATGAGGGTAATTGTCTTTGCTTTTAAGCTCTGCTTATATGTGTATAGATAGATTTGTTTTGGTCCTAGGTGGAAATGACTTGCATGCAGAATCCTAGTACTCCTCCGGCAGTTTGTAGCTTGGCGGGGAATGTCTGTCTGTGACAGGTTCACAAGCCTGCGTGCCCCTTGCATATAGCCCCAAACAATAACCTTTTGATCCCTGTAGAGATTATCGGACTATCTGCACTATTATCCCATCCAAAGCCACAGGCTGTGAATCTTCCATGTGTCAGCACCACAGGGTCAGCCTAATTACATTAAGTACCTCACTTCATCCTGCCCCCTTCCTGAGTTGTGGTATTGGGATGTTTATTTAAATAAGTTTAGAGCTTTAGAAGTGTCCAGCATATGAATAGCACATTTGTAATATTAAATATGCTTATGAAAAAGCGGATATTTGAAATACATAGATTGTGGTGCTTGCATTTTACACTTTGAAAAGTCAAGTTCTGGATATAACAGTGATTCACCTAACTTCCAAAATTTAAAGCATAAAGAGATGTTACAAATATCAGTGCCATTACATTGTAAATACTTGTTGTATATGTCTCAGTGTGTTGCAGATGTCTTGTACTGTGTATATGGGAAAAGATGCATACAAAATACCCAGATACACTTACTTCACTCTTAATTATGGTACAGACTCTGTTTTCCACTTGTCTACCACCTAGGATCGTATAATCCAGCTCACTGACTGTGGAAATATCTGAATGTAAAGAGCAAGGCACAAACCAGTATTTGCATGTTCAAAATCCACAAAGTCCTACAGCTTGGAAATGTCCTTATTTTCTACGAGCAACATCCTCCATGCTGACTCTGCCCCACACTCCCACTACAAATGCCTCAATTTCACACTCGTTTTCACCACGGGCAATGCGGAAATATCCTCTCTCTCCCCAGTCTCTTCCCCAGGAATTGGCAGCCAGCTATAATAAAGAGAAGAGAACAGATCAGAGACACACACTATATTCTCAATATTGTAATATACTATAGATGGTGTAACTCTTGTGTAACAGCTACACCTGTACTGCTGTAGAAAAGTGAAATTTGAAGAACTATGTTGTAGTTTGAGTTCATTTTTCTAAAAATACAAGATAAATACTTTAAATACAGAAAGTTTGGAGTTAAAGTGATACTCCTAACTTACTTCAGTTAGCCAATAAAAGGTAAGTTTATTTACGAACAATACTCAACCTGAACTGCACACGGGCTAATTTAATTGTCCCGTGGCATCTCCACCGATCTTATCCGGGTCCACTTTTCTGGAGACATCAATGACCCAAAAGATTTGGGGGCAATGACATCTTTTTTGCATCACATCCCCAGTGTCATGGATCACACAGGGATGTGAAGGGGGTAGGAGGAAGGGCAGGGAATCACGTCCGTATACAGGGTGGGCCATTTATATGGATACACTTTAATAACATGGGAATGGTTGGTGATAGTAACTTCCTGTTTCTGGCACATTAGTATATGTGAGGGGGGGGAAACTTTTCAAGATGGATAGTGACCATGGCAGCCATTTGAAGTTGGCCATTTTGAATCCAAACTTTTGTTTTTTCAATAGAAGAGGGTTATGTGACACATCAAACTTATTGGGAATTCACAAGAAAAACAATGGTGTGCTGGTTTATAAGTAATTATTCTTTCATGAGTTTATTTACTAGTTTCTGACCATTATAAAATGTGTTTCAATGTGAGACCCATTGTGTTGGATTGTTAATGCAATCCATCTTCTCCCACTCTTCACACAATGATAGCAAAACCGCAAGAGAAATGCTAGCACAGGTTCCCAGTATCCGTAGTTTCAGGTTGCTGCACATCCCGTATCTTCCACAGCATAGAACAATTGCCTTCAGATGACCCAAAGATAAAAAGTCTAAGGAGGTTCAGATCCATTCTGAAAAGTTCCCCCCACCCCCTAAATAGGTGCCACAAACAGGAAGGTAATATCACCAACCATTCCCATTTTATTAAGGTGTATCCATTACTTGTAGTGCAGGCAGTTTTTAAAAAAGTGCGCGATTGGTGAACTACCCAGGGGGTTAAAGAAGCAAGCTTTCAGGATAGCTCCCTCAGGCTTATAAAACATCCCAAAAGCTTGCTTCTTTTTTCTGAAGACTTCAGGGTGTTACTTAAATTCCGAACTTTCTGTATTTATCAATGGCTAACAAGGTACAAGCGGTACAAGGTACAAAATATGAAATCCAGAGACAGTCAAGTGCATCTATTTCTCAGAAGAAGACATTCAGTTTTAAAGAATTCCTCTGCCTTGTATCTGCCCGTGTAAGGTCATTATGATGCTAAGAGTCCTAATCTTTGAGTAGATAGCAAAGGGAAAAATGTAAACTTGTATCTGGTTGTTCAGAATTCAGTGATTCTGAAACTTCTAAACAAGTTTTAAACTACTCTAAAGTGTGAGTCACCATCTTGTGCTTACAGATTGTAAGTTTTAGAATAATTAATGGCTGGTTGGGATCATTCGACCAGGGACTGACCAAAATTTTGGATCCCTGTTCAATCGACATTTCGTTCCAGCCAGATCCAACGCTGCCCATTTTGAGCATTCGATCTGTCTCAATTGAAATGTCGATCGAACAATGTGCGAAATGTCGACCCGTGTGTGTGTACCTTAAGACACTGACCTGGAATAAGTACGTAAACCCAGTGAGAGAGAGTAAAGTAATTGTTTTAGGTCAGTGGATCCAGAGGATCAGCATTGAAGACAACCAGCTATGACTTGCACAGTGAGGTAACAGCAATGAGGACATCTCTTTTTCTATCATAGGATGATTACTTCATGCAATAAAAACAGTAGCATGTGTGTGAGTCTAAACATACTACAATTATAGATATATTTCATTACCCAGTATTTTCGGATCTGTCCATTGGGTGCTAGTTCTTCTCCCCACCTAGAAAAAGAAGACAATACGCAAATGTAAACAATAGTCATATTTTTCAGCATTGTACTTAGCGGTAGAAATGAATTTATCTACAGACTTTTCATTACAGTTATCTCTCCTAAATACAGCTATATCATTAACATTGTTTTTAGATAGAAGTAGTTGACATTGGGCTGGTATCTGCATTTCATAATGTACTGTACACTGTCGAAATGCAAACCATTTCTATGCTCATGTCCTGACAAGGAAGATGCTGACAGACAGAATATCGGACAGTTTTGTACCGTATTTTTTGCCCTATAACAGTGGTTCTCAACCTTTTTAGATCTGTGAGCCCGGATGTGACATTGCAATGTCTCACTCTGATCCTTTTCCACCCTGTCGATAGATGGGACCTAAGTGAAAAAAGGAGGGAGAGCAGGGAGTGATAACTGTGTACAGGAGCTGATTATTATTTCTCTGCTTTGATCACTCCCTGCTATCCCCCTGCCTTATTTTAGGTGCTGTCTATCGACAGAAGGGAGGGGCAGAGACAATTAGATCATAGTGAGACACAGAGCTGGCAGCAGGCCCTGCATGTCTCTCTGCTCTGATCACTCCCTGCTCTCCCCCTTTCCTTCTCCTAGGTGCCATCTATCGATGATATCTTAGGAGGAGGGAGTGATTACCGGTAATCAGAGAGGAGAAAAGATGCACCCTTGTATACGTCCTGTATATAGGAGTGTGTCTTATCTTCCAGTGGCTCTTATTATGTGAGAAATACAGTATATCTAATATGAAGAAGGCAGATTATGAGCAGGACTCACCCCCTTATGGTACACTAAATAATTACTGACGAAAAACAAATACATTGTGTCTGATGGAATATTTCTATAACTGTGACCCTGAGGGCTTGCTTGGGCAGTACCCGGTCTGGCCGCTGTGTTACTATGGGGACTGGCACTGTTTGAGATCAGTCTAGTATCTGGGCCAGAGGTAACATTACAGAAAATTCCTATGCAATCAGCAAGCGTGGAATTTGCTGAGGCAGAAGCTAGGAAATAGCACGGTCCTTGTAGACAATATAAAATAATAACTTCTGCACTTATACACAACTGTGTGTTTTTACAGCCCTACTCTTACCTTGTTAAATGCATGTACTCTCATGATCATTTTCTGTACTTTTATACCCATTTTTTTTTAATGCCAGACATCACACCCATGACATGGCCCAATGCAGAAAGGGCAGTGCAGGATGTTAAAGAGTCTTGTATGGGTAGACATAATGTCCCGTTCAAGGATCTGCATGCCCCCCTGAGATAAATCTGATGCTTCCTGCCTCTCCCTTCCGCTGATTTCAGGGACAGTAACATTGTGCCTTTATCCTCCTATGAACTTTGATTGCCTAGTACATCAATGATTGTCATTTCAAATGACAAGAACAGGACAAGCTTGTGTATGTGCCTCTGTACAGTTTCTCAAAAGGGAACTAATAAAAAAAAAGAGTCAATCAGAGCCATATATTGTATTCTGAACGCATGGCAGTTTCCATAATACCCAATAGCACGTGTTTTTTAACTAAAAGTATATTTTCTTTATAGGATATACATGCAGTATTTTACTTTAATATTACACAACATTAGGACATTTCTGGAGCAGAAACCGAAACATTTTTAGCTCAAGCACATTGATAAGTTCTGTCGATTAGTTTTCAACACAACTGTCAAGTCAAATCATTTATGTAAGATGTTTTATATACCTGGGGTTATAAACAACTAGACACAGCAGACTTCCTTAGCCAGCTAGGCTTTCGGTGCTACTGGTATTTTTCCTTAGTTACTCCCGTGGGCCATAGTCATTTCCATATAATAAAAAGCAGTAGATATTATATAGATGGATAAATTAATTATAGAAAACCCACCATATCTGCCAACATCCCAATTTAACTATGCAGTAAGGGAAAACTAAACGTTTTCAGGGATCCTCCCTAGGGAGCGAGGGGACTTTTAAGGCAGTGATATCAGGAAAAAAAATTAGATTTATTTATTCATAGTGAAATCGTGAAGTCAAATACAAAAATTAGCAAATTATCAAATACAAAGCCAAGATACAGTGGTATACATATAATTCCAAGCATGGTTAAAATTTACATTTACAAAACGGGCTAGTGCAATGTTTTGTAAATGTAAATTTTAACCATGCTTGGAATTATATGTATACCACTGTATCTTGGCTTTGTATTTGATAATTTGATAATTTTTGTATTTGACTTCACGATTTCACTGTGAATAAATAAATCTAATTTTTTTTCCTGATATTACTGCCTTAAAAGTCCCCTGGCTCCCTAGGGAGGATCCCTGAAAATGTTTAGTTTTCCCTTACTGCATAGTAGATATTATACATCCTGTCTGCCGATGTTATCTAAGGTGTGGCTGCATTTTATATCTAAAGTCAAAGTTCCCATCATACAAGACTTTTCTATTGTTTCTGAAATGACTAAAGACGAGTAGCCTATATTTTCTATGTGCAGTAACCGGCAACAGGTGAATGGCGACATCAGGGCCATCTCTCCCTCTATGCCAAATATGGGTGCGCATAGGGCCCCTGGCGGCCTCCCCATGCAGATCTGAACTGCGCAAGCTGCAGACAGGGTGAGTGTGTGTTGGAGGGGGAAGGAGAAAAAGAGGAAGGAAAAGCAGCGTGTAATAGCACACTACACCCCCCACCCCGGTCCACAGCGCCATCAATAGCATGATCACCAACACCCCACCCTTCCCATTCAACAGGGGTACCTGAGCAAGAACTTGCATAGGGCCCCTGAAGGGCTAGAAATGGGCACTGGGTCACATTGTTACAAGATGGTTGTGTCTAATGGGCTCATCCAAGCCATGATCTACAAAGTGTAGTAGACTCTAATGTCTTACAAAGTGCCATAGTATTCATCTACACACAAGTCCCTACTCAGCCTTGAAGACTTGGTGTGGCGTTTCAGCAATTGATTGCTCAACCGGAGTGTAGATACTAACTTATGTTCAGCGAAATTGTGAATATCGGCAGATTGGACAATCTTTTCCGGGACCACCTCTTTGGCATGTTATGGAGGCAATGTTGGTTTTCCACCCCACATGTGAATTGCGGAAGATTACAATGTTTAAAAAATGCACACTAAGGACAAAACACCCAGAGAGTTCAACAAGCAACAAATTGCAGTTAGTTGGACAATCAAGAGAAGGGTAGAATGGACTGAGTGATGCAGCTAGCCAGAAAAAGGACCAAGACAATGGAAAGTCCATGAGTTTATTCAGAGCCGCCATATCTTTGTTTTCCTTCCTGATAGCAGACAATTGCATGGCAGAGGGCAGGTGGACGCTTATGAGAGTCCGCTAACAAGCACATTTTTACTTCCTTATATGTTTTACACACAATTAGACAGTCAAATTTATTACTCACCCAGTGATCTTCACAGAATGTGTACCGTGACGACCATACTGCTCTGGTTCTCCGGCCATGACAGGTATATGTCTATAGATTCCACTTTTGTACATAAAGAAGTCTTCGTGCACCTCCATTATAGCTGTAAATGAAATATGTGACATCAAGTATACTAGCAGTGCAGACGGTGAGACTGTTAGAGGAATAGTGGTCAATGTGGGTGTAAGATGGTCTTCTATATACAGCAATTTATATTCTTGTAACAGTAGAATTTTATAATGATGGAAAAAGGCAGGTAGAAAATAATTGTTGTAGTAGCTGAATGTTGAATGATGATGAAAGAGGTACACAATCGTCATACATTCAATTACTCTGCTGGCTCTTAAGTAGTTAAGTTTCTCTGCTACTTACCTTGTACTGGACCATTCTCATATATTTCCTTCATGATTTCTTTTTCCTGTAAATAAAATACTAAACTATTGAATATGAATTTTTGGGGCAAGAAAACATTTATTATGGAAAGCTCTTATTGCTCACACTTCTAGACTACCTTGTCCCACCACCTGCATCTTCCTTATTGACCATCAAATGTGTTGGATACTTAACCTCCCTAGCACACTGCTGAGGTACAGATTTCTGTACCAAAAGCACACCATAGACTTTAATGGAAAAAAAGTTTTTTTTACATTGTAAGCCCGTAATTTCCCAGTATGTCCATACAGGAGTCTGGTAGACATCCTGAATATAATAACATGTTCAGATGCTTTGTGAATAACTCACAATATCAGATAATGAAGATTTCAATCATTCACTTTATCAGGTAAATTAGCACTGCAACCACTAGATGGCAGTGCAGATGTGGCAGGTTATATAGAAGAGCATGGGGGGGGGGGTGATCCGTTCCCCTGCAGCTGCCTCATTAGATCAGAGCCACATTGATCAGTGAGTTTGCGCTCCTGTGGCTCCGATCTCTGCCTTAAGGCCCCCACACACGCACCGAGTGGGGGCCGACAGAGCTGCTAAGATCAGCTCTGGAAAGCAGCGTGATGGCGTCCTCATGCTGCAGTCCCGAGCTGACAGCATCGGCCGGCACCCTTTGTGTGCCGGCTGTTAGCTTCAATGAAGATGCCAGTCTTCATTGAAGTTAACGGCATCGGCCAGAGAATATCGGACATGTCTGTTTTCTGGCCGGCCGAGCTGTGGGGCAACAGCGATCTTTCGCCCCATGTGGGCACCCCCGATCGCAGCAAAATTTTCCGTGAGCGCGCACGCCCATCGGTCAGCGGCAAAATCGGCCGCTCGGTGTGTGTATGGTAGGCTTAGCGAACCCAGCTCGTCCACTGCTGTTCTGACAGGTTAGAAGTGGACGAGCTGGGACCGTCAGGAACAGCAGGGGGGTTAATAAACAGTTTGAATGGTAAATGCTTCAAATTACATGATCTTAAAACACAACCATACCATAAAATCTCCAAATAAACATTACTGCTGTGTATCCAAGAATCAATATTTCCTTTCAGTTGGCTTAAAGCAACCGATTTTTAAATTGATCGAACGGAAATCGATGGCACCTAACCTGGTTCCTTTGACCAAAAGTGATCGAAATTAAACATTAAATCAATCAAAAAGTGATTGATCGGACATGTCAGAAAATTTTTATCTAATCTGGCAAAAATCAGATGTGTTTTAAATACAAACCATTGATTTTTGTTTACCCAAATTAATTTGCATGGAACTATCTCCTGTATCATGGCAACCATTTTGTGATAGAAATCGGTCAAATCGGAACAATTAAACTCCCAATGTGGTATAGCGTTTGATTCTATTGCAATCGATCAATCAAAATGATTGAAAACTCTGATCGAATCAGTTTGAGCATGGTTGAGTATCCAAAACTCTACACGTGTATGGCCAGCTTAAGGTAGATGTGGGGATCCTGGTACCCAATAAATATAAAGTCCTAAATATGAGTCTTTTTGAGACATGTCCCACAAGTTCCTTCTAGCTCATTACGTTATATGACAAGAATTTTTATCTATTCTGCTAGGTGCTAAAAGCGATGTTTTAATAACACTGGTCTTATGATATTTCCAGAAACAGAACCTGAATAGTATAGCAGTATAGCAATATATGCAGAAAATTCTGTCAAGAACAATTCTGCAGAAAGTCTTACATTGGATGCCAGGCGGTAGGCTGGTGTAGACTGGTAGATTTCATTTGATGATGCATATGGGTTTGGACAGTGAGCAGTAGCCTGTCTCTTCCCTCTTCCTGTAGAGCGGCTGTGCATCATACATGGTGCAGGTGGTCCATTTGTATTCTTACCCGAAAATGGATAGCACTCCTCAGTTACAACCCTGAATAGGACAAATACAATGAATTCAGAAAATAAAATAAAAAACTGAAAATATTCAAAATTTGTATGAAAATTTCAACAATTAAAAACAGACTGATTTTGTAAGATTAAATATTACTGGAAAAAAATACTCACCTTTCCTGCCTGCTCGCTCTCGTGCCTCCGTGACTACAAGATGGAGCAGCGAGACTCTTCTAGTCTTGCTCCCTCTACCAATCCAGATCTGAATCCTGTGACGCTTCACATATCCGTGTTACCTGATTAATATCTGGCTGGCTGTGGGCACATGGGGACATGGGAGAGTAGACATCAGAAGTAACATCTAACCTCCCATGTTCCCTTGCATCAGCCGCAGATGTACATCAATGTGGGGGTGGAGTGCCGCTGTATTTTAAACATTTTGGTGGGTAAGTATGTTTTTATTTAACTTTTGACCTCCCAATCTGCACTATTATCACCACCAGAGGCATATGCAGAGGTGATAGGTCTGCTTTAATAGCACAGAAACATGTGCATGTGTATAGAATCTTTAGTAATGGCAAGCAAATGTGTATAAAGGATGGCATGCACCAAGACGAAAAGCAGACAAGGTACAATTATTGCTATCCGCTGAAAAATCAGCTTGTCTTTTATTACTAGATATTTAGATAACACATATGTTATTTACAACAAATCTAAACCAATTCAATTCACATACCCTCTTCTTCTGAGATACCACCATGCTCCATCAATACGCCCACCTCTGCATCCATGCTGATTTTTTGTGTCGCAGGAAATGAGGTTTTGAGGGGACAGAGCAGGAGTCATGTGACCCATTGACTGAATCGAAAGTCTATCTGAAGCAACACCTAGGAAGAAAAAAGGTCCATGAACATGCTATGTCAATACGTGTTTAAAAATAATATGCGATATTGTATGTAGTGATGAGCGGCATAGGCAACATTCGTATTCGCGGCATGCCGCAAATTTTATGG
>CM070033.1:99584189-99599636 GCA_036250615.1 Ptychadena robeensis
CTAATTGTATGTATATTATTGACTGGTAATGGCTGCAGCCAAAAAATCCAAAAGTATCTACAATATGTTTCTAGAATGTCCACTCACCGTGCTAAACTCTGAATTGTTCCTTTTTTTTTTTTTACTTTTTTGGAATGGAACATGTCACAGCCTTCAGTTTCAAGGTTTGACAGTGCTTATAACTTTATTTAATACTGGTACTATCTCAAGATTACCCGAAGATGTCACAATTTCTCTTCTTCTTTAATATCTTAAGCGTTAATATGTACTACAGTATGTGATAGTAGAGTGTTGTACGGTGTTAGCCATTGATGAATATAGAGAGTTTGGAGTTCAAGTGATACCGTTTATTGGCTAACTGAAGTCATTAGAGAAGCAAGCTTTCGGGATATCGCAGATCCCTTCTTCAGGCTGATACAATTCTGGTTTTAGAAGCTCACAGTTATACTTTAGTTAGCCAATAAACAGTATCACTTGAATTCCACTTGAATTCACTTGAACTCTCTATACTACAGTATGTGAAATACTAAACCCTGAAAGCCAAGAGCAGGCAACTCTTTGATGCCATTTCATTAAAAAAAAGTTGCTACATTTGCCTATTGTTTAGCGCTATCTAAGCTTCCTCTATGAGTAGAGCAAGCACTGAAATCTTCTGTACTGTAAATCAAGAAAATACAATTAACAGAAGTACTCTGCTAAGCACAATTTGTGCGTGAACTCAATTTGCACAATCATGCAAAGCATAATGTCAGTAAAGTTTAGTTAAAAATAAACCTTTAAAGGCTGTATAAATGCTTATGACTGCAAAGTGCTTAGAAATTACAGCAAAAGCCTAACTCAGTATTGTCCTAAAAACTTCAGACTCTAAAAATCTGGAATATGTGCCAAAAGTTTTTCAAAATAATATCCTGTAGCTGGGATTCAGCAGGGAGCTTGACCGGGCAGGTAACATAGGGAGAGGGGGGTTTATGGACAGAAGTGGATGGTGGTCCTCATCTGCCCGCCCTTATATTGTGGGATCATGTTTGATCTTGTTTTTTTATCTTTTATATGTTTTAGCGTGGAATCTTTTTTTCTGATGTTTTGTTGCCTTATTGTCACAGCGCAGTATATACTGGTATAAGGGTGACACCTTAGTTATAAGAGTCACAGGTTAAATAAATGGATATGGTGAAGGTCCAATGGTATTTATCCTTGGTGGTAAGAATAGGTAAGTGATTGGAAAGTGGACCTATCAAGCTGGTTATCTGTGGCTAATGGATGAACAGAGGGTGGTCTGATTAATGCAGGTTTTGGGGCACCGTCGATATTCTGTAACTGCAGGTCAAAAAGTAAATAGACTGTATTTTTCTCACTATGAGACTATTTGGTCATGGATGGTTGAAGCATCGCTCTCTGCCCACTGACCAAACACCAAGCTTAGCTGAGGGCGGCAGGGTTGCTATCAGAGGGAAGATCCACCCACAGTCAAATTTTCCCACTGCCTCTACTATATTTATTTCAGCCAGGCACTGACTTTAACACAATAGTAGCAGAGTCAAAGGAAAGATCAACCTGCGGGAGGCTCTTCCCTCTACCTCAAGATGCCCAGCTCACAGCTTATATACACAGCAGTAGTAGAGGTCAGCCTGCTCTTTCCCACCTCCTTAAGCTCTGGGCCATGCCCACTAGAGATGGCCGTATTTTTTTTCCAAAATTCTACCATTTCGACGATTTCAACTAAATTGTAAAGCCCCTGAACATAGTATCAACACCAAACTTGCTAGAGATGTACAGAAGGGTTGGGGGTATACTCCAAAAATAAAGTATGTCTCTAACACAAATAGTTTTTTTCAAAAATGAAGTTCAAAGTCAAGTCAAAATTTCAAAAATCGGAATTTCGACTTTATTTTGTAACTTAATTTATTCAAAAACTACTACCATGTTCAGGGGCTCTGCAATCAGCTCGCAAAGTTAGCAAGTCGAACATCTCTAATGCCCACCTCCTTAAGCTCTGGGCTCTGACCGGCATAGCAGCAGTTCCATGTAGGTACATTTATATTTACATAATTGAAGATGTGGCCCAAATTCATGATTGTGCAGTGTATTCTTCATTATTAGTACCTATTTAGGCATGATAAGCCTGGGCAATATTTCCCAGGAGGAAACCTTACTCCTCATTGATTAGACAACACTTCACACTTCACTTGTGTATACTGATTCCACAGATTTATTTGTTGCTAACAAAACTCAGTGTTTGATGTCCAGGCAAATTTAGTATTTGCATGTCCAAACAAGAACAGCACAACACAACTCTTTGTAAAGTTCCAACATGCTCTTGGCAGGGACAAAGCCAATGCTCTCCATTTTCCAGGAAGCATGATAGCTATAGCTCTAAAGCCCCCCATACACGTTCCGATTTTTCGTACGAATTTTGCCCGACCGACCGATCGGGTCGGGAGATTAATCGGATTCGGAATTATGTACCCGACCGATCCCGATTTCTCAAAATCGGCCGAAAAATCGATCGGGACTGCTTCGGACCTGTCCGTAAATTTTTGGTCGATCTGCTGTTAATAAATAGGGTCGGGCTGATGGATCGGTGATAATTCGAATTCCGATTTTTCATGCCAGCCGACCGACCGACCATAACATTTTAGGTGAAAATCGGGTGACAGGATCGGACGAAAAATTGCCAATCCTGTTGTAGGCAGCTAAGCAGTGTACAGACGTGAAGATATGGACCAGATAGATGGCCGTTTCGAGCGCTGCGCTGCCCATATAATATGCTGTTTTCGAGTGGGACAAATGAATCCCGCTCAAAAACAGCCATATCGGACATGACCATTAATACGGCCGATGTCCCTTGCTTTGCCTAAAGACCGCGGGTCTCCAAAGCATCGGCTGAGCTGGGAAGAGAGCAGAGCTGTCTTCCCAGCTCCACCGATATCTGACAGCAGCGTGATGACGTCATCACCCTGCTTTAGCTACCCCCCCCCAAGTTAATTGGATTTCTGTCAGTTGTGGGTGGCCATGGATTGAGACGTTTATGGTATGGTCCTACATTAAGTTGTTTTTGTTTTTATAAAAGTTTTAAAATACTTTTACACATATTAAAGTTTCAGAAAACAATATGAAGTAGCACACCTGCAGTGGAGAAAGCCCAGGAACCGGCACAGTTTCCTTGATCAAGTGGCTCATGAATCATCCCTGGCCACTTATCTGCAGCATTGAAGTAGGATGGAACAACATCATTGTCCATGTTTACCTACACAGAGAAAAATGTGACAGTCAGTATCACAGAACACGGCATGGACAAAAATCTTCCTGGACACAGCAATCCAGATGACTAATGCTGGCCATAAACCTTTAGATCTCTCTGTCAGATATCCTTTAGATCTACCAACAACTATGAAGTATAGGTAATAATATATAGTATCCTCTGTGATTGAACACAGGTAGACTTGTTTAGAAAGTTCCTCATATTTACATGGTTTTGGTAAAACAAAAAGAGATCTAATGGAAATCTAAAAGAGAAATCTAAAGGTGTATGGGGGCGCTTAATTTGAGGGACTTTCTAAACAATCAAGTCTACCTGTGTTCAATCGCAGACCATGCACTACATAGTTGTTGTTAGATCTAAAGCATATCTGACAGAGAGATCTAAAGGTGTATGGCCAGCTTAAAGGAAAAGCAATCTCATTATTCAGCTCTGTTTCGCACTATTTATTTTTAAATCCCATCACATATGTCATTTTAATTTTAAGCCTGAATCTTTAAAAAAATTTCAAGTATTTACCAGTGACGTCCATGCTGGGAAACAGTCAAGAAATTCCTAAATAGGCAGACTGTCTGAAGCATCATAGGACTAATCCTATGCGTCCTGACTGAACGTACTTGTCCCATCACAAGGAATTTTCCAGTCTCTCGTCCCTGGGCAGATCTGACCCCCACCTCTTTTCTTCATTGGCAGTATGATAAAAACACGGGTGTTCACTCAACAGTAGCCTGCAATGGGTTTTTTTTCTTTCTCTTCTCTTAATAATTATTACTCTTTATTCCAAGTGGAGTGGGACTTCCTGAGTGGAAGTTGCTTGAAAAAGTTGGCTTAATCACACTTACATTGTGCTTCCCCGTTGGAGCTGCCAAAAATCACACAGTGACCCTAACCTCAGGAAAGAGCTATGACTGGAGGAGAACGAATCTCTGAATTCCAGTGGCATGTTAACATACTAACCCTTTGTGATATGACAGTAATACATTCCACTCTTGCTTCCTAAAGTGAACCTGTCTACACAAACCAGTCACCTTTCTCCATATGCAGAGAATTGTCCTATGTTTCCCTAGCACTAAACTGCTGCTTATCTCTATCTTCATATGCACTTGTCTATTTTTTTTCCAGTGTACAGAAATGTATTTATAATAGACTTTAAAGACACAGGTATGCATTTTTATAAGAATAATATAGTAATTTTATATTTCATTGAATAAATAAATGCAGACAAAAGTGGGCTATGGTACCAAATGTACAAATCAGTGGTGTCACTAGGTTTGGTGTACTATGACCACCCATGGTCTCATCCAATGGTGGCATTTATGGCCTGTTGTAAGTAATATGGGTGTCAAATTGTGTGGCAATGTTGTATGCATACAGTAGATATGTGCCCCAATGTTACATTGGTTGTGGTGTAGGAACGGGCAGAATTCTTTGGACTCAAGACTGTACCATTGACAAGGGGCAAGCAAAAGACTGTGCTGCAGCTGTTACGCTGACATTGCAGCTGAGGTTCTTGAGGGAGTTCTCTTGCTGACTTGCAAGTTCATTAGCCCGTGTGTACAAAAAAAAACAGCTCTGGTTGGAAAGTTTGGTCTCTGGGAGTGAAATGGTGTTATCTGGTGTAGAGTGAGCACTGAGCTAGTTACGTAACTGGATGTGGTGTGTTACCCTGTGTCTCCTTTCTTCTCATGTAGATTGTAAGATTGCTAAGACAAGGCTCTCCCACTATTGTTTCTGTCTTCTATTCTAATGGTTCTACCAGAGCATGTTAGTGCATTACTGGATGTTACTCCCTTCCTCTACTTTTTTTTGTATAGTTTCTACACACTGCTAATGCATGAACTTTTACTTTTTTTTCTCTTTCGTCTGTTCTATTTTGCAGGATATTTACGGGTCACAAAGGCAGAATAATAAAGTGGAAGCAATGACACCAATAATACACTACTAATACTGTCTTATCCCCAGACCCCAATGTGAACTTCTAAATGGGATACACAATCTGGAGAATTTTCAACCATTTTTCACATAGGGGATGTACTCACTTTTGTTGCAAGAGGTTTAGACAGATTTGTCCCATGAAATCCCATCCCATTTTTACATTATTGGTCTACATTATTTTCCTGAGTGAGTGATCAAAGATATATGAAACTTGTGGGGAACTACATCTGTTACGATGTACCATGTTGAACTATCTGTTATCCTTGTTGGTGATTTCGGTTAAATATGCATGGTAGAGTTCAACTGATGGGTAAAGGAATACAGTTTAACATACATTATGACAGGTGCGATCTACCAGTTGATCCCAAAGGCAACGGGAGTAGATCACTGTGCCCTGGATTTTGTATTTTTTTTACTTATTTTTACTAACACATAGTAAGGTTATGTCCAAAAATGTATAGAATTGTATTTTGCCATACATGTTCCTGCTATTATATGAAGTAAATAATATATTTTTTAAATTGAAAGTATACTAGGTGTATATATATTAACCTCCCTAGCGGTCATGATGAACAAGCTCCGGGTGAGTCGGGATCTCATGACTGCCCTACATCTCCAGAAAGCTGCGGCAATTTTCTATTATGCCACAGCATTTTCGAATCACATCATGGTGATGCTGACGGGGCAGGGAGGGGCCGCCCCACAGACCTCCATTTTAATGGAGGGGTGTTGGTCTCAATGAGCATCAATGATGACTCTGGCAACATGGACAGAGGCGGGAGGAGGGTGGGAATTTTCGAGCAGAGTACATTGCACTAGGGGAAGACAGCTAGGGGGGTTAATAAGTATATGTTTACTATTGTTATTGTTGGTAGATCATTATGTTTATGTTATGTTATGTTATGTTAGCTGACGTGCCAAAAAAAGTGTGGGTGCCCCTGTATTATGACATGGCAACAATTATGCTACAATCTAAGAAAAACAAAATAAAAATAAGTACTTACATGTAACTCATTCATATTCATCACTGAGGAAGTGGGCTTTGTTGTTCCTAGTCGATACTGAATACCTTCATCAAGTGTCATACCCCAAAACTGACTGTAATTACCAGCGGTCCAGCTACAGCAAAAGAAAAATTGTAGTTTTAATTTATTTAAAAAGCGTGTGATGCCCTGTGGTAAATTAACCAGAGTATTGCTGGACACAATAGTATATTTACTGTCTTACCCATAGGATCCTTGGTTAATGGTCTCAATGATTCTTGGGTTGATAAGACAAGACCTCTGCTCACAGTACCAGTTGCCATCATTGGTGCATGTGCTGTAAAGAGAGGAACATGAGGTAATATGCCTCATTTAAATTTACAATACTTTACTTTATATTTACTAACTGTAACATTCATTATCTGATCTCCCGAAATGGCAAAATGTGTTTCCAAGCTGTAATAATAAACTGTGCCATTCGTTGGAAATGAAAGGCATGCAGGAAACTTTTCCCAGCTCCGTACAGAACTCTCTCAGGCCTAATACAGACACATCAATCTGTAAACATTTAGGAATACCTGCTAAAAAAAAACAAGAAAGTCCCCATTAAAGGAAGGACACACTTCCTATTACAATCAGTTTTAGAACAGCACTTAAGTATAACTTAAGCCAAATCTGTTTTTAGTTCTGGATAGAGTAAATAATTGTGAATAATTCATCTTTTTTATTCTTTTTAGGTGTGCCCCTATTTTTAGCCTCATAACACAACAGTGAGTAAGAGAAGATATCTCAAAAGTAAAAGAAAGAAATTTGCTATTTAGCAAGTTTGTTATTTTGCCACAATTTGACATGGGGGGGGGGGGGGGTTCCACATCCGTCAGGACCCCCTCTGCTAAGTGCAGTGCTTGGTGGAAATCCTGACGGATCACATACGCTTTAGCTGTGTTCAGACATCCGCCGATGCAGTAGTTAAAGTACAGGACTACGTTAACCCCTCAGCGCTGTGAGAACACATTATCCGCCGAGCAGGTAAAGTCTATGTGCTCCGCCGGGACCTCCCGGCAAGCACTGCGCTTAGCGGAGGGGGTCCTGACGGATGTGGGCCCCCCTTAGAGTTTTCATCAGTTTTGGTCCTAGTAACAATGGTGACCACGATCTCCAGAGGAAAAATATCCCCAGCAGTCTTTTATTTTATAAAAGATATACCTATCTACACAGCGAGAGAGATAGAGAAACAACTGCGAGAGCGAGGAGCCACATTAGATATCTAGGCTGCTCTCTTTCCTTCCATCATGTGGGCTAAAGAGGATGAAGGGATGGGAACAAGAAGCCTCAGCGGATACCCACTACCGGGAGAAGGGTGGGTAATGAGGGAGGGACAAAAGCAAAGAGCCACATCGAAGATCTAGGCTGCTCTCTTTTCTTCCAGAATGTGGACTGAAGAGGATGGAGGTACGGGAACAAGAAGCCTCAGCAGATAAGCCGCTACCAGGAGAGGGTGGGTAATGAGGGAGGGACGAGATCAAGGAGCCACATTAGAGATCTAGGCCGCTCTCTTTCCTTTCAGCATGTGGGCTGGAGAGGATGGAGGGATGGAAACAAGAAGCTTCAGTGGATACTCACTACTGGGAGAGGGGTCGGTAATGAGGGAGGGATAAAGCAAGGAGCCACATCAGTGATCTAGGCTGCTCTCTTTCCTTCCAGAATGTGGGCTGAAGAGGATGGAGGTACGGAAACAAGAAGCTTCAGCAGACATGCGCTACCAGCAAGCGGGGTGGGTAATTAGGGAGGGACAGGAGCAAAGAGCCGCAAGAGAGATTTTAGCTGCTCTCTTTCCTCCAGCCTGTGGGCTGGGGTGTAAGGAAGGAGAGCATCCATGACTAAGTCAATATTTATATTGCAAAAGTGTTTAAAAAAAGTGTAAAAAATCTATAGCTAGCTTCAAGGGTAAAAATTGCTGCAAATAAGGAAAAAGTATGTAACTGAGAAAGGTCATTGGTATTTAGTAAAGCAGACCACAAGTGACCCCCGTATTTGCAAGTGTTTAAAGATAGAAAGTTTAGTCTTAATTTTTAACCATTATTTCATTCAGAGCACACAGAAATGTATATTATGTATAATACCATGAAAAGTCAATTTCATAAAGATAAGTAATAGTGTAAACTGTATTTACATATATTAAAGTGGAGTATAGATATTAAAATATTTATAGCAGAAATGCTTTATAATGGTATGCACGGTATACATTCTGCTGTTTTCAGCAAATTACATATACACTTGGTGTACACTAAAGGAAAAGTTTTGTACAGCATATTGCATCCCTAGTTAATGGAAAAGCAGAGGGGAATGGTGTTTTGTCAATGACATGGTCCTATACATAAAGTAGCTATGGAATGATAAGCTTTCATACAGACATTGGTTATGTATTAAACAAACTCCAGCGTTGGGGGATTATGAACTGCTCTGTGTAATGTGTTTGAAACCTTCAGTTTCCTTTTAAGGTCAGAAGTCTAAGTTTAGCTGAAGCATTATCCTGGGAAACTCATCTTTCAATCTTAGATGATAATTCCACTTGCTCACAGCATAAAAATGACTGATATCTGACGATTGGCTTCAGCAAATCATACATTACAGTTCATAATAAGGCAACTCAACATAACCAATATTATGTCTCCTCTGCGTTACAATTCTCACATCCAATGATTTTGAATCAACGTGTTGTCACAGACACATCAGTGACACGTTGCGGCAATTTTAATGCGAGTCTGGTTTTGACATGTTTTTGCCCTACAACTGTATAAAACGCATTAATATAGCGTCCACTTCTTGTTGAAAAAAGGCTGGCCAATGGAGACATGGCCTTATATTGATTCCTGACAGCAATAACTCATAGCTGTGTTACTGGTTTCATTAATCAGCCTAAGGCTAAATTGCCCTAAATTCCCAGTGCCGAACGCATGGATTTTGGCACAGTATACTACACTGGCACTAAAGTCAGTGGGCTATGACACGGCTGTCTCCACAGTGCGTCATAGCCCCCAAACAGTCAGTTGACGTATAACACGTATAACGTATGACACGTATAACGTATGACACGTATAACGTATGACATGTACCTTGACGTAATTACCCATACTAGGCCATTGTTTGGGCCCCCCCACACACACATGCACGCCTCTGACAACAGCAACTGGGAAGCGGACCACCGGGCCCCCATAGATGGTTGTGCCAGGAGGGTCCCCTGTACCGGCCTGACAGCAGCCCTGCATCAGACTGACCTATTCCGTTTCATACACAAGCCCATTGATTTAACGGGTCCTGGCCCTATGAGGCCCTAACAAGAGGGGAGTTGCTCTCATTGGATGCCCTGATGCCATTGCATCCAAGCGCATAGTGTAGCCCTAGCCTAGCCTACAAAATATTATTCAGGAAACCGCAACAAAGAAGGTCAATAGTAAATGTGTTTTCCCTGAAGCTCACAAAGGTGGGTTATAAGCTATTAGCAGGGTGACATTATAAGTCATTATACATCCCATTACGCTAATGCAGTGCATTTTAAGATATTTTGCAATTGCACTTGCTTTTTGCGCTCCCAAAGAATTGAATAGGAAATGCAAGCACAGAAATTGTAACAGAAGAGGGAAGCTTTTTTTTCTTTGCCCGGCCCTCCAGCAGTCTTCTCAGTGACATCACATGGGATATATAACAGATCCAGATGATTCCTGCAATAGTGACAGTTTACCTTATAGTATGAGATGACTGTCACAGGAGTCTGCTTTTCACATGGGATTCCAAAAATACAATACCTCTAAAGCTGGACATACATTGGTAGATTTCTAAATAGATTTGAGTACAATCGAGCGCCGTGTACGCTCACGGTGCTTGATTGTGCTCTAATCTATTAGAAAATCTATGCTGTGATTGATCACAGATCGATTGCATGGGAATCTACCCGTGTATGCCCAGCTTTACAGAGCATGTTCTCTACATAGAACTCTTCCACAAAGGGTTCTCTCACAATGACTTTCCACAGTGCAGTCTCTCTCTATGAACACTCTCTCACAATATATTCCCTCTCAAGGAACACTCTTACCATACTAACAGACAGACAGAGTCTCCTAGAACACTTTTGCAGGACACTCTTATATGACAGTACGGCACAACAGTAACACTCTCATATTGCACTCACATGGCAGCCCTTTCAAAGAACATTCTGACAATCTCACTAAAGCTAGCCACACATGGTTCGATTTTAGCATTCAATTGACGTTTTTCGATGAAAAATTTGATCGATTGAAAGAAAATCGTTTTTCTGCCCACATAGTACAATCGACGATTATTGATTTTTGTCAAATCATTGATTGAATCGTGATCGGACAGGTTGGAAAATTTTTGTCGATTGTACAATCATCGAGCTACATTCCTTGAACAATAATCGTACTCCCCATGTGGTGGTGGTGTACATCGATTAAATTAAAATCTAATCTAACATCGATTGAATGCTAAAATTCAACCATGTGGGGCTAGCTTTACATTCTTTATCTATTTCTCACATTTGCATTTTTAGGGGGGGGGGGGGGGGTTGCATTGTTTATTGGGGCGTTCCTACAATAGCCTGAAAATGACAATCAAAACGCTTACAGCACTTTTGTGGAGAAAAATTAACGAAATCCCCATTAATGCAGAACCCCTTTGCACATGCAACTTCTTATTTCATTCATTTACATATACTGTATATATAGGGTAAAAAAATGGCATTGGGTCCCCCCCAATCCATAACCAGACCCACTTAGGGAAAGGGTCTGGCAGACCTGGAATGAATGAGCATGCCCCCCCCCCCTGCAGGTCATACCAGTCCCCCTCTAGGCATTGTGCCTGGCAAAGCCTGGAAAGGGAAGGATAACAAACGAGCATGGCCCTCCCTCCAGAGCACAACCAGGCCCAATTCCAAACCTCAACAAAGACCAGACCATCTTGTTAAGGTAGGAGGCCTCTTCCCCAAAATGTAACCCAGTCTTATGGGGGTCATGGTGTGGGGGCTCCCTGGCAATAACAAAGAGACCCCCAGATCCGTGCCTAACCTATTGAATGAGAACAGAGATTACTGTTCCCCGCAGTAATCCTTTACACAAAGAGGTACCATATCATAATCATCACACCTTAGCAAGTGGTGCTTTCAGATAGTGTTGCCCCAAAAGGATGGTATTATCCCCCAAACCATGGGGAGGGGGCATCACATGCCTTTGATTTTACCAGCGTAAAACAAATTTTACATAAAATAACATTTTGGGTGTCAGAGCTACTGTGAACATGATTATGTACGTGCACAAGTTAGGCTAGATGACATAACAGGTTTACGAGTAAATCTTTAATTAGACATATTTGAAATTCTTTTCCAGCTGTGATTCTGTCCAAGAAGAAAAACAATCTAACAAAGCTCAGTCTTCTCCACTACTCATGCTCTGGCATCCTTAGCCATTACATAGATGTACAGTGGATATAAAAATCTATGGTAAAATGTCAGGTTCCTGCTCTGTACAAAAATGAGACAAAGATAAATAATTTCAGAACGTTTTCCACCTTACATGTGACCTTTAAACTGTACCACTCAACTGAAAAACAAACTGAAATCTTTTAGGTGAAGGGAAGAAAAATATATATATATATAATATGGTTGCAAAAGAGTGCACACCCTCCTGGGCATTACGCACATGCATACACACACACACGGGTGATCGCGGTGGAGTATATAAAATGCAGCCACGATTTTCAGCCCATATCGAGGTGCTCAGCACAATGCTGGCATTGCCCCTTTATTTACATGGAGGTCTATGGCGCCACAGATGTGCACAAGAGATGCCTTCGCAATCTTACATATTTGGAGTGTTTGCAAAGAAGAGTCACAATGTGCCATGCTGATTCATACCCAAAATGTGCCATTCTGATAGACTCATACCCAAAAAGACTGAGTGCTGTAATAACATCACAAGGTGCTTCAACAAAGTAAGGGTGTGCACACTAATGGAATCACATTATTTTAATTTATTTTCTTCCCTCTACCTAAAAGATTTCAGTTGAGTGGTACAGTTTATAGGTCACATGGAAAAATTCTAAAATGATTTATCTTTGTCTCATTTTTTGTACAGCACAGGAAGCTGACATCTTCTATCCACTGTACCAACTGGCATGCAGACTGTGTAGATGTGGTAGAACTATCTCCTCACCTCTGTGCTGAATGTGTCCAATAGACATAAATATACTAGAAAAACATTAACAACTTGGCCATAAAAAAAACATCTTTTTTTTATTCTAAACAGACATAAATATCATAAACCCCTCTTTACTTGGAGCTACCGGCAGTCATAGAACATTGACAGGCACTTAGGACTGCAGTAACACTCTGTAAATGTTTATTGAATCCCTCTCTTTGTGTAACTGTTCTGTGTCATCTCCAGGAAAGTGCTATTCATAGCAGTCGATAAAAAATACTAAATTATGAGACTGAGTGTTGTCGTGTGGGTTTTCAGCATGGTTATTTATTAAGTGATGACATAGCTTATTATGTGTCAAGCTTTCAAACAGCTAAGTCATCCATATTAGCCCATTTGCATCCATACTGTAGACAGGAATATCTAAATGCTTGATGGCAAGTGATGTATAATTAATGTGTATGATGGGCTAACCACCTACCTGTTATATTTTTATATCAGTTGTGTTTTTGACTGGTTCAAACACTGTAATGACTGCTTACAAAATATATTTATAGTTGGAATAAAATGTGACAGCTCACCAAGCAAAGTATTAAGGTAGCCAAAGACAAGGTGATTCTGGCTCGATAGATGAGGAATTGCCTTCAGCGGGATGACATCATCACGCTGCAGCCAGCCCTTCAGCTCATCGGGGGGCACCCTTTGTGTGCCGGCCATTACTTTGGATGGGGATGGCAATGTAATCAGCCGGGAATTTATCGCCATGTCAGGTCACAATGCGATCCGAAATGTGGCAGATTCCTGGTCAATATTGCCAGGTTGGTGCACACGATTTTCGGCTAAAAAATCGTGTGAAAATCGGCCCATGTATGGCTACCTTCAAAACAATCAAAGCGGAATTTGGCACTCCAAGGTAAATCCAAACATATTAACTTTCTTGAGGTTAAAAAAGCATCCAGATTTTACTGCTTATGCGCTTCAGCCCAGCAGGATTTCACTCATAGCAAAGCTGAAACGCGTAAGCAATATGATCTGGAAGTTTTTTTTAACCTCAATAAAGTTAAAATGTTTGGAAAGGTCTCAGAGTGCTGACTTCTACTTTGCTTGGATATTTACACATTGGCTTACAGTTACAGATGTTTAGGATAGATATGCCACTAGAATAGCTGTAAATATCTATGTTTTCTGTCATCACAGTGGTTACTGCAGAATACATACTGTGACAGACTGGTCATCTGTCACGGTGTAAATGGACCCATCAGGTGTATCCTGGAAGGAGTCTAGGAATATGTTGGCCAACAACAATAGGTTGTTGTGCAGTTTTGTTTAGTTTTTTGTTTTGGGATTCTGGATTCTGGGATGTGGGGAAGGAACTGGGTGGGCCTTCCCATTCCATCCAGGAATTACACCTGATGGACAGCAGGGAGGTGGCTGGGTGTGTCTCAAATGAGACTGAAGCCACTCAGTCATGGCTCCCAAGGTGGTTGGAGACCGTGCTGCTGGGTGCAGCAAACACAGGGCACACAGGGAGTGTGTGGCCACATGCTGGTGGCTGCTAGAAGGCAGGCCATTAAAGTTCCTTCAGGAAGGAACCATTGGTTTATCGGTGCCAAGCAAGTACTTTCATTTGGCTTATGTTAACCCCTGTGAGTGTGATTTTGTGTTGGGACTTTTGGAGTGCTGCCAATAAATACGGGCAGGAGCCCTAAAAAGAATCCTGTTCTTGTGGATTTACTTTATATGTACCTTAAAGGAGGTCATCAGATATCATGCAATAACAACAGATAAGGTAACAGATGCACAGCATAATCATGGCCAATATGTGTGTATAATGTGTATATCATACTGAAAGCTGTGTACCTTGTGTGAACCCAAATGCAGCTAGTGTGAAAAGACCCTACCTGCTTTACGAATATAGGGTACTATATGCATTTTTGGTATGATATAGAGCTACTGTTTAAATTATTCTTAAAGAAAAAATGTGGCTTCTTCTCTAAGTAAAACTCTGATGCATTATCTTGAGAAAAACGCGCTTTCAAACTCCAGAGTTGTGGCTACTCATGTTAAATGTAGGAAAGGATTGTTTTATTCATAGTACAGGGAGTGCAAATTATTAGGCAAATGAGTATTTTGGACCACATAATCCTTTTTATGCATGTTGTCTTACTCCAAGACTGTATATGCTCGCAGCTACTACCAATTTAAAGCATATTAGGTGATGTTCATCTCTTTAATGAGAAGGGGTGTGGTCTAATGGCATCCACCCTATATTAGGTGTGCATACTTTATTAGCAACTTCCCTTTCCTTTGGCAAAATGGGTCCAAAGAATGGACTGATGACAAGGCTAGAAAAATCACAAATAGTGAGATAATTGTTGCAGGGGATGCCAGCACTCTTAAAATTGCAAAGCTTCTTGAAGCGTGATCAATCGGAACAATCAAGCGTTTGCATTCAAATAGTCAACGGGTCACAAGAAGCGTGTGGCACAACAAAGGCGCAAATCACTGCCCATGACCTTGCGGGGAAAGAAAAGTCAAGCGTGCAGCTGCCAGATGCCACTTCCACCATTTGGCCCTATTTTCAGAGCTGCAACCTCACTGGAGTGCCCAAACACAAGGTGTGGCAAGACATGGCCAAGGTAAGAAGGCTGAAGACGACCACCACTGAACAGACACCACAAGCTGAAACGTCAATACTGGCCACGAAATATCTCAGACTGATTTTTTCTCAAGGGTTTTATGGACTTGGATAAATGAGAGTGAGTCTTGATGGGCCAGATGGATGGGACATGCTGGTATGGTAAATGGCAAGATGACTTCCATTCCGACTCAGATCTCAGACGCCCAGCAAGTTGGAGGTGGATTACTGGTTTTGGGGCTGGTATCAATCCAAAGATAGCTTGTGGGTCCCTTTTCGGGTTGAGGATGGAGTCAAGTTCACTCCCAGTTCCCTACTGCCAGTTTCTAGAGACAACCTTCTTTCAGCGTGGTACGAAGAAGAGTCTGCATCCTTGTAAGAAAAAACAATGATTTTCATGCAGGACAATGCGCCACATCACAC
>CM070033.1:99599661-99633296 GCA_036250615.1 Ptychadena robeensis
GCATTATTGTTCATTTTTCCTCAGTCTACTTGCCAGAATTCCTGATCAAATTAGGCCATGGTCTCAAAAAGTTAAAAAAAAAATCTAGGAGAGGGGAGAGAAACTCTGGCGTCATTCCCAGTGAGCCACTATGCATGCTTGTATGATCAGATACCTAAACTGGATTACATTTTAAACATGAAATTGTGTTATGTCTAACAAGAGTTTGTAAGCAAAACATATTTGTGAAGGAACAGAAATAACATAACTAAGACAAAACGTATTGCTGTTACTGGTTTGTATATATTACAATTTATAAATGTCTCAGCAACCTTACAGCAAACACATACAAGTATTATTCATGGAAGAGGATCACTGTAACTACATAAATCACCAGAGGTAACATGCTGTATATAAGTGCATCCAGAAAGTATTCACAGTGCATTACTTTTTACACATTTTGT
The DNA here is from genome assembly GCA_036250615.1 of Ptychadena robeensis. Classification (NCBI taxonomy): domain Eukaryota; kingdom Metazoa; phylum Chordata; class Amphibia; order Anura; family Ptychadenidae; genus Ptychadena; species Ptychadena robeensis. The sequence goes on from CM070033.1 coordinate 99,600,105, forward strand.
TATGTTACAGCCTTAAGCCCCCCATACACCTTTAGTTCACACCATGTACATACCTGTCATACCTCCCTTTTTGGCCGGAAAAGTCACGTTTTCTATGTGGCTTTCCCGGTCAAATCCCGATTTCAAGAAATCCTGGATTCTTGTCACTTCTTGTATATCCCAAGTTTTTCTTTTTTTTTAAGTTGACAGCTATGCATGCAATTTCCATTAGATCTACCAACAACTCGGTAGCAAAATGTCCTCTCAAGTAAAAAACATAGTGATTGGAAGGTTTCAAAAGGTCCTCATATTACATGGTTTTGGTAGAACAAAAGTTGATTGTACAGAAATTGTATGGTTTATGTATGATTGCATTAAAATATTTTTTCCTAAGAATTCTACACACAACAACCCAAATGTGAAAAAAGTATACTTGAGACTTTGGCGAACATATGAAAAATTTAAAAAACTGTACATCAGTATTTACAACCTTTGCTCAATACTTTGTCAATGTGTACAGAAATGACCAAAGATATAGTGCAGTCAACAGGAAGGTTAAGTTAAAACAGGAAGTAACAGAACAGGGAGCTTTATGGCAGAATTGCAAAGTATTATGCAATGAAAAAATGTTTTATTGCATTATCACATGATAGCTTATAGTTATCTTTTATTATTACTTCAATATACATATTAACATTTTTAAGTGCGTGTTAGTAAAAAGTACACATTTGTGAAGCACCTACAGCAAGGTGGTAAATGACCTTCCAAAAAATTCTAAAGAGTCCAATGATGGAAAATGGTTGAGCTAAGTTTGGCAAAGAAGGTATACACCTGTAAGAAGCCTGCTAGCTGCGTAGGTCAGAGCTTCCTAAGTAGTAGCTCCAAATAAGTTTTAAGCATTGGTAAGGTATTGTATCCATATACATTGGATAGAATGTAAGATTCAGAAATAAATTATTATGTATGAAAGTAAGTGGACAAGTCAAAACAACTACTAGACAATTTGTTACCCAGCTCTCATCTTTGAAAACAATGGTTGCTGTTTAAATGATGAAAAGTATATTCTTCTTTGCAAGTCTGTAAGAATCACCTATATAGTATTCTACGAAATTTCACAATAAAATCATAAATGTTGCTGGAATGGGAGGCACATTCAGGATTTAGTGAGTTATATAAAGAATGATATAATGATTTTCCACAGGCATCTCCAGGGTATGATCTCCTTAAATGGTGGGAAACCTTTTTTGGCCTGCTGTAGGAAATACTAGAACCATGAACTGTTGCATGGCTTAAAACGGACCTACCACCTGGTAGGTAACTCAGCAGTATTGGCTGCAGCACAATTGTAAATAAAAAACTTTTGTTGACAGAAAGAGGGGCGCTTTTTCCGAGTGCCCTGTCATCTATCAGGTTCCTCTGAATATCTTATGTGCATATATAAGTTTCAGACAAGTCCATTGAGGAGGCCAGGACTGATCTATCAAACACAGTTAACTCCCATAGTCTTCTATGTCCTCTATAGAACAGAAAAAGCACTGTGTTTACAGCATCTGTTCCCTTCCCAGCTACCAAAATTTTATGTATGTATGTGCATGTGCCAGGCAAGGCAAATCTGTGATTTGGTTTAGGCAAACAGATTGGTGCCTTTATCACAGACAACTTTGCCTACCTTTAATTGGTGTAGAGTGTCTGCAGAGCTGAACCAGTGTGGCTTCTGAATCAAATTGGTGTTGACAAAGAACAACAGGACACATATAAATCTAAATACTACAAGTAACAGCTAGACTCACCATCGATTACAATTGTCCTGGTATGTTGCTCCCCTTGGATATTGCTGCCCATTTTTCAGGCATACTATAACAAATTAAATGATAAATTATTAGAACTTTAATGGTTGATTATCTTCTGTAGTCAGCAATAAATTACATCTCTTCATATGTGTTTATAGGGAAACTATATGCAATGTAGACAAAACAGACTGCTAGGCTAGCTGTATTAAAATCCCTTTTTCTCTAATACCTTTTTTTTTTCAAGAATACTTACTGTATACCACTCACTAGTATAAAAGAGAAAAAGCCCCCTGTGTATACCGTCTACTTCCAATACTTACCTACATTTGATTCCAAATTGAAGGTGCGTTTTTTAAACAAATACATATCCATCAAGACAATTTTGATAATTTTCTGTTTATTCAGTTAAAGTGGAACCGCTTTTCCAATCAACTTACTTTAAAGATTCATGCATGGCCAAATTTGGTATATGGTCTGACGACACCGATTTTACATCACCTTATACAAGCTTTACTTAGGTCCTTTGGAAATTCACATACATTATACTTAACCCAGAGCAAACCCTATAAAGCTGATGGGAATATGCCTCAATATATATTTAGACAAAATTTCCTGCATTCTTACATTTTTTAAATGTCTTCCGTATGACACTTCCTAAAATTATATTTAGCATTTGGAATCTGGCAAATATCATGTTTAAAATGCAAATATATGCAGGCTTGCTATTACAAACTATTTATATATTCTTAAAAAAGCAACACTATGTTTAAAAGAAAGAGATTTAGAACAATTCATATCTGGCCTCTCTACCAAGTCAGGATTCAGTTTACTGTTAGCTGCTCAGAAACATTTGCTGGTTGTGTACATTAGAGGGCTGCAAGGAGAATTTCTGATAGTAAAGGGTACCCTTCGATCAACGAAGAACAAACGATTTTTGGGTTGATTAGGTTGATTTTTGGGTTGAACAAAAATCTAGAATGGCCAATTTGTTCGATGGATACATTTTGTTCGACCTCGAACAAAAAATAGTTCAAACATGTTGGTAAATTTGTGTCTGTGGTTGTAATTTCAAATGTATTTTCATTCAATATCTCTAATGGACGAACAAAAAAATCTAATGTTACATTCGACAACGACATCGAACAAAAAATCGAATTGGCAGTTTATTGATGAAATAGTTTACACGTGTAAACCCCCCTTAGGAAATACATTCTCTAAAAATGCTTTTATATACAAAGATAATTTGAGTGTTGTTTTGCAGTGATATGCCAGTTGCCATACATCTTCATTGAACAGTCCCATTGGATATCATATGAACTTCTTGGATATGCTAAACATGCGAGAGCCAATAACTGTCAAGGGTCTTAACCACATAGAAATAGTGAATAAAGAACAAATTAGATATTGTAACCATAGTATTATTCCTCTTACCTTTTTGTATGTTTACTGGGGGGCTTATATGTAAACAAAACTCCCAAAAGTCAGGGCAGCAGTCAGACACTGTTCGGTTACAGAACAGGTCGCAGTAGCAGATAGTATCCAAATAGGGCACTGTACAGGCATCTTCTCTTCCCGGGCAGCAAGAACTTCTCTTTTGACAATATGAGCCACCTGGATCTCTAATTCCAAGAGTATGCAGTCCTGGGGCCAGCTCACGTCGAGTACGAGAGCTCCGGGCCGTGATGTCTTTAATTAGACCAATGCACAGCAAAACTGAAGCGAAGAAAAAGAGCCTCATCCTTGGATAATGTAGCCAAAGTTCCTGTAAAGAGATGAACGATGAAATGATGTTGACACTAAAGGTTAGCGCCTAGAGGTCTTAAGTGTTCAAACAATTATGATTCCCAGCTTGCTTCCAATATGTAACATGAACAAACTATACAAAGTTATATTTTTATCTCACCAACAAATAAAAAGTACTAGGTTTTCATCCTAAAATTAAAAACATTGTCCATGCAAACTAGGAACACCCCAGTAACACAGGTCACAAATTCTCTGCTACTTGAAGATGTCTGAACTTGCTTCTGATTGCTTCATTTATCTTAGTGATTAAGAAATCTCTGTAGGTTAGCGGGCACGCATTTCTGACTATGACATATCTTTCTTGTGAATGTTTATTGCTACGGAGGTGGGAGTAGGGAGAGCAGCATGGCAACCTTGGTGCTCATTATAAAATAGCAACTGGTCAAAACAGATCATTCATCTTGGGCGCCAGTGCCAATACAACATTTCTATACCTAGGTGGGGATCTTTATCCTAACATTTTATGTCTATAGGAATGTTTTTTACAAATACAGTATAGTGATCAGTATCAATGGATACAAATCACTTTTCTGACCTACACGTTAGAGAGGGTAGGTTCTCCTAGGACAAATTCATGTGCAAACCTGTGAAGAAACACATAATTAACTTAATCAATCTGTAAGTGTCTAATAGCTTGGTCCTGTTTTAGCCTACAGAACAGGCAGAAATGAGACATGATCGAATGAACCCAATATATTTTTTCTAGGGACTAATCATCCCTAAAACAGGCTTTGTTTGCAATATTCATTAAATATAAAGCTATAGATTAAAGCGGAAGTAAACTCAAAAAAAAATCCCCCACATACATGACATGGACATATTAACGCTTTCAGCAGTATACATCTTGTGAAACTGCTACACACGAGAAAAAAAAAAGTACTTACAATCTTCACTTCCTCATTCCCTAAGCACCATCTTAGTAACTAGGCGCCTGAAGCTACTTCCGCCATTCTGTGACATTACTAAGGTGCCCCCTCCCCTGCAGACATATTACCAATCCCAAAGGGTTTGGGTATGGGAGGACAGTTCGGTCCTTCCGAGATCTATGTGCTGCAGTTTGCATAGGAGACAGGAGTGAAGCTGAAGAAGGACACTGTAGGAACAGAGAGATTGAGACTGAAGTGGTGGTGAAGGGGTTTCAGTGTGCAGTATTTTGGGGTGGACAATGGATTTGGGGGGCACACACGGCTGAGGATGAGTAGGTTAGGTTATAAAATATCTTATTACCTCCTCTGCTGCCAGTCCCAGCAATGTCTCCACTACACTTCCCCCTCAATCACCTCACAGATAACACTTTCATGTCAGGAAAGGTTCTCATTTATCCAGATCAGGTATATGGAGGATGAGGACAGACTGACGTGGGTTCCTGGGTGTAATATAAAATATCTTATTACTCCTCTGCTGCCAGTCCCAGCAATGTCTCCACTACACGGAGAGAGCACACAGGGCTGCATGCTGTGATAGTGACCTCACAGAGGCAGAGCAATGCATTATGCATTAGTTTCAGCTCTGGCGCAACGTCACAGCATGGGCTGTGCTACCTCGGAAAAACTGTCTTTCCTGCTGTAAGATTTATTTTTTTTTCTTTTTGGACAGTGATTGCCCTATCTATTGGCAGCCTGATGCTGATAGTGCAAAGTGACCTACAACGTGGTAGATCCGCTTTAAGGTTTCAATACAAATTGCAATTTTAATATAAATTGAGTTACTTTTATAATGCCCATATAGCAGTGATGGCGAACCTTTTAGAGGCAAAGTGCCCAAACTGAAACCCAAACCCACTTATTCATCTCAAAGTTCCTGCATGGCGTTATAACCTGAATTACACACATAAAACTCATATACACACAAATTATATACACACATGAAACATGTAAACACACAACTGCTTTCTTATCAGACAGAATAGAGGAGGGTATGGGGTCAGTCAGAAGAACTGACAGCATTGAGAGCCAATAGGCTGCAGTTATCACTGCCATATAATGTTAACATAAATAAATGTGAATTTGTTTCATGGAAGCCTTTAGGCTATATTTAGCAGGTGGATAACTACATTCCTTTACTGAACAAAAACAGGTAGAAACATACAGTAGAAATGTGCATTGATATATATATATATATATATATATATATATATAAATGGTTGGTGGTCTGGTTTATTTTTCAATACTGATACTATGCTGAAGCTGAAGGCACAAAGGCAACTGCACCATCGACACAACAGTATATCCTGACATCTGGAAGCCACAGGTGAGTTCTTAGAATGTGAAGAATGACAGGTAGCTCCAGCCAGGCATGATCAGCTTAAGGGCAAGAAGTAACCTTTCACTAAGGTCTCACATACAGACAAGTACATACCATGCAAAACATAAAAACCGAAATTACTACACATACCTTCTGTGTACAAAGCAGCGGGACTTTAAAATAGATGTGAACCTTAAGTGACATTTAGTATCCTAAGGCATTGCACATCAACAAATAACAGTTATTTTCACAAAAATTACAGTTTATTCTTATTTTTTGCACCACACATCTTTGCACAGTGCACACCTAAGCATTAACAAATGGGCTGCATTAGCCTTTCCAGTACAAGTGTATTGGGAACGCTAATGCTAGTGCACCCAAATAAAATGATGAATGTCCGCAACTATGTGTGAATTACATATCAGTCACTAAAAAGTTAGTTATTATCTGTGGTGTTTTTAGCATTTGGGGGCCCTATATGTTTCAAATAGAAGTTTACGACTATAAATTTATATATTTATTTTGAAAAAGAAATCAGAAAAAAAAATCCCCACAAAATTCACCAATATGGCGTCCCTGAATCACAAAAGGAAGACATAGGTCAGGCTGTCAACCACACCTGGTAACAAAAGCAAATAAGCCAATCAGTATGATCTCATGCTGTAAAAAATATTATTTATATTTGACTAATATTGTCCAAATGTTATAGCTAGTCATGCAATAACTGAGACTTGTATGTAGCTGCATAGCCTTAGCATAGCATAAAAAAAACTTGTGGTGTGAGGTCTATTTGAAATTAATAGGAAGCCACTCATATGCATATACAATAAAGGTCACCTAAATGCACCATACTATATGGTAACACACACTTTTTTTTAAATGTCGGCCTGTCTGGAGGAGTGTTTTATTTTTTTCTTTCGCTATCTATCTATCTATCTATCTATCTATCTATCTATCTATCTATCTATCTATCTATCTATCTATCTATCTATCTATCTATCTATCTATCTATCTATCTATCTATCTATCTATCTATCTATCTATCTATCTATCTATCTATCTATCTATCTATCTATCTATCTATCTATCTATCTATCTATCTATCTATCTATCTATCTATCTATCTATCTATCTATCTATCTATCTATCTATCTATCTATCTAGTGTATGATTCAAAAACAAGTGCTTTAAGATTAGGTAGTGCTGCCTATTCCTCGTTTAAGCCATATTTAGAGTTGTGTTACAGCTTGTTCATATCATGTGAAAAAATATGTCCATGTCCATTTAATAAATCTTCATGGTCTGATGATTCTTTTATGGCTCATACATCACAGCAAAAAATACAATTATTATTTGAGAACATTAGTGCTCTGGACTGTGAACAGTGGACTGGGTTCTACTGAATGAGCCAATCAGAGATATAATCAAGCACTTCCTTTATAACGGATATATTCACCATTACCGTATATCCTAACCCCAAGTCAAAAAGTGTCATTGCTGCTAATACTAGGCAGGAATTACTGCTTCTATGGTTAATTCCGAAAGCGCGTTCAGTTTATATTTAAACTGATTACTGTATTATATAATCAACTGCTGCCAAGTTCAGCAGGCTTTTCACTAGGCGAATGGACACAACTGTAACCACTCGAATACTTGGCTTGAATTATCCCAGTATTAGGGCCACAGAAAACAAGGATTACCATCAGCACACAGCAATGCTGAGTTTAAATTTAGGCTTAAAAATGAGAACTAATGAATGACAAACAATGGGCTAACTTGTCATCCAGTATTACTTACTATAAAGGGCACAACACACTATACTACCTGTTTAAAGAAGTGACAAGTGTCTGAAAGCGTATGACCAGTTTGTGAATTTATATGGCCAGTCTCTGAAATGAGATATGAGTAAGGTGCATATAACTTTTTTAGTGAGCTCCTCAGATGAGTACCAGAAGATGGTGTTTGGTTCTCACCCCATATGTACTGTATGTGGTCTTCCTCACTGTTCTCTGCGTTAGCCTCCTGGTGGTAGATTCTGCTGCAGATGGACCTCCCTGTTCTTGATTGATCCTCCAAATAGCTGTCTCCATCCACAGGTTACCAGCTATCTTTGGGTCAAACGTAACTTTCACAGTACAACACTGTTTGAACCCCCTAGATCTCATACCTCAGTAGTACAACCCTGACATTTTCTGGCTTAGTAACTAACCCCTGAGACTACCAGCAGTCCAAATGTCAACCTTTCATAGTCATATTCCAACTGTCACATAGTGCTTTCCTCTTGTCAGATTTTACCCTTACATATGTCTACTCTGACTTTCATCCCCCAGATCTCCAACACCCTTCGAAGTCCAATTGTTTTTGTATTATTAATTTACATTCCCAATTTCACATCCCTAACTGCAAACTTTCATAGTTATTCATGTTTCCCTGAGGTAACCCAAGTGACATAAATTGTATACATGTAACATTTAGCTGTGGCCGCCCAGACAGGGAGTGCCACCAAGTTGTTAGTACGCATATGAGCTTTGTAACAATAATGCAGGTACGCAGAGCTAGTTTTTGAGTCCTTTGAGCCCATTTTGAGTACCAGAGTACCACTTATGTGAACCCCTGAGTATGATCAACTTCTAAAGCAGTATGATTAACTTCTGAAGGAGTATGCCAAGTCTCCAAAGGAGTATGATCAACTTCTGTAGGAGTATGAACAACTTCTGCAGGAGTATGATAAGACTCTTAGAGTATGATTAGTCTCTAAAGATGATTAGTTACTGAAGGAGTATTACAAGTCTCTAAAGGAGTATAATTAGTTTCTGAAGGAGTATGACAAGTCTCCAAAGGAGTATGACACGTCTCTGAAGGAGTATGACAAGTCTCTGAATGAGTATTTCAAGTCTCTGAAGGAGTATTACAAGTCTCTGAAGGAGTATGACCCATCTCTGAAGGAGTATTACAAGTCTCTGAATGAGTATGAAAAGTCTCTGAAGGAGTATGACAAGTCTCAGAAGGAGTATGACCCATCTCTAAAGGAGTATGATAAGACTCTGAAGGAGTATGACCCATCTCTGAAGGAGTATGACCCATCTCTGAAGGAGTATGATAAGACTCTGAAGGAGTATGACAAGTCTCAGAAGGAGTATGACAAGTCTCTGAAGTTGTATGATAAGTACCTGAAGAAGTATGACCCCTCTCTGAAGGAGTATGACAAGTCTCTGAAGGAGAATGATAAGTCTCTAAAGGAGTATGATAAGTATCTGAAGGAGTATGACAACTCTCTGAAGGAGTATGACAAGTCTCAGAAGGAATATGACCCGTCTCTGAAGGATGATGACAACTCTCTGAAGGAGTATGACAAGTATCTGAAGGAGTATGACAAGTCTTTGTAGGAGTATGATAAGTTTCTAAAGGAGTATGACAAGTCTCAGAAGCAGTATGACAAGTCTCTGAAGGAATATGATAAGACTCTGAAGGAGTATGACAAGTCTCTGAAGGAGTAGGGCCAGTAGCAGGTACTGGATTCAGCAGAGCACATACAAATGAAAAATATAATACAGTATATGTAAAAGTGTAGTCTGCAGATTGGATGTAATTTAAAGGAAACCTATTGTTTTGCCCTATAGTCTGTAGTCCAGCAAGTGAGAACTGGACAGAGATGGCAACACTGACTGGCATTTTAGTACATTGTAGTGTGATAACGTCATGTTTCAATTATACAACTGAAGACCTTTAAGTGTTTCACAGACCAAATTATCAGAAGAGAAGACGAGTTGAGGTACACCTGTTCTGGGAATAATTGTCTACATTTGGTCAGTTTTGTCTCACTTCTTCTTACGTCTCTGGGAAAGGAAGCAAATGCAACAAAAGTGTGGATTTCTAATCAGACCATATATAAACTGAAGCTTAAAAATAAAAGTTTGGGCAATTACAGATCTTAAGGAACATTGTTACTATAATTAATCAACTATTGTTTATCTATGCCACTAAGAAAGATGTCATAGGAATGTTAAATGCAGATTTCCATGGATGTTTGCCAACTCTCACATCCTGCAACCTTTAACCACTATCACTGACACAGAGAGCTCTTCACTGAGATGTACCGTAGGAAAGTCGTTTCAGTACCCTCAGTGACCAACATACCACACATTGGGAAACATACTAGAGATGTGTTGCAGCAGGTATGAATATTTTAGATCTCTGCCAAGAAATTGATTACAGTATGAAGGTATTCAAGCTATGTTTTATTTTGACATGAATGGGTGTCTAGAATAAGCAGGCCCCTGCATTGAAAGTCACTTATGTAGAACTATACATTAAATGTGAATATGGAGCAAGCCTTTGGGCTATGTCTTTAGGATTAACAATGCAAACATACATGCTTAGTAAAGTGATTATTCATTGGACTTCTAAAGGGGTGGGTGGATGCAGGTCTGCCATGGAAGTCACGGCATAGCAGGTGATTGTTTTACTGGATTGACAAAGTATTCCTGGAATGTATTAAGATTGTACACTACAGTGATCCCGTCCCAGTTTCTTGTTATACATTAACACAGATGGTGACTATACTTATATAGCTCAACAAATAAAAGGTGGCAGTCCTGTACAAATTTCACATATCTTATAGTTGTCTTGAAAATGACCATATATGACCAGCATGGACTCACCCATTATTCAGACTTCAAAGAATGTGCTTCCTGCTAACCTCATGCAATACTACTTGATTTATAACTGTAGTCAAAAGGTAGAGAAAACATCAATAAAGGCAAGATCACATATTATGTACAAGGTAATCATGACATGAGTAGGAGCGGATTTTCCTTGAATTTCTGTCCTGAAGCCTAAATAGAAAATGAAAGGATATCTTCCAAATGAGAAATAACTACTTGTCATAATAACTTCCATAGAAGAGAGAGTAACTTTCCCTTAGGCTTAGTGTCCACAGCTTCTTTTTCCCAGGGGGCAATGTGCATTAACCGCAGGGAAAACAACGCAGAGAGGAAACTTGCCATTCTGATAAATATGACAGTGTCCATTACATGTTCTGGAGTGACTCCACACAGTTCTTTAGATAAAACCATTGACATTTATGTACTCCTGTCAGTGACAGCCAATGGTACTGCAAAACTAGAATCCATTAATGGGTTCTTGAAAATATTTATTTAAGTTCAGCTCACATAATGTTTGTATGACTGTAGTATCTTCCATAACCCTGGCCAATGTTCCCTTGGCAAGCTTGCTCAGAGGAAGATCCAGCAATGATGTATGTCGGGCGCATTCACTCCTTGCACACCTTGCTTACAAACCGACATGTCCACTAGATCCTTATAGAATGTGGAAGCTTAAGTTCAGTGATGCATCAAGGTGTGGGAAATCTGCATGTATATGGTGCTCCCAGGTGTGGGAAATGTCAGTATCTGGTGTCGTGCACACTAACCTTCTAGTACCAGGTCTAGCCAACATCAATTTAGAAATGTTTGGTGGACATTTTACTCCTCATTCTAAAAACTTGCAGTCGGAATAAGATATAGCCATAAATTTATGTACTTTTATATCAGTGGCACTTTCTAAAACTTAATGCACTTTATAGACAATATCCAGCATGTTGGACGGATTTCTCAAAGTTCCCGATCTATTGAAACAAGGACAAAACAAGATATTCCTTATAAAAGTGCCATGAGATCTGACAGATCCCCCGTTTCTCCCATGATCCTCACTATCTCCCTCATGTGACTCCATATGGTCCACTTTGACCTCAACAAGTAAGCTGCATGCATCAATACTGAAATATAAATCTGTTTAGCACTCCCTGAAGAAGGAACAAACGTGAAACGCGTTGGATTAATAACAGCGCTGAACACATTGAGACTAGTGTAATCTGTTTAAACCATGTATGATTTTCAATAAAACTGTGCCTATTCCTTAAATGCAAAATTTTTTGTAGGTCCTAAAAGTCCCCTAGTCTCCATTTGGAGAGAGAAACCGCTATGTGGGAGGATTTACTCCTCTAAAACTGTATTCCTATATTTGGAATAGAACCAGATTACTACTATTCTTATCTTAATGCAACCACCATCCCAAAATTTAATACCAAAAGTTATCACTGGGAAAGTGAGCCTCGGCCCACAAGCCCAGATCAAAAGTTCCCCCTGAGATAATCAGGGGCAAGGGGACTTTAAGGGCTCCAATTAAATATCTGGGTATCATAGTGCATATGTAAAAAATTCAGTTTATTACAATAACAAAACCATCCATGGGCCGCAAGCCTTGAAAATAAATGATAGCTCAACCAATGGTTACAAGCATATCACATTAAAAAGAAAAAAATGGGTGGTGATCCTGCAGATTGGTAAGTGATGTAACTCCCAACCCTTTCCAAAAAAAAGGATGGGGTCTTATATGAATTTCTGCTCCATAAGGGGATGTCTTATTTTTCCAGGAACAACAATCAACATTTATCAAACATTTTTGATGTTTGATTAAAAATTTTATAGAAGTGTAACTAAGGTTTATTTTTAAAGAAGGATATATATTTCAAGCATCCTCAGAAATCCTGCATGGGCTTATTTTTTGGGGTAGGTCATGTTTTTGGGAAAACTTGGTATATTAGAAATTTCTCATTTTTAATTTTAGAACCCATAATGTAATAGGAATATAAATGATGTGAAATAAAAAAAAGAATTATTATATATAGGAACATGCAACAATGAAGATTATACATGAAATCTACGTTTCTTTGCATATGCACAAGTGAAATGATCTACATGAAGCTTCCACAACAATTTACATCATCCCAGCTCTGACTGCCTGAATATAGCTCTCTTCATTCCAAGAAACACTTCTGGAAATTGTAAATATTCCACTAGTTCTTTATTTGCTTATCTACATGCGAAGGTTGAGATTAACATAAAAAACATGGACAACCCTGTGTGTATCGCATGCCATGCATTGAGGGTCATCTAGACCTTCACTGCTCATCATGACAATAATGCTTACACATTCCAGTATCCTAGAGGAAGTTAAGATAATGTACAAATGACACATATGGTCAATACTAACCACCATAAATGTCATAAAAGGAACCACATATCGCAGAGAATAATAGAAAACCACTAAATGACAGATGAAGTGTCAGAAGAAAAGTTTATCGGACATTACAGGATAAATATTCTGCTTACCAGTTTCCTGTACTGGCTAAAATAGCTTTGATCAATGACTATGTAATCAGTGTATGGTAGACACTATAAAAGGCTGGAAATCAGCTGGAACCCTGAATAAAATGCGAATCAGACACTAGATATCTCGACGGTCAGTCACTGTGCAGATTTTTTATATCTAAAGTGATTATTTAACTAACTTTATTTAAAGTTTTTATTGCAGTCTGTCTACTTTATCGGAAGACATGAAATAAAATGTCCCAGAAGAGACACCTGTGGCTTTGACAACTCTCTAAAGTTTAGTCTGTATTGATTTTCTTTTAGGTCCTGTTGTGACTTCAGGAAAGTAATGTAAAAGCTCTCTAGTGACACACAGAACAATAACAAAACTATCATAATTTGATGTTGGTAATAAATGAATAAAGAACGATTTTACATATACATTTAGATTCTATTTACAAACCAATTCTGCAAACACATTAAGCAGTTTAAATATGTAATAGGGAATATCCATAACCCACAAACCATGATGTTATTTGTCTCAAACATATCACATTTCAGAATCTACTCTCCATATTCTGCCTGTCAGATCCCTATGACCAGTGCATGTCCCCCTCCCTCTTGGCTCAGTATAATGACAGCTAATAGAACAACCAGACATTAAATAACAGTTGTCCCATGTCATAATAGCAATCACACATTGTGACTTAGGAGAACAGTCCTTCTATTATAAAGAAGATGCTATGAACTAGAACTCCTCAGTAATGGCTTGTCTCTTACCTGAACTCTGTGGGACCAGTTGCTCCAGGTAGTCAGTCAGCCTGCAGTGTGTTTGTCTGTAGTGAAGCTGAGTGTGGACACTCCTTATGTGCTGGATGAGGCATGGGCTCATAGGAAACTCCCACTGCTGTCATACTCAGCTCTTTTGTATACGCCCAGCCACAGTGAATACTCATTTCTTACCGTTATCAGCAGCTTTAAACCTCTAATTGTCTAATTCTTAGAACTAACTATATGTCAATGGGACATCCGAAAACAAATATCTTAAGTAATTTTCACTTTCCACAGAGTACAACGTGTATTTAAATCTCAACAAAGAACTTATTGGCTCAACTTTATGATGAGAAATGTAATTCAGGAAGTTTTTTCATAAAAAAAAATATTTGGCATTCAGGGTTGTTCTTAATTCTTATTTTGTAGTAACAAAAAATTGGCCTTTATGCCCCCCGAAAACAAATGGCACAAAAGTCACTATTACATATTATATATACCTTATAAAATTACATCAGTATCAAAAATACAAAATGTCTAGTTTAGTTGTAAATGCTTTAGTGTAATTAATAATATTATATTAATTATTATATACCGGTACTATCAACAGATTTAATCTAACACGTTAGATGGTTGTAATACAAAATATTTAAAGTCATAATGATTGATATTAAATGATTGATATTAGATAAAAAAAAACAGAATTGTATTACTGAGCCTTATGAGACTTCATTTTAGTTACTTTGTAATGTAATAGTATTTTAATATTCTCTTACCTTAGATAGAACATTTATTCAATAATATGAAAGCATTAATATTCAGCACCACCTATTCAAGGGAAAAGCTTGATTTCCCTACCCTGGCAATGATTACATCAAGTGACAGTTTTAAAAAGTTACAGCTGAGCTAAGTTATAAAATTTTCAGGGACCAATTACGAATTAGGGTAACCATTATTGGACTGGTGCTGATTAGAAATAGGAAAAAAAGGAAAGTTAGGAATAATGCCTAATACATCAGACTCAAGAAGTACCCCTCTGCCGCCCCCATACCTACCTTTAAAGACACATTGTGATCTTGTTGCAGCAAGGGGGCAGCACTGAGCAGGTAAAGGCTTCCAAGCCTTCTAAGTTGTCATTCTAAATTGTGACCTAGCCATGCTAGGTTCCCCAACCATTAGGTACTCCTCTATCTTTGTATTGTAGATATCTAACAGTGTGAATAGTTATTTGTATTATACTTTAGTGTTGAGCGGCATATGCTTAATTCCAGTTTGTGTAAAATGTTTGCATTCTACAGCATTACATTGTGCATATATATGCATGTATATACGCAAACACGTGTGCACAATGGTACCTCATAGACCTGTATTGTGCACAGATATGCGCAATGTATACCAGTAACTAGTCACAGTGACGTAAAATATTCAACAATGCGAATATTCGGCCACACATTTGTGAATACGTAATACGTAATATTCATTGAATATATTCAAATTGCGAATATTCGCACTCAACACTATTGATCTGCTGCACATAAATTGTCAGGATTGAAACCCAGTGATGCTTCAGTGTCTGGCTGCAGCTCTGTCTGTTGAGCCACCTGCAAACCTGAGAATAGTTAGGTGGAGTAGCAAAATATAACTGGGCTGGATTGATACCACTCAGTCCAGAAAAGTGCTATATGTTGTCTGCCCATAATACTGCTTAACCCTCTGAGCGTTTGCCACGTGACACGTTTTTTTTTACAACCGTGCCACGGGCAATCGCGGCGGAGCACAATGTGCTCCGCCGTGATTGCCAGCTCAGCTCAGGGATGTAAACAGAAGTCCGGCGTCGCTGGAGACGCCGGACTTCTGCTGAAGAAAGGCGACGCCCCTCCAGTTTGACGGAGGTCTATGGCGCCGCCTACCCCCGCCCCCTTCGCGTCACCGGTGACGCGATCGGGGGCGGACCCGGAAGCATCGGCATACATGCCGATGCTCCCGACCGCCGTCAGAAGACGGCGAGACCTCGGGCGTTCCTCCGGCTAACTCGGGCTGAGTTTCATGATGCATGAAACTCAGCCCGAGTTAATTCGGGGAGAACGCTCAGAAGGTTAAAGGAAATCTAAAGAAAAAGCGGTAGGAATATGTGTTTGGAACTCTACATTTGTGGACAATAAGAGAATTTCTCTGAACTTGAAAAACAATGCTAGTGTGGTGCTTTAAATTTGAACTTTAAGAGCTTTTTCCATAATTTTCCAAGTAGACACAATAGGGCAGACTTATATTTGGTCTCTCTCCTCCAGCACTCTGATTTCATTATTTTCCTCAGAATTCTACATACAACACCCTAGAATCACAACGTGAAAAAGGTTTACTTAAGGTTTTGGCTAATTTAATAAAAAAATAAAGACATTGAGGAAGCACTTGCACATAAGTATTTACAACCATTGCTATGGAGCTGAAAATTGTTCCAGTTTTCCCTGATCATCCTTGAGATGTTTCTGCAGCTTAATTGGAATCCACCTGTTGTAAATTCAGTTGATTGGACAGGAATGTGTGGTGGCACAAATCTGAGGAAGGCTACAGAAACATTTCTGCTGCTTTGAAGTTCCCACACAATGGACTCCATCATCCCTATGTGGAAGAAGTGCAAAACCACAAGGACTCCTTCTAGAGCTGGCCAGCCATCTTAACTGAGCTAATCTGCAGCAATCCATCAATCAGCCTGTATGATAGAATGGCCAGACACAGGCCACTCCTTAGTAAAAGGCACATGGCAGCCTGACTGGAGTTTGCCAAAAGGCACCAGAAGGAATCTCAGACCATGAGAAACAAATTCTCTGGTCTGGTGAGACAAAGATTGAAGTCTTTGGTGTGAATGCCAGGCATCATGTTTGGAGGAACCAAACATCATCACTGTAGACCAACACTTTACATCCAACCTGATGGAGCTTGAAAGGTGCTGCAAAGAGGAATGGGTGAAACTGGCCAAGGATAGGTGTGCCAAGCTTGTGGCATCATATTCAAAAATAGTTGAGGCTGTAAGTGCTGCCAAAGGTGCATCAACAAAGTATTGAGCAAAGGCTGTGAATACTTATGTACATGTGATTTCTCAGTTAATTTATTTTTAATACATTTGCCAATTTTCTGATATTTATTATTTCGTTTATGGAACATATACTGTATATATATTTTTACCATTGTGATCCAATCAGAGCTGTAGGTGCAGTTTATATGTTGCATCATCAATGTTTTCTTTTAAGTTCTGTAAAAAGTCATTTTATACAACTGACTGATGCCACTTAAACCAGTTCATTCCAAACACGACTTACATGCCAACACCAGAAGTTTTATGATGGGTTATTTGCATATAAACATCTAATGTTTTTTATTTCAACATTTTGTTGAGTTTGTGCATGCAGGTGTCTAGCCTAGCACAAGAAACATCGATGGGCTGAATATTTACATTTCCCAAATCTGTCAAATTGTATCAAACTGTCAAAGTAAAAATAATGTATGCAAAGTATTCACATTCTCCATGCTCATAAGTTCTAAGTAAGTATTTGTCTGACTTACAAGTGCCTCTTTGATTTAATTGTAAACAAGATGAGAAATTATAAAAATCAATGCCAAAATGGCCAAAACACTCAAATTCAGTGGGGGGTGAATAATTTTGAACACAACTGTATGTGATCCGTTGGGACCACACCAAGCACTGTGCTGAACGTAGGGGTCCCGACAGATCACAAAACGATGTGGAGACGAGATGGCCTTACACTGATGGTCAGTAAAAGGTTGTATTGTACTGGTAAGCTACTTGCAGGCACATGGTGTCTGTGGTGGGCATGCCAGAAAAGACAATGTTTATGGGTCAGCTTTATGGGTTTTTAAAATTCTTGTACAAATATCTAATGAACTGGATACAAAATAGGTGGAGGACATAGGGAACATAGTTACATCATAATTTTTCTTTAATCATTTGACAACCTTGATAATTCCTGCCACACACCTTTTGAGAGAGAGCAAGAGTATCCCTGTGTTTGAGAAAAAAGGTTTGGAAGTGAAATAAAAAGATGGAAGTCGTCCCCATAGAATTACATACTGTAGCAGTCAAAGCAGTAAAGCCCCTGTGTTTACATATTTTACCAAGTAATGCTTATTTGCATTTCAAGTTGACTTTGTACATTGAAATGAAGTATATTATTATTATTCAGATAAGTTTGCTTGATATACTTTCTATTTGTTAGCCATTAAAGGAATAAACCACTTTGCTATTTTGGTTAGTTTGACCAAAAGAATTTTTTTTATTCATTTTGCAGCCAATGTGGGCTGTTCACACATGAACACAGATATACTAACTATGAAAACACTGATAACACTGGTATACAGTGATTTTGGTGCCAACAATGTCTGAATGGTTTTATATTAAGTTTATGATGCTGATTAAGACTACGACTTTGCCATACTGGCTCTAGATTCTGAGATATTCAATGGTTGATGTTGTAGGTGCTCTACTAATATTTTGCAAACCATATGTGGAGCCCAAATCTTATCCTGGTCTCCAAGCTATACTCCAAAATAAGCCAGACATACTCAATGCACATAGTCTGTGATATTTCTTCTTTTTCAACCATTTGCACTTTCGTGATGAAGTCACCATTTTTACATGCAATTATATACCTAATACGACAGAACTTTTTGGGTAAACACCAAAACTGGGTTGACAAAATGTTACTGTAGTCAACTTCTTTCCTCATTATTGTAGATCTACAAATTGAAATACAAAATAATATGGGATATTTAATTACCTAAGGCTTAGGCTCCACTATGGGTTAAAACTCTGCGTTTCACGTGAAGTCAATGAATGTCTACACTTCCATTGCGTTAAAATCAATGCAGAGCACTGTGTTGACATTATCGCAATGTAAGCCAATGCAAGTATGGGTGCATTGATGCACACATAAAAATTTATTGAGTCAGTTGAAACGCAATGGTATGCGTTGTTCGATGCGTTGATCATTCGGTTCATGGCAAAAAACAAACCCCAAAGAAACAAGTCACAAACGCATCTGTTAACGCATCCCTGAGAGATCCATAACGAATCCATAATGCATCCCTAACGCATGGGTTGCGTTTATTGGATCTGTTAACACAGCGCATCCTTAACACATAGTGAAGCCTAAGGGGGGGTTTCCACATCCGTCGGTACCCCCTTTGCTAAGCGCATTGCTTGGCAGGGATCCTGATGGAGCACATACACTTTAACTGCTCGGCAGATGCTGTGTTCAGACATCGGCGGAATGGCTCAGTGCTGTGAGAACACAGCATCCGTCGAGCAGGTAAGTGAATGTGCTCCGTCGGGACCTCCCACCAAGCAATGCGCTTAGCGGAGGGGGTCCCAACGGATGTGGAAACCCCCCATAAGGTAGCCATAAACTAGTGATTCTCCCGCGATAGATGAGAGATCGACTGCAGCGTGATTACGTCATCATGTGAAAATTGGACGGTGTATGGCTACCTTTAGACATTGCTAAAGAGCTATGTTGTAGGGTAGGAAAGCTAATTTGACAAATAGTAAATCTTTGTTTATAATAAAATATTGCAGCGATGCTTACTCATACCAATATGTTTATTATGTTACTGGCACGGATGTTTTATATTTTTCTATTGTTAATTATATGCCATTTTCAAATATTTCTTCCTTACGTAAGGCTTTTTATTGTTAGCAGTTTATCCTATTCACAGTTTGAAAGTGACATTTTCATGCATGCAGAACACTGATAGAACAGTTTTTGGGTACACAGGAAACTTTTATTTAGACTTTTTATCTGCCTAGTATGACAGAGAGGTTAAAATGAAAAGTATATGTCAAGACAAAAGAAACCATAAAACCATATGCAGCATATCTCTGCAATACATGCACATTTCAGCATTGTTGACATTCTGTTGGGAGGGTTGCCTTAGATGAACTAATAGAATATTGGTGGACTTTGTAAAAGTTACTAACAAAGCCTAAATCCTGCTTAACATTTTTAATGTTATTATTATTAATAACTGTTATTTATATAGCATCAACATATTACTCAGTTGTGTACATGAAATTAGAGTTGAGATTAAACTCAAGATAACACACAGGTACAGGTAATGATACTGGATGAGTAGAGGACCCTGCCTGGTTGAGCTTACAATCTAATAGGTTGGGTAACAGAGTATATAATAGGCAAGGGGAATGGGACTGGCATGGTGGTGATGCTAGAAATGATAAAAGATGGGTAGGCCAGACTGAAGAGGGGGGTTTTCAGGGCTTTTTTGAAAGTGTTGAGAGTAGGAGCAAGTCTAATGGGGCGAGGGAGAGAGTTCCAGAGAGTAGAGGCAGCCCTAGAGAAGTCTTGAAACCATGCATGTGATCATGTTATATGAGTGGGGATATAATCAGTAGGTCAGTGGAGGAGCAGAGGGGGCGGTTATGGTATAATATTGTACTAGGTTATAAATGCAAGCGGTTTTGATTCTCAGGACGATTGGAAGCCAGTGTAAAGATTTGCAGAGAGGAGAGGCAGATGAAGAGCTGTTAGTGGACAACATGAGTCTAGCAGCTCCATTCATAATGGACTGAAGAGGTGACAGTCTAGTTAGAGGTAGGCCAGAGAGGATTATGTTAGTGGACTACATGTGTCTAGCAGCACCAATTATGATGGACTGACAGTCTAGATATAGGAAGGCCAGAGAGGATGATGTTGCAGTAGTCAAGGCGAGATGATGATGAGAGCGTGTACCAGGACTTTGGAGGTCTCTAGGGAGAGGAAGGGTTGTATCTTGAACATAACTTGGAGATGGAAGTGGCAGGATCTCTGGAAATCTTCTGAATGTGGGGAGTAAAGGAAAGTGCAGAGTCAATGTTAACAAAAAGGCAGCGTGTTTGAGGAATAGGGGAGATGACGGTGTTATTTACTGCAGGTAATGGGGGAAAGATGATGAGTTCTGTTTTGCTCAGGTTAATGTTAACGAGAGTGGCTGGCAGGATCAACAGGTAATACAAGTTTATTACTGGGATACTGAGAAAACCAAGAAACTAGTGTCAATGCCAGGGACAGACTACATCATAACTGCCTTTTTACATGTTTGTTTAACTGGACATACGCCAGTTGATTTGTGCATAAATTAACAGATAGGAAATTTGGTTAATAATACTATTAGCAAAAGAATTTGGTTAATAATACTCTTTTGTCTGGACCCATTGTGGAGGTGGCGCTGAGCTCAGAAGGGTAAATATATGATTTATAGAAGGGTTAATCATAATTTGCCTTCTGCAGCTTCATCAACTACTACATCTTGTTCAACTGACTACAAGCAGGCCTCTGTGGGAAACAGGCCTACCAGAGGCCTCATTTCCTTTGTAATTTAATAATCCCAACAATATAAAGACAATAAATGGGTATATCTTGTTGGGATGTAACAATGGCTTGTTTGAGGGAAGGAATGTGTGAAGAGCCCCCCAATGAATGTTTTGTATAAGATAGGTGCCTGATTTCATAAAGCTGCTTGGACTAATCCACTGTAAAACTAATCCGACATAGAAATGTGAGTGGCACGTACACTAATTATACACTGTTAAAGCATGATGCTATTTTCCATTGGTATTATGACGTGAGCACACATTTAGTTCTTTGTGGTTATGTGTTCTCTGCATATGTACCTTAATATCATCCTCTGCATTTCCTTAAAGTCTTAGGGCTGTTGTGAAACAATTGTGATGTAAAAAGTACACTTTCAGCAGATCATTTTTTTTTAAAATCACAATTACTTGCTTTTTTGTTGCCCGTGGTAGTGTGTGGGTGGGTAACATTTTCTGTAATTCTATCATTTCCAGGAAGTTTGCCTGTGAAGGCCCCTTATAAAACAACTTCTTCAGCAACTTCTCAGTTCAGGACCCCAGCAGTTTCACATTTTCAGGATATTACAAAATGTATTTTGTCACTAGTCACGAGACAACGTAGAAGGGTACAGTGACCCTCAATACGCTCCCACCCTCAACAAATGACTCACTGCCAGAGAGAAAAGACAAAGGATGTCAGGGTGACGGAGCCCCTCATCTGCAGATATTGATTCATGCTTACACCAGCACTGTCATTAAAGGAGAAGGTCAATAAAAGTAAGGGAAGATTCTAATACCAATGATGCAGGCATTATACATGTAATGTCAAATATAAGCATCAAAAGGGTCACTAGATAACCCCCAAATTATAATGATAACAATAAATTAAATGACCTTTCATACTAATTTATATCGTATTTAAAGGTACAACTAAATTAGAAAGTACTACTATACCAGAGCTAAACATAACATGGTGTTACATTCACTTTGCAACATTTTACACATTATTTATTAGTGGAAATAGGCATCTAAGTTTTTCTTGATTTCAATTTTTGTTAAGCATTGCTTAGTTAGGTTTAGAAGTTAGTTACACAAGTCTTGATAATATTTGAATTTTACTTCTAAACCCCTGTAATAAATTGACTGTGTAAATAGACCTTTAACCTTTTTCTAGAGGCTTTAATTACTGATATAAAGCTAAATTGTTTCCTTTTAAAGTCATTGTGGTATTACTACTATGCAGCACAATTCTTGCCAATCTATGCCCTCCTTTGTAGACCATGCTAGATCTTCATGACTGCTGCCCAATTCCGCTAGCTGCACTCCCCTGCCTACCCTCACAGACTAGACTCCACACCCTAGCCATCTCGGATAAACTCAAAAAAACTCTTGTCACCCCACACTCCTCTCCTGCCCTTAGTTTGCCAACCTTTGTTTCCCCTTGGACACGAGTCACCCCAGACATTCAGCTAGTGGACAGTTATTGGCTTCTCTACAGTACAACATTTACTTTCAACAACAGATACCGTCAAATGGAACTACCTACATTTCCATAAAAAGATCCTGAAGTGTAATGGAAATGCACTAAAATTGTATATATGTGTTTATGTATAGCTGACCCTGACATGGGGTACAATTTGCACACTTCTCTTTGTATACCTTTAATAAAGGTTGTTTATCCCACAAGTGTTGATGTTCCAGCTTCTGGAAAGTGAGCTCATCCCCATGCACTGCTCTATGTATTCTTTCTATTCTGCCTAGATACTCCTAAGTCACACCTCTGGGCAGAGGTTATAAATAGCTTGATTGATTGTTTGGCGGGCTTCTTGCCACTCAGAGCTTGGAGCTCCTTGCTCCTCTTTTGCAACAGTTCTTCTCCTGCGTCTTGTCAGAGAACTACAATGTCCAGCAGCGTCCTGCAGTGTGTTCAGGGTCTGGGTAAGAAGACATCTCCACTTGTAAGTGTAACCTCTATGCAAGGATTGCCTTTCTGTGTCCTGGGTTTGAGCCTCAGCCTTATCTATACCCTCCAGCAGCTGGTAGGAGACATTTATAACTTAGTCCTTAAGTTTAGACCCCATCCCTGCCTTGGGTGATGGTGATTGTAAAGGTTAATACTCCTCCCAGTACAATGTATCCCCCTAAGCAGCCTGGGTGAACATTGCTTTATTGTTCAAACAACCATGTGAATGTCAGTATGTCTGGGCATAGGGCCTCCATCTGCACCCCTTTTAAGTTCTTGTAGTTTATCTCGTTTGGGCCCAAAGCTTATCTCTTACAATTATTCTTTTCTAAATGCTCTTTCCAGATGCTCACTCTTATGTTACTTGAGGAGAATGGGATTTACACACCTCTAAGGCTATGTTTCCACGGTGTTATGGGCTCTGTGGACACCCCCTGTGCTAAGAGCAGTCCTTCGACAGGGAGCCCATCCATATACACGCCTACCGCATCGGCTGTTTCCTTGGCGTTGAACTGGTCCGCCGGTTGGAGGTTGACATTCTGCATTAATCTCCTGAGTGTTACTCACGTGGCACGCTTTTTAAAAATGTGCACCATGGGCAATCGTGGTGGAGCATAGTAAATTGCACAGGTGAGTCTGCTCGGAATTATGTTGGGTTGAGTTTCATAATGAAAGAAACTGACCGGCTCAACGCCATGAAAACAGCCAGTGCAGTAGGCGTGATATATGAATGGCCTACATCACTTCCAATTGACACATAGCATGACATTGGTGGTGTCACAGCAATGTCTCATGTTGCTATTGGAGCGGTGCAGCACGTCATAACACACCCATGTCTACAGCATCATAGCCTGTTGCTTTGAATGGGCTGTGTATAGTGTTAGCCTTCGACAGAAATTCAGAGTCAGTGTACAAACTGGGTTTAGGATCTAAAGCTAGCCATACACGTGTCGACTCCTGAGCGATCGATCGATGATCCGATCGATTCCGGTGAAGCCACAGGCGTTGATCGATCGACCATACAAGTCTGTGCCTGCCACCTTAGGCCACCGATTCCTGGACGATTCTGTTAGCAGTCGGTCGATTCACAAATGTCAATGTCCCTTGATGTGTGCCCGATCGATCAGAAAACACCAACAGGTTAGTTCCCTGGCCGATCCGATTTGGGGGCCATATCGATCGGTCGAGGTCAATCGGTCAAGGTGGGCTGCACTCGATTACTCGTCGATCGATCGGCGTGCACGTGCCTGGGGATCGATCGACCAGGAATCGAGTGTGAAATCGACCTGTGTATGGCCACCTTAAGGCAGTTGCACATGAACTGAGGTTAGGAACTACAAGGGACAATTTGCACATTACAGGAAAGGTCTTTTTCACCTTTTCCTGACCATTGTCTCTTTAAGGGGGTGCTTGACAGGGAGAAATGAAATACATTAGGTGAGTTTAGGTGTAATTTAAGATTTTCAGCTAATGAAGTGCTTAAGAAATGTCATCAGGATTTTTGCTAACTAAAGATTCCCCCTTGACTAGCAATAATCATTATATCATGTCTATTATTGTGTTTATTTCATTTTTTGACCATGTAAATGTATTACATGACCTCATAACCTTATTATAACCTCTAAAGCCCAGACACTGTGATGCCTCATGCAGCCTTGCTGAGGCTGTATAATATTCAATTTTGTCTCTTCAGCTAAAACCTGATAAGACAAGGGAGGTTAGTAGTTCTGCAAAAATGTTTTTAAAGAAGTTCAAATAAGGGCTATAGATTAATTGTACAAAGAAGCATTAACAATTTGAAAATTAAAATTAAAATATGTACAATAAAATGTACAGTTGTGTTCAAAATTATTCAACCCCCACTGGAATTGAGTGTTTTGGCCATTTTGACATTGATTTTGATCATTTCAGTCATCTTGTTTACAATGAAATCCAAGAGGCACTTGTAAGTCAGACAAATATAACATAACATTAATAATGAAATAACCACAAATGTTTTTTTCTGTGCTCACATGATTATCGGTTTTATTCAACCCCCAAGTGACATTCATTCTTAGTACAACATCCTTTTCCAGTTATAACAGCTTTTAAACGTGAAGCATAGTTTGACACAAGTGTCTTGCAGCGATCTACGGGTATCTTAGCCCATTCTTCATGGGCAAAAGCCTCCAGTTCAGTCACATTCTTAGGCTTGCGCGCTGCAACTGCTTTCTTCAAGTGCCACCACAGGTTCTCAATCGGATTTAAGTCTGGTGACTGCGATGGCCACTCCAAAATGTTCCAGCCTTTAATCTGCAACCATGCTCTAGTGGACTTGGAGGTATGCTTGGGATCATTGTCCTGTTGAAAGGTCCAACGTCTCCCAAGCCTCAGTTTTGTGACAGATTGCATCACATTTCCTCCCAATATCTCCTGGTACTGAAGAGAATTCATGGTACCTTGCACACAAAGAAGGAGGAGGAAGAACAAGGCCTATGAAGAAAAAAACACCTTGCCTACTGTGAAGCATAGCGGGGGGTCAATCATTCTTTGGGACTGTTTTGCTTCTGCAGGTACAGGGAAGCTTCAGCGTGTGCAAGGTACCATGAATGAAAAGAATGGCTTCACCACTAGAAAACTAAAGGAAATAGAATATTTGTGGGATAACCTGTAGAGGGCTGTACACAAAACATGCCATTGCAATTTTCTTTACTGTTCATACCTTTTTTCCTCAAAAGTTTTGGGATTTTGTTTCACTTGAACTGTGAAGGTCATATAATTAATATTATTATTATTATTATTATTATTATTATGGTCTACCCCCCCCAAACCAATAATTTAATTTATTTTCTATGCACTGTACTTCATTAAAGATGGTGGAATTTTTCGACTTGCTAACTTTTTGAGCTTATTGCAAAGCCCCTGATAATTGTATTATCACCAAAATTGCTGGAGATGTAGAGAAGGGTTGGAGGAACATTTGAAAAAAAAAGTTTTTCTCTAGCACATGTCATTTTTGCATAAATTAAGTTCAAAGTTAAAGTCAAAATTCCAATTTTCGAAATTTTCACTTGACTTTGAACTTAATTCGTGAAAAAACTGTTTGTGTTAGAGACATACTTTCTTTTTTGTAGTATACCCCCAACCCTTCTCTACATCTCTACAGCAACTTTGGGGCTTTGCAATTAAGTCGAAACCGTCGAAATTGTCTATACTTCAGTCTTAATAATTAACATCAAGCAAAAAAGAGAACATGGCTAAATTGGAACATAAAATTTACATACAATGTATGAATACATTGAGATCTGCATTCAGTTGATCAGTCCACTTATAATACCAAATTGCAAACAGCAGTAATTTATATACCGTATAAACTCGAATATAAGCCGACCCGAACATAAGCCGACATACCCAATTTTAGAAAGAAAATCTGGAAAAACTGAATCACTCGAGTATAAACCTAGGGGGGGGGGGGGATTGCAGCAGCTAAGGCTTAGAAATACACAGCAAATGTGCTTTTGTTAGGAGATGTTATTATTTAATTCAGTAAACTTTTAATTACAAAGCCCCTGAATATGATATCATCACTAGAAGTGCTGGAGATGTAGAGAAGAGATGTGGCAACATTGAAAATAAAAAAGTATTGTTCTAGCATATCAAGTTTTTACACAAAAAAAGTTAAAATTTGACTTGATTTTGACCTTACATAGGTCTATTCTTTTTTAGTAATTTACATTCCTAATTTCACACCTGTAACTGCAACCTCTCGTATTAATGTTTACCTGTGGTTATCCAAGCGACACAATGTGTATACATAAAATTTTAAAGAATTTTGGCAATCAAAAATGTAACTGGTATCATGTCACATGATACAGTGAAGGTGTTTTAATGTGTTTGAGCTGCAATACCAGTTTCAGCCACTGGAGCCACAGCCTTTGGTGAGCACGTCGGCTTCGTCTCACACATCGAGGAGGGAGGGAGAGAGGGAAGGGGGATAAGGGGGCGCTTCCAATGTATGACAGGCAGACTCCTCTGGCTCAGAAGTTTCAGCACTTGGCGTATAAGACGACCCCCGACTTTTGAGAAGATTTTCCTGGGTTTAAAAGTAGTCTTATACGCCAGAATATACAGTATATACGGTAGGTTTTATTTAACTGAATCTTTTAAAAGACAGATACCATGAGAATGGCTGCTATTCAGTGTATTCTCAGTCAAAAACCTGATACAAATAGTAAATCAGAACGTCTTATCTGCATTTTCTGAATCATTGGCTCTAAAAAGTATTAGAAGAATAGGGTCAGTATCATAGGGACTAAGGGTCCCCACACACGCAACGAGAGGCGGCCGTTGTTGGGCAGTGGCAAAATCAGCTGCTGATCACGGGTGCCCACGTGGGGCGACAGTGATCTGTTGCCCCATCTGGGCACCCGCGATCGACATGCAAAGCTCACAGCATCGCAGGCACCCTTTGTGTGCCAGGCGTTACTTTAAATGGGGACACCGGTCCCGATTAAAACGAATGGCATCGGCCAGAGATTTACAGACATGTCCGTTCTCTGGCCGATTCCATTAGTTTCAATGGAGACTGGCGTCCCCATTTAAACTAACGGCCGGCACACAAAGGTGCCCACCGATGCTGTGAGCGATGGAGAGCAGCGCGATGACGTCATCACACTGCTCTCCACAGCTCCTCTATCGGTCCCTACTCGATACTTGTGTGGGGACCTTAACATGCCAAAAGCAGTATAAGGGAGGGGCTTACTTTGGAAAAATTTAAAAACCATTGTTCGATCAAGAATAATTTTCCCAAGGTGACTACATTAGATCACCACATCATAAAGACCTGAACTCTCTGCTGAAGCATTATGGATGTAGTAATCAGGGGTGTCTCAATAGGCATAGCTGTGACTCAATTTTAAATGTCAAGTTGTTCATTTTCATTTATAACTTGCTACCAGGTCTCTTACTTCCTCCATTAACTTTCGTTTTTATTCACTGTCATTGTCACGTTAATTATTATAGAGTGAAAATATGTTTCCTGTGCCCTTTCTGCCATGTCATTTGGTCAATGAGAGCATTCCATTGTGTAATACACACGCACATCCAGTTATTTGCTTAATCAGCATACCTTATGATGTATAGAATTAGTAGAAAATCATGTAGAAGCCAGAATGGCAAAGCCAGGTTTTTTTTTGGTTATCTAACATTTAAAGTCTAATAATTAGTGTGTCGGTACATTATAGGAAAAATACCGTATTTTTCAGACTATAAGACGCACCCAGTTTTTAGAGCATTATATATAAAAAATATTTAATATATAAGTGTTCAAATCAATAGGGTTAATGCACTGGATTAATATAATATAAAATTCAGCCAGAAGATGTCACTAGCAGCTGTATTTTCACAGCACATCACATCACCCTCCTAACGGATCCTCCTCACTGATTGGGAGGTGTCGGGCCACAGGGGGAACGGCTGCAGATCTCCTCTCCCTGTACCTGTGGAAGCTGCAGAGTGATTGCAGCTTCCACAGACACGGAGAGAGAGATGTCATCTCTTTCTTCATTGTTCATATCAGCAGGGCTCTGTTGGCATAAGCAGTAATACAGTTCAGATGGGAGATCTGGCATGGCCGCATCTATCATCTGACAGCTCCCTGGCTAATCTGGTGGGAAGCCAAGGCGTGACTGGGTCGCACATTCGGACCATAAGACGCAGGCATTAGTGATGGGAATTCTGGCTCTTTGCAAAGATTCGGCTCTTTTGGACCGGCTCCCTTTAAAGAGCCGGCTCTTTTGGCTCCCAAACGGCTCTTTTTCTAAACTAAATCAGCTTGAGAGGAGAAGCATGAGGAAGCATGAGAGCCGACCAGAGCCGCTGCGGAAGCTTGGAGTCCAGCTCGTCCAGTGCACTTTTAACAAGTCAGCACTGGACGAGCTGGACGCTGCTAGGGAGGTTAAATATATAGATTTTAGCCTATTTTTCTACCCTGAAATATTCTGCTACCCTTACAACTGCCCATGTGCAGATAGCCATAGTTTTGGGGCTTTTTAAGTTTAGGGTGTAGGGGTGTCAAGGTTAGGGGTTGGGGGGGGGGTAAGGGGGAGTGGTGCTTGATAGTAGGGGTAAGTTTTGTGGATCGGGGTTAAGTTTAGGGGTTCGGGGGGCTAAAATCAAGCTAACCTCCCAAAAGACCCATCACTAGAAGGCTCCCCCCCCCCGCCAGATTTTGAGGGTGAAGAAGTGTGTCTCATAGTCCAAAAATACAGTAGGCATTTCTGTTTTTCACTGTAATCATCCATGTATTTTCTAGGATCCTGAAGCATGTTGAAATGCTGTGTCTTGACCTAAGGTAGGACTGTTTACAAGGCTTGGTAAATAGATACAGAACATTCAAGGTTAAATTTAGCAAATTAGATTATGTAGACTTTGGTGGTTTAACGTCCATAATTAAATAGGATGTTACATTTTAAAATTGTATGGGGTGTTCTTTAAGCTAACATCAATGTAGATATATGAACATCAATGTACAAGTTGTGCATTTTTTTATTACATGAACATACTTTTTACATGAACATACTTATCAAGCATCTCATTTTGGCTGGAAATTTACGTTTTTTATGTGACTTTCCCAACCAAATCCCGATTTCAATAAGTCTTGTGTTTTTCCCAGAATTTTCAAATCAGGGTAACTTAGGAGGGAGGGGATGGTTCTTCTACATTCCCACCCTGCGGGGTGGGAAGTCCTTAGTTAGTCAGTTAATATCAGGGTAAACTTCCTGATACTGGAAATGACGTACGTGGGTATTTGGAACACAGAGTTCTGCATCACTTCTGGTATTTTTCCCTTGATGACAGATATCTTGATAGGTATGCTTATATTTAAATACAACTAATGTAAACACATATTTTTTATATTAGTCTACCCATGAAGAGCAGTAATAAGACATTGGGAAGTAAGCAAAGTACAAGAGTACCTAGTCAAGTATCCTGCATTCTCTATACATGGGCTAACAGTGAATATTCCTAGAGAGCAGGGTGAGAGGCCCTTCTACTGCTGTGTCACCAGGGGATAATCAAGTTGAGGGTCCCCCACCCCTAGGGGCTAAATAGTCTGAACTTTGATGACCCTTGTCCTAGTATTTGGCCTGGATTTTCTCAGCACATTTGAGTAACCTGGCTACAGAGAGCTATTCTCGACCTCAGATGTGCCTTGAACTACATTGTCATTATACTTACTCTAGCTCTCAATGAAAGGGCAGTGATTGAAGGATCCTGTAGGGCCTGACCACTCACAGACACATCTAGTCCGGTGCTGAAACACTTCCATCCTTAAACACTAAGGTACATTGCCATCATTCTTGGATGATTCTCGCCATCATCCTGACTACCCTACACCTATACACAGAATAACTACTCCACAGCATGTAAAGTCAATTGGCATACTTTACTAGCCGATCACTTCCCCTGAGCCTAATCTGCATGGTGCAGTGTTTGCCTTTAACAGTCCACCCCAGTGAAATGTGGTACTGCCACCCAGGGCTATTCTATATAAAGTTCTATGGCTCATTCTCAGTAGGCTCTCCATCACCCTACCCTTAGTCTGGGTAGGGAAATCTCTGCTGGCTGGTGCTTCTTGTCCCTCACAGACAGGTGCAGTTAGCCTCCCACACAGACTTCCTCAAGTGAACCCAAACCACCCTTGAGACCTTGCATATCCTTCACAATTTCTGGGGGATTGATTACATCTTGTGCCTTAGTTGTTATAAAATAAAAAATGTACAGTGGATATTGCAGGCTTTGGGTGCACCGCCTGTGATCCAATTCTTAGATTTGGTTTCAGGAAAACAGGCTAAGGCTTTCTGATATACTGCATGTTCATGGAAGCTTTTCCCACAGAATATGCTGACTGTGTGTATCGGTCAAAGCAAACACCGGAGTGGGGTGGCAGCAGCAAAGACAGGGGATACAATCCAGTCATGCATGATGTTTGCTCATGTTCTAGGCTAATTTGTATGTTTCTTTGATCTATTTCCTCACATAAAAAACTCC
Source organism: Ptychadena robeensis (assembly GCA_036250615.1). NCBI lineage: Eukaryota > Metazoa > Chordata > Amphibia > Anura > Ptychadenidae > Ptychadena > Ptychadena robeensis. The sequence goes on from CM070033.1 coordinate 99,631,197, forward strand.
TGGGACTATCTCACACTTAGACACGAAGACACTAAATCTAATAGATATGATGGTATTCACAAAGCAATCCTTTTTAACAAGTAAGCCAAAGCTTAGTATTATGGTACAACATTTATTAAAATATATCCATAATGTATATAATATAAAATCCTTAATGCAAACACTTTTGATTCTGGCATTATCTTACAGGAAGTATAGCTATTGCCTGCCCTACTGTTCTGGCATTAATGGTTGGTCAAAAGTTAAAGAAACAAGAAACAAGACAAGAAAAGTTCTGCCCAACCTAACCTGTATAGAGTCCTTGGATAGCAAGGGGACTTTTAAGGCATTCAATGAGCATACATAGTACAAAACATTGTTCAAATGCTACAAGCATAAGTACACGGTTCATTTGGTTCATATGCTTATGTTTGTAGCATTTGAACTACGTTTTGTACTATGCACTTTCTGTACTTGGGTCCTAATAAATGTGTTTTAATTTATATTATATATGCTTATTGAATGCCTTAAAATCCCCCTTGCTATCCAAGGACTCTATACGGGTTGAGTCGGGCAGAACTTCTAGTGTTTCTTGCTTTATTGTATTGTTGGGATGTGGCATTTATAACACACACATCATGTATGATTGTTGTTCGTCAAAAATTGTTGGCCCAAATAATATTTTACCTATTGACCCCATAAATCACATGTACATGTTAAATGGGAGCCAGGTACACATGAATATTCTGGGTAACATCTTCTGTAGCTCGCATTAAAATAATTTTGTTTGATGTGGCCTTTCACCTATAGAATACCTTTATAGAAATATGCTAAAAAGAACCTTACATTGGTATTTTGTTGTCAAATACTTGAAATATTTTGAATGGCACTCAACACACTTTACAATGACATCCAACACACAGATGAGGACCAAACCAGAACAAACAACTCAATCAACATCAATAGCAGCTTACTGTGCGCAGAGAGGCTGAGATCCGGGTGGTATTCTGCTAACTTTGTTGCAAATGTGTCTGGTAACAATAAGGTAGCCTAACAGAGTTTATAAATGATCATGGTCTGGTTGTTATATTTGTGCTATGAACTTAAACATATATCTAAGCAGTCTATTTACTTGCATGTTGAACTTCTTTAGTGGCTGTGTATATTACATGTTTCTTCGAAGGAGGAGCTGTGTGTACACAAATACAATTCCCCAATGTATTCCCCAATGTGATGTTACTGTGCCCTCGGCTCTCTCCCCCACATCTCCATATGGAAAACTTGCATCTTCCAGCACAAAGCGGCCTGTTGTCTTCTAGAATAGATCTTCGAAAGGAACAAGTCTGTCATACATTGGACTCCTCTTTATGACACACAGATGGATCATTGCGCATTCACACAATCATATAAGCGGGTGATCTCTTTAGAGAGTGAATACAGTTGATGGGAAATAGAGGGCATGCATATATGGGAAAAACAGGAAAGTTAATTGCAAATGACAAACACATTAGGAAAATTTAAGGGGCAATGATTTATAATTAGCATCCACAAAAAACAATATCTTCTTTTACGTCTAAACATTACATGTTAGAATAGATTTATATCAGGTCTACCTGCCACTTATTTAAAAAAAAAAAAATTATTTTTTTATTATTATTTTTATTGAAATTTATTTACAATTATTTCTTATGAATATATAACACTCTGGAAGACATTTTCTTTTGATGACATAACTATTTAGCTAGTAGAATAGGGCTTAAGTCCCAACCTGGAAAGCAACTTAGCGTGACACCCATGGTTCAGTTGCTCATGCTGTCACTATAAGAAAGGAAGGATATTCTTCTCCTGGTTATTTCTAGATTTAGATCAATTTTACAGCTAAAGATTTTGTGCAATAGGTGCACATAGAAACAGATGTTAACCATTCCCTACCTATCAACAATTAGAAAGAAATCATGATATTGTCAATTTCACTTTTCTGGTGAAATCCCTTTAAAGTGAGGCTCTACAGTGATTTTAGTCATCCAACATTTAAAACTTTTGGTTTTAGACACTGTATACTTTAATATACAAAAAACTTGCGTTTAATCAAATGGGTGGCCCACATCCCAAATATCAATA
>CM070033.1:99633396-99676314 GCA_036250615.1 Ptychadena robeensis
TAAAATTATTCCTCAAAAATACCACTTGCCTAATAATTCTGCACTCCCTGTATATATCTAAATTCATGTAATTAAGTGATCAATTGAACCTTAATAAGCATTTCAGGATTTCATATTCAGGTAGCTTTGCTTAACCACTATTGAACAATTTGTTTTACAATAACATAAAGCAATTATTTAAAGCATAACTCTAGCTAAACTTTTCGTGAAAGGAACAAGGACATGCATGACATAGGGTAACAAAGTTATGTTAATGCTAAATGAAAAGATAAAATATTAAATACTGTATTTTTCGGACTATAAGATGCGCCTGACCATAAGACACACCCAGTTTAAACAAAAAATATTTAAAGTATTAAAATCAATAAATCCTGACCTTGTAGGTGACTCATTGCCAAGCGAACATTGTAGCTTCATATTTGTGTGTAGATTGATTTATCTTTTCCTTTACCATTAACTGTTAATAGAAAATTTTCATAAACCTTTGAATTTGCGAATATGGTGGCAGATATTTGCAATTTCAAATATTCAAGATATTATGCACTGGCAAGCTTTATGGCAATGCATTGTGATAATATTATCTCAATGTCATGATAAATACTGCATGTGACCATTACCGTATTTTTCGCCATATAAGACGCACCGGCACAAAAGCCGCACCCAGTTTTTAGGGCAGAAAAACTGAAAAAAAAGATTTAATAAGTTTTGACATCAATTGGGTTAATGCAATGAATTTAATGGATGTAATATTCAATTCAATCAGAAGGTGTCACTAGCAGCAGTACACTCTCAGCTGAACACGTCATACTTTACACTGATCTTCAGGAGGAGGGAGGGTGAGGAGGGCTGGGTTGTGTTCTGCTCTCTCTCTCCTCTGCCGATGTTACTTATTCTGTGTCCGTGGGGAAGCAGAGTGATTGCTGTTCCAACAGACAGGAGAGCTTTAAATGCAAGTTCATCTAGCTCTGTCTTCATTGCCCATGCCAGTTCAGGGCTGGCATAGGCAATTACACAGTTCAGATCGGAGAGCCGGACATCGGCTCTCCCATCTGAACTGACAGCTCCTTCAGCTCCCCTCCGTGCCAGGAGAGCTGGCGGGAAGCCATGGTGCAACCACCGGAACTTTTTTGCCCCCAATTTGGGGGGTGAAAAAGTGTGTCTTATATGCCAAAAAATACGGTATAATATAATTATTATATAATCGCAATGCATGCCATATGCTTAAATTTCATATTTACTAATATAGAATAGAATATTAGTAGAATTGTTCCTGAAATATTGAGAATTTGAATATTGCCTATGCAGCTCATCACTAATAGTCAGGTGGGGGATGCACTGCAAAAGCTATTTCTGTACATACTTGAGTATATGCCAACCCGAATAAAAGCAGAGGTACCTAATTTTATCTACAAAAACTGGGAAGCTCTTTGACTCGAGTATAAGCTGAGAGTGGGAAAGTCAGAAAGTGTAGTTTTCTAAATGAGAAAAATATAGAGAAAGCACCATTGCCCTTGGAGTTAATCAAACAGGTGAATCATAGTGCCACAACCTCAATAAAGTTAAGAGAACACAGATTTATTGTTATGACATGATGGGTTTTTAAGGCACTTCTTATGAATCAAGTGTATGTTTCCTTTCAAATGTATTTATTATTATTATTAGGGCAATACATGGAATGGAAATGGAAACTTACTTTCATGTTTGAATCATGCGCAGTGGAGTTTTCTAATTGAAATTCCACCTTCTCCGGTAAAGATTAACAAATAGTCCACTAGATGGCACTGCTGTTAAAGTTTGCTTACATCTCACCAGCTGATCTCAGAAGGCATCGGACCACCCACAGAGGCTGCCGGTGCCTGTGGTAAGTGGAACCCCTGACTTAATTTGATTACAAAGCAAAGTGAATTCTCACCTTTAAAAAAAATATCATTTCAGCTTAGTAATTCCCACCGGCGTCATCGAAACCAAACCAGCGTTCCTCCATTAACATGGTCCAATACACAGAGGTAAAACAGAAGTATAGCATCCTGTCTTCAATTAATCGGTCCTATTCAAAGAACAATCCTTTGTTTTCTTTGCATGTGATTGTCTACTCTTCGGTAAGTGAATTTTTATCACAAAGGCTTTATATCTATGACTCTGCATAATGAACATTGCACAGCTTTGGTGATGAGCTGGTATGGAAACAATGCGATACCAGGTACTTCCTGTCCATGAAAGGTAAACAAAGATATTTACACGTACTACCAGCACAGGACAAGTAAAAGCAGGTTGTCTTTCTATTGGAAGTGTTGTTTGAGGACACTGAAACCCCATCTCAAGCTATTACATGACTCTGATGCAGGTTGCAGATTATCTTAGAAGTCTTCAATTTTGTTGCTGTGCAGAAAAAGTTTCTGGAGTTTTGTCAACTTTGTTGCAAACATCTGATGAGGCATATCTGAAAGCACTACAAAGCTACTGTGATACATTTTACCCTCAAACTAAAATGTTGTATAGGTTTATGTAATAATTCCTGTTATAATCTATGGCACAGAGCACAGAAGGTCATGACCTCAAATACTATTAGGCAAACCATGCATACCGATGCAGAATCAGATCACAGCTAAGCTCTTACAATTCTTTCATTCAGCTTCAGGCAAACAACTTAATATACAGAGAAAACACATACACATGGCCTGCCACAATATATTTCTTATTTCTGTCCACTCTGTCCTGAGATTTATACAGCTCTGCTATACAGTACAGAAGCCGGTCTAAAGTTGGAGAGCATTTGATTTTTTTCTGTTTCACTTATACTTTTAGCTGACATTCTTAAGCTGGGCATACACAGCTCTATTTTTTAACAGATTCAAGCCCAGTTGAGTGCCGTGAACGTTTATGGTGCTCAGTTGTGCTTGCATCTGTCAAAAATCGAGCCATCGAGCCGTCCAGCCCTTCTTCCAGCAGGATCAATTGATCCCGCTCGGTTGAAAAGGGAACCAACATGTTGGAAAACCCTGTTCGATCTCCTATACTTTGGATGGGGATGGAGGGTCAGCTTGGGGATGCCGCTCAATATTGGGCCAGCTTGCCAGCAGCGCAATGACGTCATCTCTCCTCGATCTGGGGGAAAGTCGTGCTGTTTGTGCCCGACTTTACTCTGTTCCCTTCTTCTCAGCGCAAAGTATCTGACAAGCATCAGAGCATCATCATGGTACCTACACATATAGTGCATCCGGTAAGTATTCCACATTGTTATGTTACAGACGTCTTCCAAAATGGATTACATTTTTCCCCTCAGAATCCTACACCAAACACCCTCTAGATCTCCAGAATTTAACAAAAAATTCGGGAAAAATATAATGACTCAAATATAAGCTTAAGGTGTGTGGGGCTGCTGACACTCCGCAGCAGCCCCGGAAAAGCGTCAATGTAAAGTCAGCTTTAATGTAGTCAGTGAGGACACTTTGCCAGCTCCCATGATTGGGGGGGGGGGCTGCAGTATTAACTTTCATAGTATTTTAGGGGGACTTGGCTGTTAGAGGTAAAATACACATGCATGTTAAAAAGGAGCGCACACTACATACAGTTGCAGGTAAAAGTATGTGAACCCTTTGGGCTTACGTGGAGTTTTGCAGGAATTGATCATAAAATGTGCTCTGATCTTCATCTAAGTCACACCAATAAAAAAACATTCTGCTTACAGTAATACTACACAAACATATGTGTATGTTATATATGTTTTCATGTTTTCACATAACATGTAAACATTCACAGTGCAGGGTGAAATAAGTATGTAAACCCCTAGCCTAATGACTTCTCCATGAGCTAAATGGAGCCACGAGTGAGCCAACCTTGAGTCCAATCAGTCCAAGCTGTCCTGCCCTTTAAAAAACACACACTAGTTTTGGGTTTACTGGTTTCAAGAAGCTATGTCTGATGTGAACCATGCCTCGCAGAAAAGAGTTCTCAGAAGACCTACGATAAAGAATTGTTGACTTGCATGAAGCTGGTTACAAAAGTGTCTCCAAAAGCCTTGGAACCTCCATGTTCATGTGTCCATGGTCCATGGTCTACAAATGGAGAAAGTTTAGCACTGTTGCTACCCTCCCTAGAGGTGGTCGTCCTGTAAAGATGACTGCAATGGCACAGCGCAAAATACTTAATGAGGTAAACCAGAATCCTAGTGTCAGCTAAAGACTTACAGAAATCTCTGGCACATGCTAACATTTTTGTTGACACATCTACAATAAGGAAAACATTAAACAAGTATAGAGTACATGGGAGGACACCATGGAGAAAGCCATTGCTGTCCAAAAAAATATTGCAGCACGTTTGAAGTTTGCAAAAGAGCACCTGGATGTTCCACAGCACTACTGGCAAAATATTCTGAATTGTTTGGAAAAAACACACAACATTATGTGTGGAGAAAAAAAGCACACCAACATCAAAACCTCATCCCCACTGTAAAACATGGCAGAGGGAGCATCACGGCCTGGACGTTGAGGTAATTGAAAATTTAATTCCAGAGTTCATGAAGACATTTTGCAGGAAAACGTAAGACCATCTGTCTGCCAACTGAAGCGTACCCTCTACAGCCTCTCATTCACCACCGGAATCCAGCTACTGGCAACTCCCAGTTTCCCATAGGCCTACAGAGCGTGACCAAGAATCCACCCTACTACCATTGCATGGGGACAGTGTGAAAATATCTTCACAAGCCTACAGTCTACCTAGGTTGCTGGTTTAGAAAAAAAACCTACACTCAAGGTTAACTAGCAGCCCAAAGTGTAAGTCTAATTTTCTTAGTGGATACTATCGCCACTACTAGATCCTCCACTCCTTTCCTTGTTCCTAATTCTCCCCTTTTTTGGGTGCTTCTTCACTCGGAGCTACCCATACAGCTATTACTACTAAGTAATTAAGCTGTGATCTGGATTTTAAAACACTATCTGGATTTGTTGTCAGTTAGCCATCTTTTATGGCACACTTACACAGGCAGTCTTCAATTGTCCGGTAAACGTCCAATTAGCGCAGCCAACTGAAATTTGCTAGACAGTTTGTGTGCCTTTTGCTAGATAGACCTGTCATGGGGACATTATCAAAACATACCCCGAGTGCCTGTACAAGTGTGCAAGTGCTCACAGACAGGAGCGTGGTGGTCGCTCAGCAGCAACCCGGAAGGTGCCTGTGTAAATGAAGCCAATCAATTTCTGCCAATCCTCCAATCCCATCCTCCTGTAACTCTTCCCTCACCTCATTTCCCCTGTTAGTCAAGAGGAAGTCTCTTCTCTTCTTCGCTCCTCTCCTTTCAACACCTGCCCACTTGACCCTATATCCGCTGACTTAAGACCCATTCTACCACACTTGCCCCTGCACTGACTGAACTGTTCAACCTCTCCCTTTCCTCTGGTATCTTCCCATCATCCTTCAAACATGCCATAGTCCTCCCCATACTGAAGAAGCCATCGCTTGACCTCTCTCTTCCCTCAAGCTACTAACCAATCTCTCTTCTTCCTTTCGCTTCTAAACTGCTTGAACGCCTTGTATACAAAAGACTCACAGTCTATCTGACTGCGAATTCCCTTCTTGACCCCCTCCAATCCGGCTTCTGATTTTCTCATTCCACTGAGACAGCAATCACTAAAGTTGCCATTGACTTGCTCACTCAAGCTCAAGGCAACTTCTCCCTGCTTCATCTGCTGGATCTCTCCTCTGCATTTGACACTGTAGATCACCCTATTCTTCTACAGACCTTGCGCTCTATTGGTTTTCCGAATGCTTTTAATGTATATAAAATATACCTGGCCATATACTGTATATACTCTAAAATTTGCCAAATGTTTCACCATCTGAAATGCGCTCCAAAAATTATTTTTGGCTTATACTTCAGTCAAGAAATGAAAACCGTGTAATTTAGCGGGCAGAATGTGAGTGAATTGCAAAGCCCCTGAACATAGTATCAGCACCAAATTTGCGGGAGATGTAGGGAACCGTTTTAAAAACATTTGTAAAAAAAATATTATTTATGAAATTAATGCTCAAGCACATGAAGCTTTTGCATAAATTAGGTAAAAAATCTAATTTAAACTTAATTTATGCAAAATCTCAATAACTAGAGCAACTTTTGTGATGACACCATACTAAGGGACTTTGCAATTATCTTATAAATCAATTAGTTGAAATAATAACCTCTCAAAACAACAGTACATTTTTGTGCCTGAGCTGCTGCATTTCCCAACCTAGACTTATACTTGAGTCATTCAGTTTTTCCAGGGTTTTTGTAAAATTAGGTAATGGCTTATATTCAGGTCAGCTTATACCTAAATATAAACGGTAACTGTTTGTAGAATAAACAAGAGACTGGGGTGGCTTGCAGAACTATAAAACAGCACAGAGAAGTGGTTGTGTCTTGCACCATCTTGTGGTCAGCAGCTAGTACTGCATTCTATATTATATTCCATTCAATGGTCATTGAGATTCATAGAGATTCTGATAAATATGATGTCTTTCCTATCTGCCTACAGATCAACTGTAAACTACCTACCTTGACTTACAAACTTTATTAGTTCCCAAGCATTGACTGTAAGTCAACTTGGCTTTATGGATATTATGAAAATACACTTGCATTGTGAACCTCTCAAAGCACTCCTCACTTCATTATAAAAAAAAGTGTTGTATAATATGTGTAATTCACTAGAAACACCAATTATTTTCCAGGTGTTGTCAAAAAGGTATCAATTAATGATGAAATCTCTAAAATACTTATTTAGTATGAGAGATTTCAAAACAGTATGTATTTATATTTGTTTATAATAAAAGTTTAATTCAATTGGACAGTTTTGTGTGTTTTTTCTACTTATAATTGTATTGGATACAGTATCATTTGTATTGTATCCAGAAAAATTCTCTATGACCATCACACTGGGGGTGGGAGAGTTAAATGACAGGGGGGGGGCTTTATTTCACTGTGTTTTTAACTTTTATTTAAACTGAATACAGCTTTCTAAGCAGAAAGCTATATTCAGTCCTATTCAAAAAATCGCGCAGGTCTGCGAATGCCTTCGCCCCCCGGTGTCACGTCATTATGTCTGTGACCCCGGGAGGAAGAAGGAGGGATCCGCAGACGACGAAGAAGCAGTAAGTTTTACCAGTTTAACCACTCTGAACACAGTTTAGTATTTAGACACTCCGGCCAGGGAGGAGAGGTCTCTGCTGCGATCTCAGAGCAAACTCTGAGATTTCACAATCCAACCACTCTGATTAATATGTTTTCACATCAATTGAGTTAATGCAATGAATTCAATGAATGCAATATTCACCAGCCAGTAGGTGTCACTAGCAGCAGTAGCACAACTCAGCACAACGTCATTCTCCACACTGATCGGGAGGAGGGGGCAGGGCTGCTGTGTCTGTGAGAGCTACAGAGTGATTGCAGTTTCCACGGAGGGAGAGAGAGAAAGATGCCAGTTCATCTATGCCTCTCTTCATTGCTTATGCCAGCAGAGCTCTGAGCTCTGCTGGCATAGGCAATTATACAGTACAGATGGGAGAACCAGACACCGGCCGTCATCTCTCATCTGACAGCTCCTCTAGCTCCCTGGCAAATCTTCATGCCAGGAGAGCTGGCGGGAAGTCAAGGCACGGCCAAAAGGCTTGCGGGAGACCAATTTTGGGGGTGAAAAGGTGCGTCTTATGGTCGGAAAAATACGGTATATGTATTGCAGAAGTATCCTGCAATACATCATATAAATTAACACATCCACCCCAAAATAACAGTAAATAAATGTAAATTTGCTTATTAGTTAATATGTCCACCCCAGCGCTGTAATCCAATCACGATAAAATCCAACAAAGCGAATCTTGATTTAACCTCCCTAGCGCTCTTGTGAGGTCCAGATTTCTGTACCAAAAGCGCTCCATAGACTTAAATGGAAATCTTTTTTATGTTGTAGGCCTGTAACTTCCCAAAATATGTCCGTACAAGGGTTTAGTAGACATCCTGAATATAATAATGTTTGAAACACACAATTAATAACAAATATAAACACATACTGTTTTGAAATCTCTAAAATATTTCTTTCGTATGAAAGATTTCAAAACAGTATGCGTTTATATTTGTTTTTGGTTTATAATAAAAAATTGTATAGAATAGAAATAAAAAAATGTGTTTTGTGGTTTTTTTTTTTACTTTGAATTGGATTGAATACAGTTATCCAATTAAGAAAAAAAAATACAGTTATCACTGTATCCAGTACAACTCCCTTTGGTACCTGCTCGCCCCTGGTGTGATGGACTTGGTGAGAGTTAACATTAAAGGGGCACATCTGGGGAATCGCACAACAAACAGTTTTCTCCATTTTCCCACCGCCGCCCCATGACTTTATCACAATACTCCGGGGGGATTTGGCTTCCGTGCAGAAGCCAGTTCAGCAGATCACAGCCATCGGGACAGCCCAGAACGGTGAGTCGGTGAGAGCATAATGTAAGTCAATGGGAGACAACCAGACACCCCCTGCTCGGAAAAGGGGAGGGTACTTTGTTCATTGAAAAAGGTCAGATCGTGACAGAAACACCACCCAAAATGGACCAGGAACAACATTGGGACAATGTCTGGATGCATCTTGGACTCTCAGGTCGCTGCTGGGAACAAGTTTGTGCCAGTTGTATGCAAATTATAAGTACTGACAAAACCACGCCCCAGAAAATCTTACATGAAAAATTACACCCCAAAACACTATATGCAAGTGCCTAAAGGTAAGCTGATGCTCGAAAACATTTTATGGCAGTGCCTGCAGTTGAGCTGGCGCTCTAAAAAATTGGAGTTGAGGGCCTGCGTTTGAGCTGAACCTTTATAAAAAATTTGAGTGCAGGGAATATATACACTCTGGATGAGAAGGAAGATGAGGAGGAGATAAGAAAAGTCAACCACATACCTTGTGAGGTGCATTTTCAAGTCCATTAAAAAATTAATATTTTGAAATTTCCTTAAACAGCTATGCTCTCCTCTGGTGGAGTGGAGAAATCAGGAGCAATCCAGGCCTTGTTCATTTTCATCTGAGTCAACCTGTCAGCATTGCCAGTGGACAAGTGGATACGCTTATCTGTAATAATGCCATAATGCACTGAATACAGGCGCAGAGAAAACACTAGCAGCAGGGCAGGCCAGAAACTCCAAGGCTTAGAGCGCAAGTTCGTGCTACGTGTCCAGCTTAGACACCCAGTAGCTGTACGGCACTGAAGGATCATTTGTGACACGGTCTGCCATATATTGTGTTGTCAGATGGAAAACTTGAGCACTCTATCTACAAGTACCTTCTGAAATTGCATCATTTTACTCATCCTCTCCCCCACAGGAATGAGAAATTCTCTTTGTAGCGGGGGGGGGGGGGGGGGGGGGGGTGGAGGTTGAGCAGGGTGAACACACAGTAATCCGTCTTATGTAAAAATCCGAACGTGAGGGTCACGGGAAAGGAAGCCTAACATGAAGTGAGTACCAACAGGCAAGATTTTCATATCTTGATGACTCTCCTCTTCCCATCCACGCTAAACAGATGGAATTAAACTTACATGTAGTGATGAGCAGCAGAGGCAATATTCGAATTCCGATATTTCGGGAAATATATCTATTTATATTGAATTGAAATTCATGAATATTCACAATTTGAGTGTGTAGACATTTATTATTATTATTGTGAAAATATATTCACAGTTATTATCGCATCGTGATTACCTTAAAAATAAATGGTCACATGTGGTTTATGCACATCGTGAATATAAATTTGCAATATATGGCCATAAGCTTCCCAATGCACAAAATCTTAGAAACTGTGAATATATACTGCCATTATTGCGAAATTTGGGAATTTCAAAGCATACACCTTAATTGTGAGCAGTGATCGTTTCAGTAGACACATCAGTGGAATGGTTTAACTGATGATAGCGTTATCACCACTGACCATCTTGGTGGATTCATCAAAGTTTTTTTTTATATTTCACATAGGTCTGACATGAATGCCCACTCCTCACCCTTGAATAGTGGCAGTTGACTGGAAAGACGATGACCATGTTGCATCTGGTATTCTACAACTGCCCTCTGCTGCTCACAAAGCCTGGACAACATGTAGAACATAGAGTTCCAGCGTTTGCTCAGGTCGCACAACAGGTGAGATGAAAGCCGCAAGCGCTACTGCAGGCTTGACAGACCGGCTGAAGCTGTGGAGGACTTTCTGAATTGGGGTAGGTTTTGAGAAACTGCTGAACAACAAAGTTTAAAACATGGGCTAGGCATGGAATGTGGGTCAGTATGTCGAGCTCCAAAGCCTCCTCCAAGTTATGGCCATCGTCAGCCACAGCCATGCCTGGTTGTAGGTTGAGTGTCGAGAGCCATAGCTTGGTCTAGTCTCTTATACCCTGCAACAGCTCTGCGGCGGTGTGCTGTTCGTCCCCCAGGCAGATCAGCTTCAGCACGGCCTGTTGGTGCTTCTCCACAGCAGTGCTACACTGCTTCCGGCTAGCAACTGATGGTTGATTGCTGTTGGAGGTGGAGGAGGAGGTGGCAGGAAGTAGAGGTTGGAGCCAGTAACATAGCTGCTGACAGAGACCCTGATGGACGTAGGGCCCGCAATCCTGGGTAGTGGGTAGCACCCGTGCCATCCCTGGGTACGACTCACTCCCGGCCTCCACAACACTCACCCAGGTGCTCGATTCCAATCCAATCCTTTGGATAGGGACCCTGGTCGATCGTGCCTCCATCTATACATCTATGGGCACCTTAATCCCCGATCCGAGTTAATGTCATGTGGGAGCCAAAAGGGAGGGGCTGGAAGAGTTACGCTTTTGGTACAATAACTGACACTCTCCTCCCCAATAACCTCACCTCCTAGTTGTGCAAGGCCGTCACCTAGGCATGTGATGGAGGCTACAAGTGGCTTGCCTTTTAATGCACATTAGGCAGACATGGTCTCCTGTTGTCACCAAACTTGAGAAATGACATCACCAGAAAACTGTATGAAGCAAAAGATTTAGCAAATGATCAAAAGAAAGGAAAGGTTAAAATGGCTCTTGATGCACAATGCAAATTAAAGTCATGGTCAGCGCCTTAAACTCCTGGGCAGTTCGCCCGTGGCATGCTTTTCTTGCCCTCCTTTGACCACCATACACACCCCCAGCATCATCGTTGACGCCAGAGATGTGCTGTAAAAAAAGCGATGCTACCTCCATTACATGGAGGTCAATGGTGCCTCCCACCCCTCCAGTATCATAAATCGCGTCATGGGCGGACCTGGAAAGATTGGTGTGTCCGCCAATACAGAGGTCCTCCCAAGGCTTTAATTAAGACAGGCGAGTATGCCTGATGTTAGCTGGGGGTGAGTTTTGCTAGTAAACAAACTGGCCCCCAGTTAACGCGGACTAAATTAACAGGAGGTTAAGTTACATGTATATGTGTTCAGTCATTGTCACTGGGAACAAACTTTTGTGGTTGTTCCCAATAAAGGGAGAATGGACAAGCTGAATGCATATAGCTCATGTTATGTTCTATGGTCACTCTGTAAATAATGTTGAAAAGTCCTATGCGTCCCCTGAGACAATCACAAATGTTTGTCTTTAACAACTTTAATCTTGGCACAATGTAGAGATCCAACATCCAGCGTAGAAAAAACATTTTACAATCAAGAACAAAGATTTGCTAGTTTGCCTCTGCAGATTTAAAGTAATTAAGCAATGTTTTCTCAATATTTCCTCTCTCTCTGCTTGAAAGTTAATGCCAGCCTTCCAATAAAATTAAAGCTGTTCTTACTTTAAGGATGATTTGCAGTACACAGAAAGTTGCCTGCTGAAGTCAAGTTGAAGTATTAAAATTTGTAATAGTAATAAAAATGGTTTAATCACTTTATTTATAGAAATAGAAACAGCGGGACACTATGGGGCATCCATTATGTCACTTCCAGTACCTGGTTGTCTTCCTGTTGTGAATATTTAACTTGACACTGGATCCGGAGACAACCTTTAGCAGCCGCCGCTCGGCTGCCAACTCGGCGCGCCTACCACAATGTTCCCTCCAGAGTCGACGTTGAGTCAGATAGTAAATCAAAACGTTCCTCTGGCGTGCAAAAGAGGAATAAGAACAAGGACAGAGGCGCACAACCTAGTACAACAGATGGTTAAAAAAGAAAGGAAAATGTGCAACAAATGGAACAAATAAGGAACAAAAACCAAAAACAAAACACCAGACAAGATACCTCACATGAGAGCAGGTTTTACCAAGGCTGGCTCTCTCAGGGCCCATGTGCTTCCAGGAAGGACCCCTCTCCTGGATGGGGGAGAAGCGATCACTCCTCTTAACAGATACTGGGGGCTCACAAGGAACAATGGCAAATACTATACTACATGCATGTAGTATAGTACTTGCACATTGTTCCTATTGACCCCCCAGTCATCTGTAAGCAGGAAGTGATCTCTCCCCCCACCAGGACAGAGAGGTCCTCCTGGAAAGCACATGCCCTGACGAGAAGCCCAGCCTTGTAAAACGCTCTCCATGTGAGTATCCTTCTGTTGTTTTGTCCATTTTGTTCCATTTGTATCACCTTATCCTTTCTCCATTTTAACGCATCGTTGTACTAGGTTGTGCCGCCTCTTCCCTGTTGCTTATTTGTCTGCTACTTGGGGCCCCACACTCCTCCATTTTGAGTGCCTGCACACCGACACACAAACCTAAACAACACCCATCCGCTCATACTGACTCCATTTGATCTCTGATCCTTGCTCACGGCCACCATAACACCACGAGCTGAGGGCCTTTCTAGGCCACTGATATTACATAGCTGTGTAATCACTGCTAAAGGTTGTGCGCAACTACCCATCATCTTTCTTAGCGTGCAAAAGAGGAAGCTCATTGCAGATGGTGAAAGACTGAACCTTGTGGGATGGAGACTTAGATACATGGAAGGAGTATGAAAATAAGAAAGTTAAACCAAAATGTTACTAGAATAAAGGCAGACATTTTTGTAGCCATCTTATCTTACTCCATGACAAATAGAAGGATTAGTCGATCTCTTGTAGTGCTGTCCTTGTAGTGCTGCACTTCAACCACAACCAACCAACCCCATGTCATACCTCAATGAGGGGGAGACCCCTATTTAGGGTAAGGGGGTACCCCATATTTTTTTTTACTGGATGACGGGAGGGCCAAAAAGGAGAAATACCCAATTGGCTGTAGAGTGGTCAAACTTTGCATGTTGATGAATGGAGGCCGGACAAACAGCTGAAGGGTTCACCTTTTCTGCAGACCATGACCATCTGATGACACAGGTCTGTGACTAAAAAGCCTAAAGTTGTGGAGTAAAACTGCTTTAACGGTCAAACTGCGTCCATACTGGCTTTGGGTCAAACAGAAAAATCATCAATGACACTAGGGATGTATGGGCAAAGACCGACATTACCTGCTTTACAGGTCAATGGGTTAGCAACTGTAAACAATGGCTGGAATTGAAACTTGTTTTGCTTTTCAGATGCAGGGACATAAACCTTCCAACACCACCTGCAAAACCATTCCTGTTTTTGGCGTTTTCTACTTGTTTAAGTTGTCTTGAGCGTTATCCTGTCCTACTTACTCCTCCACCCATGTCCCTTATTTTCAGCCTGTCAAGTCAACCATCCTTAATCACTAGGGTACCACTTGGTACAGGTGTTCACAACGGATGAAGAAAGAAGTGTGTGAAGTGTAACTGGAGAGAAGCATGTTACAGGAGCAGGAAGAGCAATCAGAAAGCCAGACATCGTAAGGGAATATGTTGACATCATCTTTAGCACACCAACGTTTTCCTTATAACATTGTTTACATTTACAAATGTTCCTGTTTTTTTTTTCAATTTTTTTTAAAATAAAGGATGTAGCAATAAGTTTTAATGCAATTCTGTTCTAATTTAGAGGTCTCTCTACTTAAACATGTTAATTGCGTATGGACATTGTGCCATCATTGCCATCATCAATGTTTCAGCATTTATAAAGAAAGGACTATTAAGACATTTTCAACAAAAAAAAAAACAATATTTATTGCTCTGGTCTGTACAATGATTCATTTTCAATATAACCACATTGAGACAAGACAGTCTTCTGTAACAGAAATTAATATAAAGGAACTCTATGATGGTGGGGATGACTGACGTCCACTTTGACCTAGCTCCATTAGTCCAGGTGCAGAAAAACAGCAGCAGCTGAAAAGGAGAGATATAAAAAATAAATAAATAAATAAATCATAGCCAATTCACTTCTTAACATCAATTATACGAGTGATGGTCAAAATCTATTAACTAGCTGACGTTGCTGGGAATTGTTTGAAAAGCCCTTAACCTCCCTAGCGCACTGCTGAGGTACAGATTTCTGTACCAAAAGTGCACCATCAAGTATAATTTTAATTTTGTTTTTTAACAAATAATTTTAAATGTGGTGCCCCCCCCCCCCCCATGTGAAGTCACCAGGTTCTCACACCGGGAGGGAGAGGACCAAACTAGGTTCTTTTGAAATTGCGCTGAATACAGCTTTCTAAGCAGAAAGCTGTATCCAGAATGATTTGAAATTCCTGCGGTCTGAATTCAAAAATCCCGCCGCCTCCAGGTGTGACAGAAGGTGGTGGGATTTTTTAATTCAAACCGCGGTTTCCTGTGCACTTTTGGGGAGATCGGCACCCCCTCCTCGGAGGGGATGCCGGCGGACCCGATCCGCTGACCTATCCATAGCACCCGATGTTCCTGGTGCTCTGGTTAGGTAAGCAGATCGGGTCCGCCAGCATCCCCACCAAGGAATGTACTTAGTGCAGGGGGTGCCGATTGTCCTGTCCTATAATGTTATTATAAACAAACATAAATACTGTTTTGAAATCTTTCATACCAAATAAGAATTCAAGAGATTTTAGCATTCAAATGATGTTTTAAAAAAAAATTATGTATATTTTTTTATAATAATTGTGTGTTTCAAACATTATTAAATTCAGGATGCCTATTAGACCCTTATACGGACAGATTTTTGGAAGTTACAGGTCTACAACACAAAAAAAAATTCCATTAGAGTCTGTGGTGCGCTTTTGGTATAGAAATCTGGACCTTGCAAGAGCGCTAGGGAGGTTAAACCTAACTGAAACAATTCAGATTTCTAAAAGCATTTCATTGTAAAACTCCATAACTGACCGGAAAACCTCAAAAACAGAACTATTGAATCCTAAGTAATTATTTAATCATTCTAACAACATAAACAAACCTAACATACACATATAACATTAATTAGCGCACAATGAACGCACAATGTTCTGCCATGGTTTTAAGCATCAGCTTCATAGTTGGGGTACTAACTTTTTGCTATACTATTTCTATACTTGCACAAGTAGGGGTAGGTTTTCTGTACTACTGTGGCGTGGATTGAAAACACTGCTGCATTGAAATGAAAAGAACCTGAACCTCTTGATTTTTGTTTCTAAGAAAAAAAAAAAAATACATCATGTAAAGTGCCCGCAGTGCTGCAGCCACTCTATGTGATGCCCTGGGCTTGTGGGGAATCTGTTTTTGTGAAGATACAGAGTATGGGAATTGCTAAACACTTTTAAAATGAAAACCCTGTTTTGTTGTAAGTTATATTATTGGGACTAGCATGTCTCAGACCTTTAACCATTGGGTTTAAGGCGTTGAAGCAATACCATAAGTCTGAACCAAGAATACAGAGTATAGATTTGGTCTGGTCATAGCATTTGTTGCTTACAGTATGATGCCCTCATTAGAGATGCTCGAAATATTCGACTTACTAACTTTCAGAGCTGATTGCAAAGCCCCTGAACATGGTATCATCGCCAAACTTACTGGAGATATAGAGACCGGGTTGGGGGAACATTTGACAGAAAAAAAATATGTCTCTACCACAAATAGTTTTTTTTATTAAATTAAAGTCGCATTTCAGAATTTTCGACATTTTGACTTCACTTTGAACTTAATTTGTGCAAAAACTATTTGTGTTAGAGACATACTTTTTTCTTTCAAAACCCTTCTCTACATCCCCTGCAAGTTTGGTGATGATACCTTGTTCAGGGGCTTTGCAATTAACTCGAAATCGTTGAATATCTGAAAAATAATTTGATCATCTCTAGCCCTCATACGCAAACAAGAAAGACTATTAACCCTTTAAAATTCACACTCCATATCGCCAGGAAGAAAGAATGTACAGTCATAAGCCAGTCCTCCCATTTTCCAGGCTGCACAGGGACAGTGGAGAAGGAAACTGGGTAAATCCAGCTCCCCCTGAGGGGATCTTAGATGAACCCAGGCTCTTTGTCCACTGTCCCTGTGCAGCCTGGCAGCTGCTCCAGAAACACAATCACAGCTCACAATGGTAAGTTCAGACCAACTTACAATAGCAAACCCTTTACTTCCAGAAAGCTGAAAAGCTCTCTGTCGACTTCCCAAGAGGAATCACAGTTCAAAGTCCAATCCTTCTCCTTCTCTGCTAGAGACTTCCGACTGAACCAGAACTTCTCACTTAGACCCCAGAACATTAATTGGAGGGGGGTCATTCTAGGTAAATGAGAGTTATGATAGCAGATCACAACTCAATGTGTTGAATTCTTACTAAATTCTGCTTTGGGTGCCTTTCCCATATAATGAGTTACAATAACTCATTCTAGCTTTACAGATTTTATTGCTAACTACTTTATTAGGAACCTACCTATGGCCAAAACTGCATGTCCTGCAAAGAAATTCCACCTTGCTTGGAGTTCTTCATAGCTCTACACCTTGCTTGCAGATGTTCATAGCTTACAGCTAGCCACGAAAAAAGATAAAAAAAAAACATATTGAAAGTTCACATGGCACAGTACAGCCAATTTACTATTTTTCCCACCTGGGGCAGAAAACCTGTGCCTTTTACACTAGACCTGTGCTTGTGTTTCAGGTAAAGCGCGGCATTGCGAGTTACCCCTGCAGCCCGCATTTTTGCAGACGCACTGCAAGCATCTCCCATACACTTGAATGGGAGACTGAGGAGAAGGACACTGCTTTTCTTTTTGGGTAATGGACACGGTTAGCAGTCGCATTAGTGTCAGTTGTCGGTGAAAATCTGCAACTGCCAATGCAGCTAGCGTGAAAGGGCTTTTCACAAAAGTTTTGTTTTTCTAGGAACATGCTTCAAATCTCCTGTAAATGAGTAAGAAGGTCCTTGGGACTTCAGCTCATGTATAGAATGTGTAGTGGGTAGTGTTGAATGAGAATCTTGAAATTTTTTGCAAATATTGGCACTTCAAGAATTCGTGAAGATTTCGAATATAGTGCTATATCTTCGTAATCTCGAATATTCAAGATTGGAGAATTCGAATTTCGAGAATTCAGTTGCAATTTCACATTCTAGATGTGACACACTAGATGTCACTATGACAACACACATTGCTTTTGCAATAAATCAAATTACAAATGAAGAAATAATGGACAGGAGATCTCAAATTGTGAATTTTATTTGAATATTTGGAGTAATTTGACAAATGTTGCAAATTAGAATATTGCCTATGCTGCTCATCGCTAGCAGTGCCCTGATTGATAAGGAATACGAAGAAGTGTTACCAGATGAATTGAACTTTATACTTTTTTTTTATCTATAGGGGCACCTAGTAATGCACAGGTGCTTTATTTCCAATTTGCATGGCACAAGCACTTCCATGCCAACCATATGGACAATAAGGACTATTGATTCTCCTGAAGAAGCCTGTGAATCATGCGAACCGTGTTGAGAAACGTAAAATCAATCATGGACATTAACTATTTACTGGCTAGAAAAGCCTGCCATTTTCCTATAAAATTTTGATTCCTGTAATTTTTTCAGTTGCCTCAGTTGCCCACCACTGGGCTAGAGCCAGAGAAATAAAAAAACACATGTGTAAATCTCTTTCTTGAAGACTGGAGTTTGACAACTTTGGTCTAAAATGAGGTAATGAAAACATAAAGGTTTTATTTAAAAGAGAAGAATTGGAAAAAGAAAGAGCAAAGATAATAAGCTTAAGACTCAAAATTGTGATATATATGTATACATTTTAATGCTAATCACATAGTGCTTTGTTCCAGTAATACACAGCCTGGAACACACAGGAGCAAATGTAGGCTAAATACCAGAGCATTAGGAATTCTTTTCAGGAAAATCACTTGCCCATGTGTTGACTCGTTAAAACCGACTTTAATTAACCTTACCAGTCTGCATTAATACATTCCCAACACGCCACACCATACATCAGCAATGTTTATTTTCAAGTAAGCTGATGTTTTAAAAAATATCAGAAAGAATTTGCTTAGTGCTTCTCAATGATCAGCAGGGATCGTGCCTATCCTGTGCCCTTTGGGTGGTAAAAAGGCATTCTAGTCCCAATGACCTGTGGCAGTCACAGTTCCTTTTATTGCCATACCATCTTAAAGACTTTACTAGAACAGATTGTATGTACACAGCCTCTTTTGACAACAAGAGAAAAATATGCCAAGAAAGTCTCAAAGACAGAAAACAAGAGAAATGTCCAGGAGAAGCAAAATTAGAACACCCACTTTTTTTTGTAGAGTAGGACAAGATTATAGCACCCACAAACAGCCTTTTTGAAATATAGTTTTTATTAACATAAAAAAATTATAACCAAAATAACCCATAACAAAGAAGGCCATATTAACAAACAAAACTACAAAAAATAAATAAAACTATCAACCTTGGTGTACAGAGACAAAATAGAAAATAAATAAAACCCCACGCAAATCGATAACAATGGAACCCATTATAATCTATATTATGAAGTATTTATATATACCCTGATAACTTGACAATTTTTTTATATATTAACAAAAGGTAGCAATTCATAGTCCGATCCCCGCCCAATTGAACACTGTGAATGGTGGAGTGTACTGCAAATCAGATCGCACAGTAATCCGACATGTTGGTACATTCCTGGCCGATCGCAAAAAGGGTGCCCGCCGATCCTCTGAGCGACTGGCTGCAGCATGATGGCATCATCATGCTGCATCTATCGAGGGAGGATCACTGTGTGTATGGAGAGTGTTGAGAGTAGTCCCCTTCCATAAGAACATTGGGAATCTAGTAGTGTCCTTGGAAAAGTCTGTAGAATTTTGTAGATTGGTGAGATGGTCCATTATGCCCTTATTAGTCAGATCAGGCACAAAGTCAGGACTTTGGATTTAAAAGTGAATTGGTTTTAACTTAAAGTGGACCTACCACCATAAATCTATGTTTTTATGAATGGCACTAGTAGTGCCAATAATAGGGAGGAATGCAGTAAAAAAAACCTGTAATGACCATTTTAACAAGATAACCCTCACTTCCTGGTTTGCTGAAGGCAACACATGAAACAGGAGGTGCAATATTGCGGGTGGCCACTGGGGGGCGTTCAGTGATCTTCTATGGGAATTTTCAAAGCAGATCACTGCTTCCTGTGACGTCCTGCCTATTTCTCCCTAAAATGAACCAGGAAGTGAGAAGAGCTGTGGGATAATCTTATTAAATTGCTCATTACAGGTAAGTTTTTTTTTCACTACATTCCTCCCTATTATTGGCACTTCTAGTACCATTCATGAAAACATAGATTTCTGGTGGTAGGTCCGCTTTAAGTTTGTCTTAAGTGAAGTCAGTGGACTCTTGAGTTGTAGCTCAAGAGTCCACTGTACATTAGTCTTCAGATGTATTCCTTTTTATACCATTTAATCAGGAAGATAATCTCTCTTCCTTCAGGTAGAAAACACAGTAAAGCCTTCCATTGGGGATATTTGTTCCAGTGACAACTGTCTAGTAAGACACTTTCTTTCCTATGGAGATATTTCCTCTTTCTGTTGAGTCTTTAGGACAGGAAGCTTAAAAACATAGAATGTGGACAAAAAAAAGCAAAACAAGGAAAACCAACAACAACCACAAACTTGCAAAAAGTTCGAGCTCAAGTGGAGTTTTTAACATCTAACAATTAAACAACAGGACTTTTGTCCTGGGATGATGTGGGTCTTAATCTCGACTCGGTTTACATTAATCGCACACAAAAATGTAATATTCATAGAGATAATCAATTCAAATCCTTTACAGTTCTAATACATTTAGCCGAAACGTGTCAGAACAGGATTTGCTTCTGACCATCTGAAGACTGTTAGACATAATATTTCAGTGTTGAACTTATTATCACATCTTTATTGTCTTTTTTTTCAGTCAGCAAAACAAGAAAAATATAGTCTAAAGCTAGCCATACACAGTTGGATTCCATGGCCGATCGATCACCTATCCGATCGATTCCGGCGATCTCAGCGGGAATCGGAGGTCCGATCGATCGGCCAATTAAGTGTGTCCGATCGCTACATACCACCTTGTCCCACGGATTCCTGGACGATTCCGCGTCCGATCGCTTACTCCACAAATGGCAACTCCCCCTGATGTGTGCAGAATCGGATCAGAAAGACCAACATGTTGGTTCTCTGTCCGATCCGAATCTTGGGCCCCCGAACGATCGGACGGACAAGGTGGGCTTCATGCGATTCCGGGACGATCGTTACGAGTGCACGCGCCCGGAATCGATCATCCCGGAATCCGATGGGAAACGGACCCGTGTATGGGGGCCTTAAGATGTGAATTTATAATGTTAATGAAAATAGAAGATATACTAAAATCTTCCTTGAAAAGTGGGGCCTGTAAATCATACGTGGATAACTGAATAAGTGTTAATTAGTATCTAAGGAATCTGATAAATCCAGTGATTATTATGAAAACATCAGTTTTATATTTTCTAAATTATTTTGAACATTGTTCTATACTATATATTAATAGAAAAAAAACACACATCACACTTTCTAAATAAAACTTTATTTAAATCAATAAATTAGTGAGGTACATAATTGTTCTATTGCAAACGCATCTATTTCCAAGTCAAGTTTCAGTAGCTCAAAGCATTCTCCTAACCCTTTAATACTAGAAATATTCTTCCCCCCTAAGACAAAAATACCCCTCTTTCTGATGATCCTACAGAGTGAGGGAGAAGCAGGTTAATGTCTGTTTTGAGGGGGAACCACCTACATTGGATGCAGATCCTAGCTCCATGCTGGTGCATGCATAGCATTCGTATAGTCAGTGCAAGGCCTGATAATGACCCAGCACTAGGAGGCAGGGGGCACCAACCAGGGAGGACCCCACACAGCAAGTGATGCATAGGCAAGGGAGGGCGATTGGGTGATTTTAATTTCACTAACAAACCTATGTGCTCTGATTTTAGAAATTATAAGTACTGGTAAACCTGAAATAGTGGCTATGTGGTAATGTAGGTGTCTTTGGAAAACCATATGGTGAACGTTTTCTTCCGTCCCTGGTAAGACTTTACCCAGCCTCTCTGGTATAATACAAAGGACTTTCCCCAGTGACTGACAATACAGGCCAATAGTGTGCAGTGAGGTAGATAGCCAGGTTACATACAGACATTGTAACTCCCATTACTGGAAGGGGAAGCTTACACACTAGAGCAACATGTAATGGATCATTAAGATGGAGAAATCCATACCTTACCTATAGCAATTTATTAATTAAATATAAAAAATATAACCTTTTACAGCCTAACATCTGCCAGTCCAGCAGGAGTCTGGATGTGAAGGTAGCAATTTAGTTGTTGAGGATTATTTTGGAATACTCGGATGAAGAAAAATGCTCCATGCTTCAAGTATGGCTACGTGAGGATTCCTTCTTTCCAATTTCAAGAAATACACATACATATATTTCATAATCAATGATTAGAGAGCAATACAGTCCAACCATTATTATGTTATTTTCTCAAAGATGTCTGCTTTTACAGGTGGCATGATACCTTTATAAAACTCAATTTTAGTTGGCACACACATCTGTACAGGCATCACGCAATCTCAGCAGCATTACAAAGTATACATATTAAAAATCAGTACAAATACAAATCCAGCTGCGGTAATAAACATTGCATTTCACTCTTCTCTATGTTAGTTTACATTTGTAGGAGTAACCTAACTAGTGTTTTTGCATGTAGTATCCATTATTAGTAATGAGTGGCACAATTTTCGAATGTGCAATATTTCACGAATAATTCTACTAATATTAAAAAAAAAACTAAATTTGAGTGTATGGCCATGCATTGCGAAAATATATTATGAGCGCATATTTTTTTAATATTCAAGCTCAACACTATCCATTATAAATGCATGTGTGTGGTGTATATGTTTTTGCACTAAATACACTTAAAGATTTTCAGATAGAACATTTCTTTTGTTTTAGATAGAACAGGGATATTATAGGTCCTCTGCCAGGATTTTTTTTTTATCTACATTTATCTTTTGGCTGGGAAAGTCATGTTGTTTATGCAACTTTCCCGGCAAAATCCTGATTTCAAGAAATCCTGGATTTTCCCTGGGATTTTGAAATAATTTTGGAGGGGGAGGGGGGTGTTACTCTCGCTCCTAAGTTCCCACCCCACTTGTGCGAATGATTTGTGGGGTTGGACGTTAGTAGGGAGAGTAACACCTCCTCCCTCCTAAGTTAGCCAGTTTCTAAATAAGAGGGAGGAGAGGTAAACTTCTCAATACAGGAAGTGATGTCAGTGATGTCACTTCCTGACAGTTTTCCCTTATTCAAAAAGGGAAAAGTTGAGGTATGCTCCTGCCTATAGATAAGTCTATTCACACAATTTTAGTAGTAAGGGTAAAGGGGGTTCAGGCAAGAGAGTTTTGCCAGGTAAAGATTATGAAATGTGTCTATAAAGTAGATGGCATAAAGCCTGGTAATTATATAATTTGCAGGATTTCAAAGTTTACTCTGACAACCCTTAGGGCTCATTCAGATAGTCATCTGAAGACTTTTCGTTACCTGGTCGTTTTTCTGGTGTTTGTCCATAAGATTAACATGGGGTAATTTGTCAATACTTTACCTTCCAAGCACCAAAACACTGTTTTGAACCACTGCACAGATGTTTTTAGGGCAGTTGGCAGTGCACAAGTGAATGTAGCCTAATGGCACAACAGGAGATCCTGTTTCTACTCAGTATGCACTCACCTCCCATCAACATGCTTGTTATAACCAGGGCTGTGGAGTCGGTCGATAAATTCCCCGACTCCGACTCCTCAGTTTCAGATTCTTCCGACTCCTCTGTATTAAATATGCTAATGTATTGTATCCATCCATTGAAGTAAAGGAAGGCGACATACATTAACCACAGAACTACTGGCACTACTAGGAAACCAACACTGTACTGTAATGGCCAATTAAAGCAGAGAAAGGGAGTTAGGCAGAAGATGCTGCTGCTTTTTTCTTAAGCTAGGCACCACGCTGTCATTGATCAGGGATCAATTGAAAGGTAATCAATGTGTACCACATGGGCACATCGATTCCTGTTTAATGGGGACCCGTTATCCCCAGCTTGCAGTGGGTGATTTACAACACGCCACAAGCTGGGGAGAAGCAGCCTGTCTCATACAGCTGCCTCACTCACACAGCTTCTAAGTGAGGAGTGCTGGCTCCGCCCCTTCACACTGACAGCCGACAGCTGTGGAGGAGGCAAGAGCCGCAGCTGTTTCAATACTTTCCATGAAGACTCATGTCTCCATGCAAAGTATTGGAGATTGAACGGGGTCTTTACAACATTTTGGAACCCCGTTCAATCAAGTTCCTTTGAGCTGGTTCTATTGCTTCCGCCCGAAGGAAGTCACACACGGGTAGGTTTGTAAACAGATTAGAGTACCATCAAGCACCGTGAGCGCACAAGTTAATTGATTGTACTCAAATCTTGTTACAGATCTACCCTTGTGTGCCTAGCTTTAGTATCTTCTGCAGAAGAAAGGGCAGTGGAAGGCTCGAAGAGGCATGGCGAAGGGGCACTTTAAACATGATTCATGATTTCTCTTGAATCCCATATTCATGATTAAAGTTGAAGCTAACAATCTAAGTATTTGTCGCCTCAGCTGAATCACAGCGGTTCTTCAAATGTTTTACAGCCTCCGTCTGGAACTATTGGCGATCCATTCCCTTCACTTATACAAGCGTCTCTAGTCCGGCTAAAAACATTTACTTCATTATCAGCGAGAGTTAAGGCTGCCATACATGCACCGAGCTGCGGCGGATTTTGCTGCCAACCGATGGGCGTGCGCGCTCGCCGATCGGGGGTGCCCCACAGCTCGGCCGGCCAGACAACAGACATGTCCGATAATCTCTGTCCGATGGTGTTAGTTTCAATGAAGACCGGCGTCTCCATTGAAGCTAACGGTCGGCACACGAAGGGCAGATTGATGACGTCATCACGCTGCAGTCTAGAGCTCATCTGAGCTGGTCTGTCGGCCCCCACTCGGTACGTGTGTGGGGGTCTTTAGGCTAGGGTCACAGTGGGCGCTGTAATGTTACACACTGCACGCATTTATTCTTATAGCAGAGAAGTCATTCATTATGACTGTTTGTTAATTGCGACATTTGAAGTAATTAAAAAAATAATTGCCATTTAAATTTAGTAGGAGTCGGAGTCAGTTGATTTTTTGCCAACTCCGACTCCAGGGACCCAAAAATGTCTCCGACTCTGACTCCACAGCCCTGGTTATAACTTCATTGTCCCTATGTGATGCTTTAATATCTGTCTTTCCTTCAGCTGTAAAGTTATCATACTCTATCCAAAACTTAAGAAATGGTCTATATTACATGGTGCATTATTACATCTATATTACAGATGGTATGAATAGGCATTTTCTGAGGTTGGAATGAAGTTTTACAGGTAGAGGTGCACTTGAAGCATGCAGATGTAAGTTCTTCATTAACAAAAATACTATCAACTGTATAACTATACAGTACTTAATAAAATATAGATTGGTTTATGATCTTTGCTGTGCTGGCTGGATAAGGGTAGTTATAATTCATACTGGCCTTAACTCTTTTATCAGTAAACACAATACATAACATTTAATGGTAGTTTGAGAATTGTTTCTAGAACTTGTGGAACTTGTTCCACACTCATAAAATATGTTCCATTGATTCAGAGATGCATTGCAAGGTCAGACTACTAAGAAAATGATTAGATATCTAGTGTAAGTAGAGGTACTGAAAGGTATGGTAACTTGTGGACATAACCCTATAGTTACATGCTTAGGGAGCTAGATGGGGAAATGTCATGCTATGTGTGAGTTTCCGAAGGAGGGCGGAAGACAGAGCAATGCAGCGAAGCCCAATGCTTTGCATATATTTAAATAATGCTTCTCCTAAAGAGAAAGCTGTGCAAATAATATTACTGACTGAACAGGGTGCTTTCCCATAAACATAAAAATGACATACTACATTCCATCATAAACAATAGTCTCTAGCTACAGACACATACAAGCATTTATCACACATACAGTCTCTGCCCTCTACCATGCACGTACAACCAGAAATTTCAGTTTGTGTAAAGATCAATGTTCAATGTGTACATATTGCTTTGCACGAAACATTTTGATACACCAAAATGAAAATAAAAGTATAAATTCCAGTGTTTGAACTTACTATATGTACAAAGAGGTCAGTAGTAGAAGTAGTAGTAGAAACATGAAAACAATATAGGAAATCGATTTCTGTATTTGCAGATGCAGTTCTTAAAGGCCTCATGATCACCAATTAATACCAAGTTCACAAATGTATTTTATAAAGTTTTGGTTAAAAGAACCCTTTGCGATAGTTGAACCTAAATGCTTAAGTTATATAAACAGCTAAAGTACTTGACATCAGAACCTTATTTCTTTTGTATTTCAACATGAAAGTCCTGTATCTTATAAGGTACCTATTTGCATAATAATAATGAATTCATTTCACAATGCAATTCCAGGTAGGTGCCTAGAGCCTAGTGGATGTCCACACGTTCAGCTACAATGTTCATTCAGTAAACCTTAAAACTAAAGCAAGTGGTAAGGACTGAGCCCCTGAATGTCATATTACAATAGAGAATGCATTTGTAGAGTTTGATAGGAAAGATAGAAGCTGACCAGATACTGGAAGGCTTCTACTGTGCGTGTTGCAATTGTATACTCCTTTACTAAAGAGATGGTGGGTCAAAGCTATTTCTTTGTATAGAGACTTATTCTGGCCTAATTAAACTATGACAAATAATCCTGAACACCATATATATGCCCCTTACTATAAGTTTCACTGATTTGGCTAACTGGATTACAAATGTATGGCTTCCAATCAATCCTTTATTTTCTATATTGATGACATTGTCATCAGAACTGACCACAGTACTAAATACCATAGCAAAGAAGAAAAAAAAGCTACTTGGGGCAGGCTTTAGAACCAGGTAGGTTTATGTTATGATAGGAGGCTAACCAGTTATTGGAAGGCTTCTACTGTGCCTGTTACAGTAGTATAATCCTTTACTAAAGAGATGGTGCGCCAAAGCTATTTTCTTGTATAGAGACTCATTCTGGCCTAATTGATCTCTGACAAATATTCCTGAATGGCATATATATGCCCCTTACTAACTTTCCCACCAAAGGATCTGGCAATTAGTCCACAGACCTTTGGTAGAAAGAGTTGGACAGTAGAATAGAACTCATGTTTAGATTTAAGCATAGCTTTTTGTTAAAATATTATCAGCAGTAATTTTTATAGTTTCTACTATCCCAATGACACCTGGTGTATGTAATGTAATATATGTCAAAGTTCCACTGGAAGATCAATTTATAGCTTTCAACCTTTTTTTTTATTTTTTGATGACATTGCCATCAGAACTGACCACAGTACTAAATACCATAGCAAAGAAGAAATAAAAAATACTTGGGTCAGGCTTAAGAACCAGGTAGGTTTATATTATAATACATTAATACCAGTCCTGTTTGGGTAGCCTGAGACTAACTATCTGCATGAAAGGGGCTTGGAAGTCTAATTTGACTAGCTATGTAACACTAGTGCAAATTGGGTTGGATTTTCGAAAATAACCCCCAAAAAAGCCAGGTAAAAATCATAATATTGGATATTTATCTTTACACAAACAGCATCCATTTGTATTTGTGTACCAATTCCATTCATTCAGAAATAACTATTCATTCATAAACATTCAAACACGCACCAGTCAGCATACAGTTCTATAAAGACATAATTTTATACACATTCAATTAAAGACATTAAGCCATCAGGTAAGTTTTTAGTTGACAACACATCGTCCATTCCACATGGACTTTAAGTAATCATATAGAAATTGCCCCTCTTCTTCCACTGAAGTTAAAGTATGAACAACCAAAATCCATGCTTAAATAAGTCTTTTGAAATGCTGAGCAAAAAAAAAAAAAAAAGTTGAACTCAACGCCAGGAAAACATCAAGTATTGAGTTTCATGTGCACCAATCCACCTGCTGCCCTACACTCAGGAGATGAAGAATCAACAGGAGCAGCATCTGCATAATAAAATCTTTGAGGCACTTTCTAGAGGCTGAGTATAATATAAAATTATACTCGCCATCATAGCAAGACATGGAAGCAAGTAAGGACATTGCTAGTTGTAGCCACAGTGCAGATTATTATAGTAACCTGATTGACATCTCATCCACTTCATAGCCAAGATTAATGACATGTCTTTCCTCTCAATGGCAAAGTGGCACAAAGAGAATATATGGCTTGTCAAGTTCTTTCTGCCTCTCCATGACACTAGCAAAGAAATCCAATTTCCAGAGGTCCCCACTGAAATTGCATAAGAATGATTTAGGGTCTTTTTTTAATTACAGGAAGTCAATCCAGCAAGTATACATGTTTATAATCACCAAACGGTGTCCCTGTTCCTGTAACTGTAATGGAATTCCACTTTTTCACAGACCATCTAAAGTCGTCAGTTGACATCTTTTTTTTAATTCAGGTCCTTCATTCCATATTATTGCTGTCTGAGCGGGAAATATTGAGTGTCTGTGCAGACACTGATATATCGCCCTGATCTACAGGACTGTGGTAGTCAGATGTCATATCCTGGTCTATCAGAGGCATTTGCATTGAAGTCAGGGTAAAGGAGCTTACAGGTCCTTTCTTCAGACACTGAGAATAAAAGCCAAGAAGAATATCAAGCTTCTCTTCAATAGACTGGACCTTGAAGAAAAAAATTACCAATTAGAAGATTTAGGCATAGCAACATTCTATGAAAATATAACGTTGAGCTTGATTAAGTGGTAATTTAATTTCAGTTCAGTTTGATTTGGACCACTGATGAGTCAAGTTGGTATTGCAAACTATAACAAGACATAACATGAGTAAGTTGTGAATTGCTTAAGCCCCCCATACACCTTTAGATAAACCAACAACTATGTAGTTCCAGGTCCTCCCTGATAGAATACATAGTGATTGGAAGGTTTAGAAAGGTCCTCATATTACATGGTTTTGGTAGAACTAAAGTTGATTTTATAGAACTTGTTTGGTAAGATTGTAAGGTGTATGGGGGCCTATAGTCAGGAACACATTTAACCAACACTAAAGCCCCCCATACACCTTACAATCTGACCATACAATTACACTGTACAATCCACTTTTTTTGTACCAAAACCATGTAATATGAGGACATTTCTAAACCTTCCAATCACTATGTATTCTATCAGAGAGGTCACTATACTATATATTTACAAAAGATGTCCATGGACTTTTTTCAGGATTACTTTATAACGTTCTAATATGAACGATTGATGAACTATTGATGTACTCTAGTTACCTTTATACAGCCTTTTTTCTATACTTTATTGTTTGAACCCTCAACTTCGGGGTATTGTAGTAACGTAAGGTGGCCAAGGAAAGTACCCTCGTCCATGCTCCGGCAGGGAGAAAAACCTGATGGGTGGATAGACTGGGACCACCGGTCTTTCAATCCATCAAATAATTTCCTGTATATACTATATATTTTTTGGTAGATCTAAAGGAAATTGTATGGGGTAATCTAAAGGTGTATGGGGGTTCTTTAGAAATCAAAACTTTAGAAGAAAACAGAAAAAGGTCTGTTTATGGTTTATGGCTGATATATGCACACTGCATGAGTTATTAATGGGGGCATATAATATACTAAAGATAGAATACACTAACTAGTAATAATGATTTGAATAATGCTTTGCATATTTTACTGTATTTTTACTGATGAATAAGTATCAAACATTTATGAATCATGCCAAACTACATCTTTCTTTTAGGAAGGTAAATTGGTGGATTTAAGGTTAAGGTGTAAAAATGTGCGATAAAGATTTTAGTGTAGCACAACTGTCTAATCACCAGGCCAACTAAAGATGTACCTATTAGGTGCACTGTGTTAGGAAGAAATCATCAGCCTGGCTATCACATCCACATTCTCAGGACATATGTTCTAGTGCAAGGGGGGCAAACTTTTTGGCTTGTGGGCCACAATGGGCTTTAGATTTGACAGGAGGCTCAGACAAAGAACCTGTAAGGGGAGCTTGATCCCAAGTCCTCCCAGCCATGGTGGGAAATTTAAACAGATTGCATTGATAAACTTTCCATGAAGTAGAAAGGGAAGTTATTAAAATAAAAATATAAATCAATTAATGTTTAAAGCTTAGTATTGTAAACCTAAACATTCTGTTGCAGACATGGGCACATGATATCTTCTAGAAGGAGACCATAACAATCATCTACTAGACATCTCCACTTGCTGCTGGGAACGAGTAGAGGGGGCCAAAGTGTCTGCTCTAGTGCATTCCTAACACAGGCCATTAAACCTCCATCAGAGCAACAACTGTCCCTGGTGGGTTATAACTTAAGCTAGCCATACACGTGTCGGATTCCATGTCCAAACGATTCATCATCCGATCGATTCCGGCGATTCTGCCGGGAATCGCAGGTGTGATCAATCGGCCAATTAAGAGTATCCATCGCTGCATACCACCTTGTCCAACGGATTCCGGGACGGATCCGTGTCCGAATGTCCACCTCACAACTGGCAACTCCCCCTGATCCGGACAGAATCGCATGAGAAAGACCAACATGTTGGTTCTCCGTCGGATCCGATTCTGAGCCCCTGATCAATCGGACGCGAACCATTAGACCAGGTGGGCTGCATGCGATTCTGGCACGATCGTTCCGCGTGCACGCGCCCGGAATCGATCGTGCCGGAATCCGGTGCGAATCCGACACGTGTATGGGGGCCTTTAGGTGTTAGCCTCGTGTTTAGAAATGTGTCTTTGCAGTTTCTCAACTGTTCTGTTGTCATAGCAGCATTCAGACATGCGCTTTCCGGGCCGCTGACTGTCGGCAGCAGCCCTGAAAACAATCACCCCCTCCACAGCGTTCATGTGTGCAGGGGTTTTGTGGGGCGCTTTAAACCGCCCCATTCTCTCAGTATGGGGCAGGTGGTCAAAAGTGACTGGGAGAGGCCTCATGCCGCTTCTTTCTGGTTTAATCGCCTTTCTGGAGTCAGGGAGCCCATGTAAATGGGCATACAGATGCCCATGTTAATGCCCCTTTACTGTTTCAATTAACAGTGACTACAGAAACAATTTTCCAAACCTTAAAAAATAAATAAAAGCTTTTTGAAAGCTACATGGTCTCTTCTGTCTAGAAAATCCCTGCCTGCGAACAATTTAACAAAATTTTTTTAAAACATGTCTACTTTGTTGATCCACAAGAACTCTTAATGATAATGCTTGAGTACCTATCTGGCCAAATATATCTTAGATTGTTTAGGTAGGTCTTTGATTTACCATAAGATTGTGATGTTTGTGGCCAGCTTTGCAGTGGATTGTGATGAGCTAGTATTTGGGTTGTATGATTCACTTTTTTAATGATAAAAGTGGAGTGAATACTAAATGCTTTTTAAAATTCTTGCAGCATCCTGGGACCATCTGAAGATCTATCTATTTTGGCATAGTGATTTATACTGTGCGATGCTTACCTGCCTCTCAACCTTTACCACCCTTCCCATCATACTCAGTTCATCAGCAGCATCTACTTCATGTCCAATGGATTTCTCTCCTTTCTCTCGAGGTTTCTTCTCTACAGGAACAGGACCTCGGCCAATTATCTGGTCTACTCTGTAACAGTACAACAGTAATACAAATTAATCTAAATAAATACTCTTGGTTATCATCAAACAGCACAGACACAAACTAGAGGCCACAGACTAACAACTTAAGGACAACTATTAAGTTTCCTGTTACTGGGAAATTATTTTGTTAATCTCGTTGTAAAAATGCTACCATGGTTATTTTTCTACCTTCTTGCTGCCTTTATTGTATTGTATAGTTGACTATTTCTTTACAGTATTTCTCCCTGCACCCTGAGAACTAATTTTAAAAGAAACTCCTTCCATAATTCCTGCTACAAAGTAAAACTAGCTCAAAAATACTAAAGCCTGCTAAAGGAACGTTATTTCACATACACTATTTGACAAAACTGCACTGGTAAACTTTCCCTTTACACCTACAGGAGATTTCATGCCATTTGATTTTAAAACCATATGCATCATGCATTATGGAGTTAGTTCCTTTTTTCATAACAGCTACTTTTGGGGCATGTCTGTGGGACTTTGGCCATGCCAAAATCATCCTGGTGCAGTCAAACAGTAACAGTAAATGACCTTACTCAATCTTTTTCTTCCATGAAACTCTTAGAGCACCACTTTTGTACTAAGGTTATTGCCAGAGGAAGTTTGGAATTTTGCAGGTCAGAGTCAACATGGTGTTGGTGACTTTCACCCATTACACCGTTCAATATTTAATTTGTCACAGCTGAATTTATTTGATTTTAAATGCTTTCACTTTACAATAATACTACTTTCAGAGGCTGGTGAAGGCTTGAATGTATTTATAGTATAAATGTGAAATATCAGGCCCATGCTTAAATTCACTGAACTCTTCAGAAAAACCCATTCTTGCACATGTGTTTGTAAATACAGACTGCGTTGCCAATGGATGTGTCTCTGGTGGCACTACGCAGTGCTGCAAGAAGAAGTGGCATTCCATAGCTTTAAAACAGCACAGCAGGAGCTGTGATAACGCAAAGTGGACACTGTCCCATTGATTTGAATGTAAACTGTCCCCTCTGCATCTTTTTCCCCGCTGTGGACACGAGCCTCTACATATGTTTCTACTAGACATAAAACTCCACAATTTAGATGTTTAAATGTACAGTTATCCACTGACCGACACTGGAGGCTTTTAATACGTCCCAACATATCAATATGGCCAGCAGAGTACTGCTCAATCACATCCTTTACATCGTATGGACGGAGCGTCTCCTTGAATTTCCTCTTTGCTACCAGAAATTTTAAAATCCTGTGGGAAAGACACAAAACAGAAGAATCATTTTGGCCAGAACATTACAATATTGATCAATCTATAACATTACAATGAAAACTACAAAATACTATGCATGAAAATAGGTTTGTATTATTAAGTGTAAGCACACAGCTTTCAGAAGTGCAGTAAGTAAACCTATGGTCGGTGGACCAGCTTAATGACATGGAAACCGGTGGTGTGCTAGGCATGTATATGGATGGGCTACGTCGACATCCCTTTCAAGGAATGCAATTAACGCAAGGGTATCGACACAGCCGTGGAAACCTAGCCTTACTCACATATGCATTGTTTGGCTGTTAGGCTTGATCTTTTATTCTAGACAGTTTATTAGAATATTGTTGAGTTTATCTCTAAATTTGTTGTGGAGTACTCTATAGTGTCAATGTATATAATACTCACCGAAAGGCTCTGATCAGTGATTTTACAGTTGGCATTATTTCCTCCATAGTTAGATCACTGGGGAGCCTCTTCTCATCATTACTGTCATCTGCTGCACCCTCTGCTGGTAGGAAAGAATAATGTTCACATTGTTGGAATTGCGGTCACTATTTCCCTCTTATAAACCGAACACAAATGACTAAAATGCACTCTCCATTAGTATATGAGTCATCTAGGATTTTAGTAAAACTTTATGGCTACCACTTGCCAAACAGCATTAATACAACTATTCCACTTTGCTGCAAACAACAAAATATTGCAATCAGGTTGTATACCAGATTACTTGTCTGTGCTATATTGTGCCATGGGCCTACATGCCCACCCTGGGCTTCAGCTTGACGCTTCTCAGACTGGCCATGACCAATTAATATATTTATTCATAACCCACCTATTGTGTTACTGCCTTTTAGGTTTAACATGGACCATATTTTAGTCCAGATTTTGTCTGCCTGATGACTTACTATCATTGAACATCCTGTTATTCATTTAAACACTTGATTTACCTGCTGTCATCATCTGAGATTTCCAATGTGCTGTACTTCAGTGTTTTGGCAGCATAATATCTGTAATATAAGCCATCCTGGTAAACCTGACACACTCCAGTTCCTTTACTAAAATTCTACCCTAATTAAATTACATGTATTTTTTTTACAATTTATTTTTTTGCTTTATTGGGATGACCTACAGCTTTCTGTGGGTATGTCTACTTATAATTTCAAAGGTAACTACTCTAATGTCAATATTTAATTTAAAGAACAGAAAATGCAGGATGAACCACATCATGAGTAGTTCAATAGAGATTTAAACATCCATAATTCAAATCAGTTTGGGATTTATTTGAGCTTTTACAACAGTTAATACAATTTAAATGTATTCCTCTCCCAAAAATACTGGGGTTTACTGGTATATCTATGTACTGACC
This sequence comes from Ptychadena robeensis, assembly GCA_036250615.1. Taxonomy (NCBI): domain Eukaryota; kingdom Metazoa; phylum Chordata; class Amphibia; order Anura; family Ptychadenidae; genus Ptychadena; species Ptychadena robeensis. Next base: position 99,667,023 of record CM070033.1, read on the forward strand.
GTCTGTCTGTGGTTTTGGTTTAAGCCTTAAAGAAGCCCGAAACCGTGTACGGTCATTGAAGCTCCAACTCTTCTGCACCTTGGTAGGGCTAGGTGATTCTGCAGGGACATCTAGTCCAGGAGATGTCTGTTCCGGAGGAGCCAGATACTGTTTGCTGCGTGTACTCTGCTTTGGAGCACCAGCACCTCGCATTCGATCTTTCAGTCCTACCTTAGTACTAGAAAGTTAGGAACATACAACACAGACATGTTATTCAGAATTCATAATGATGGCTTGAAATCAGCTAACTGGTGCACATGAGAGTAAAGGTGGCATCATATAAAGGGTAGTGAAAAAGGAATGAAATTAAAGAATTGAGAAGGGAAAGAACAGCAACATAGAACAAAGGTATTATCCTTGACTACCTCTACGGTAATAATCAAATTAGGTGGTACTGCTTCTTATTGAGGACTTGCCAATACAGTTTACCTCTTAAGAATGTACTATTGATGTCTTTCAGAAATCCATGCACTTTCTGAACCAAAAGACAATAAACCAGACTGGGTTCTCATTATGGTGAAAATATGGTCCAAAATCAGAGCATAATATCTTGAAAACTATACTAGCTCTGAAGTGTTGATGTTGTCCCCCAAAGCTTTAAAATGTACAGTAAAATATCTAAATACCATCAATTTCAAAAAGGACCTTTACAAAGATTTCACCATGTTGAGTGCTCGTGTCTGGAGTTATCTATCAAGCCAAATCTTGTTTACGGTATATTAGTTCACCCAGGCAACAAACAACCTTTCTTCTAAAACATGACCTTTCACATTCCGTTTCAAACAGAACCCCAAGACCACAAGACAGATCTAATTGTAAAGCACCTTTAGTATAACACTTGCTTCACCTGAAGAAAGACTCTTGTAGTGTGTTATAATATACTTCAGTACTGCATGCTGCCAAGGTAGGCGACTCTACAATCCTCATTCCTCTACAGCGATGCTTCACACCTCATTCCTCTACAGCGATCCCCGGAAATCATCTGCATGCAAACACATCTTAAGGACACACTTAAGTCCTTGTCAGCTATGAGTGCCACCATACCTGGAGACCCTCATGGCAATGAAAGGGTTTAAGAAATATTGCTATTAATTTAACCCTGGCTGTGCCAGCAAAACAACAGTATACTTAAATGTGCTGTATTTAATTATCCTTGGTTTTGCTGGTACTTTAAGGATTAAATTAAGCACCAAAAGCATTTAGGGAAATAATAATAATACAATACAGCATAAATACCCTGAAAGATGTCTATGTGCTAGGACACAATGAACAATTCTAGACAAACAACAGGAAACTTAAATGAAATCTAATATTAGGCTAGACTATGTCTTCACAGTTTTTGAAGCTTTTGTTTAGTTTATTTACTATACTACTGTATCCCAACACACAGAAATCTTCTGGAAATATTAGCCAACTGTTCAGATCCAAAGCACAAATCCTGGACCTTCATCTTGTAAATACAGTTTTTACTTGGTCTTTATGTGGGCAAATCAGACACGCACATGCAGATCATCATGTCATTCCAATGGATAAATACCTGGGCTTCCAACCAGCGTACAGACGAAAGAAACTCCGCTTATTACTGCAAAGAGGCCAGTTAATACTATTACACAGAGTCCAGTCTGTTAAATGAAGTCATTTGCTGGAAATCTGAATTTTAAATAAAATTTCATTTGGGAACATTGTTATAAATGAATTGGACATGTTGTCTTGCATTGTACACTCCCAAGAATAACTTAATCAGTTGAACAATTGGTAAAATAAAGAATTATTGTATCCATAAAATTTCAGCTCCTGCATGGTTGTAAACTTTAATAATTATTATCACTTCATTAGACATCCCATCCCCCTACACTGCATAAAGAGACAACGCCTGCTCAAACAAATGCAACAACTATCATGAAACAACCCCCTGTGGGAAATAGTTGTCCTTAGATTCAGTCCTGCTAGCCCACCAGCCTGTGTCTATGAAGATAGCTTAGACTCTTGACTAAAATATACAAGCAAACTAAAGAAAATAAGTCTAATGAGAGAAAGCATGGATTGTAAAGAAAAATTAGTGACAAGGTTAGGAAAGAGAGTAGGTGACAGTCACAAACACTACACTTGACAGTCACAATACATAAGACATGTCATGGTCAGAGAGGCCAGCAATCCTGTGTTGTACTCAATGCGCGTAGCAGGCTAAACAATCATGATAGATCCGATGTACCACACTGCAGAGAAGGCTCATGTTCTATTCTGTTTAAACAAAAGATTATTCAAGGCATCTCATTGACCTCTCTGCTTAATGTATTTAGAAATCTGGATTCTGACTATGTTATCCAGGTATGACCCCAGCAAGTAAAAGAGATCATAAATATGAAGATACAATACATACAGTCAAGAGCAAGATCAGGCAAGATATATTGGTGTTTGGAGCATGGAATACAGAATGATGACATAATCTGGATCAGTAGGATATCAAGAATGGTCAGGCAAGCAGAGTCGATAACTTAACCAGAAACAATGAAACACTGCTGCCTGAGGGGCATTCAAGTACCATTACTTTGTCCAAATGCACAGATACTAAAGGCCCCCACACATGTACCTAGTGGGGGCTGACAGAGCAGGACAGCATGATGACATCATCACGCTGCTCTCCAGAGCTGACAGCATCGGCCGGCACACAAAGATGCCGGTCTCCATTGAAACTAACGGCATCGGTCAGAGAATATCGGACATGTCCATTCTCTGGCCGGCAGAGCTGTGGGGCAACAGGGATCTGTCGCCCCATGTGGGCACCCCCGATCGGTGGCCGATTTTGCCGCAGACCGACAGCTGCGTGCGCACGCCCATCGACGGCAAAACCGCCCATCGCTCAGTGCGTGTATGGCTAGCTTTAGATGTGGAAACCCACAACACTTTTTGCACATGCTAATAGGTAAACATGCACATATCCCTGGCCCCTGCAATTATAAGAGGATGTCCAGCATCCAGAAAACCTGTGCATACTCTGGGGCAAGGGATGCTCTACAACAGATTTGACAATTACTGCTACTGATTTCCATAAATTAGCTAGCTTTTACTCATGAACACATTTGCAGGCCTCTCTACCATGGACGACTTGGACAAACACGGGGCACTTCTGACACTGGCAGGACACCCATACCTTTCCCCTGCACAGAAAGGATGTGCTGCAGATTTCAGAGCAGGGGAGACTGGGTGATAGCGAGGAGATCCCTGACAGAGCCTAGCTCCTCCATTTCGGCTGCGGGTTCGATGCCAGGTATCAAACAAAAGAAGGAGCTCTCTGAAGGGTGAATATACAATAGCAGATTATAACTCTGATGGAAATAATAGGAGATGGAAGCAAATGATAAAACATTATTTGAAAAAAAACTCTCTCTACACCTAGATTACTTGACACTATAAAATATAATGACAATCAATAATGAGTTGGTTATCTTGCTCATCAACCTTTAATCTTCAGATAAAAGCAAAATTATTTAAAATAATGTTTTGACCCAATGGGGTCATTACTCTGCACAAAATAGCTCACAAAGCAGTTATAATATGAATGTGAAATGAGTAACATTTACTACATTTGTGGTTCACTGAACTGCTTTACTTCATTAACAACATATACTCACCTTTTTTGGACCGTTTCATTTTGACATGAAGATTCTGCAGAATCTACATACACTCACTCATAGACAGTGATGAAACAACACTCTACAAGCAAGACACTAATTTTTCTGTCCTCTATAATGAACATCTTGCTGTTCAATTATCATTGACAACAAATTGATTAGTGTGATATAAGGTCAAAGTAAAGTTAAAGGGATTATTGAGGTTACTGTTACAGGGAGAAAGAGTTTGTGGTAGGATTACAAGGAGGGTTAGTGGTAGGTTTCAAAGAAGGTTACAAAGAGGGCTAGTTTTAGAGGTAGGGTTACAAAGATTGTTTGTGGTAGGGTTACAATGATTTTTGGGGTATGGTATGGGGTTAGCAGTAGAGTTACAAAAAAGGTTAGTTATAAGGGTACGAGGGTTAATGGTAGGATTACAATGAGGGTTAGTATGATGGTTAGCAGTAGAGTTTCATAAAGGGTAGTGGTAAGGGTTACAAAGTGGTTTAGTTTAGGTGTAAGTAGTAGGCTTAAAAGAAGGGTTAGTAGTAGGGTTACAAGGTGGGTGACTGGTAGACCTTCAAGAGAGTTTAGTGTGTGGGAGTTAAAAAGAACAGTTACAACGAGGGCTAGTGGTAGGGTTCAATTAGGGCCACAAAGATGGGTAGTGTTAGTGGTACAATTACAAGAAGGGCTAGTGGTAGGATTACAATGAGGGTAACAATGGGGGTTAGTTAGTTAGAGTTACAAAATGGATAGGGGTTACAATGTGGGTGAGTGTTAGACATTCAAGGGAGCTTAGTGTGCGGGTTTGTTTTGGAGTTAAAAATGGTTAGTTGTATGGTTACAACGTGCATTAGTGTATTAGTAATAAGTAGGGATAGTGATAGGGTTAGAACTAGAGGTAGTGGTAGGATTACAGAGAGAGTTATTAGTTACATGAGGGGGTCTGTGAAGCAGTCTACCAGCAAAAGCCTCCAAGCATATAAATCAAGTGTACCGTTATATATATAAAAAAAAAAACTTAAAATAAGAGTACCCTTGTCTTTTGACTAGTGTGGAAAAAAACAACAAAGTTACCAGGGAACTTCAAAAATAAATTAGTAGTGTAACCAAGCCACAATGCAAGTCAGCAAATATACATTAGTGAAACATCAGAATTACATGCTATGTGTGTGCTATGCTCAAGCAATGCAAAAGCATATTGTAAGATCTGCACGAGTAATTATTAGTCACAGAGTTTAACCTTCCAATACACAGTATCATCATAAATTCCTGCTCTCCAATATATATATATATATATATTTTATATTATAAGAAATCCCCCCTGAAGAACCCCATTGGGCAAAACTTGTCGGGTAAACTGTATAATACATGATCATCTATCACACTATTAATTGTAAATATACTTACCTGTGACAACCATGGGTTATTTCTGTCCAGTGAATATATGCTTTTTAAACTATGCATCTGATTTTGTTTTGTATATTATGGACCAATTTTGTATGAATAAAGACCTTTTAATCATAATATTTAACCAATGTTGGGTGGAACTTACAAATTTACATGTTTGTGCCTACAGGAAGTATGGAGTTTCAAGTGATACCGTTTATTAGCTAACTGATGTCATTTAAGAAGCAAGCTTTTTAATGACTTCTTTAATGAGTTAGCCAATAAACTGTATCACTTGAGCTCCAAACCTACTGTATTCAGCAATGGCTAACACGGTACAACATTCTAGTATGTTTGTGCCTAGAAAATCCCTAGTAGTTTGGGTGTAATGGCCTTAGGCCTTTACTAGGGAATTGAAGCATTATATATTATTGGGGTGTGGCAGGTTTACTCGTGCATAAGCCCAACCAGATACTAATATTTTCCACTAGTAGAAACCCAGAAACCCCCCACACTGAACTGTACTGAATAGGAATACAGTGCACATAGGTCATATGATACCATTCAGTACATCAAACATAGGCATAAACATATATATGTTTATAACAAAACTTAATTAAATAATATTGATAGAAATAGACAAATGCCATACAGTTTTGACATTTTTATCAAAATTATCTTCAAAGAATTTTTTTTTTTTTACAGAAATGTAAATGGACAAACTTGAGTAAATAATTTGCTGTTATAGTAGGAGCAATCTAAATGACAGGGCTAATGGGAGCTTACTGCTAAAATTCTGGTTGCCTATTATATAGTAAGTCACTTCTATATGACGTTTTCTGTTCCCATATGACTTGGTTGTGGGCAGAACAAGTATGAAGCAAACCTACATATTTCTCTTATGTAATTATCTTTATCAAGGGCATATCAAACTTTCATTATCAATGTTATTGATTAATTATTAATGTTACTCTGTTTCATCATCATCAGTAAGTACATGCAACAGGGCTCTGCTGGCATAAGCAATTATACAGTTCAGATGGGAGATTCGGCCGTGCTGCATCTCTCATCTGACAGCTCCCTGGCTAATCTCCATGTCGGGAGAGCTTTCGGGAAGCCAAGGTGCAGGGGTCACGCATTGGGACCATAAGACACAGCTGTCTTATAGTCCAAAAAATGCGGTATATATTCCACTCCCATAGATGTCTAAGTAATTATTCTTCACATATTAATTTATTCACAATAGTCCCAAACCGATGACATCAACCCAAGTCTGAAGCCTGTCAATACAGATTGATGGGTATGGCGAACCTGCTGCTGTAACGTAATGTATATGTTATATATGCTTTTTGCAGAACCAGATCATTTCTGCATCTAGTACTGTAAATCAACATATCAGCATATTATTGTTCTGACAGCAAGGGTCTGGCTTTGTGGCCATAAATAACACCAGTCTACTGCAATGTCTATGACATCTTTTACATGGTGGTATTTATATTTGTTTACAGGAAGCTTACTTACAGGAAGCATTTGTTTTAATAAGAATCCTAAATCTCTATTGTTTACATTCTCCTGTAAACAGTTTAGGGATGTCCTTGCAATGTTAGAATATGTCAGAGGAAGGGTGGCATTATCTTCCTGTACAACATCCTTTTTAAGTTGGTAACACTAAACATGTGGCATGTATTAAAGGAAAGGCTCTGATGTTGGTGTAGTACTCTTCTCATGATACTGATGTATTGAGGTACACTGATAAGTCACTTCATAGGACTCACCTGAATGAAGGCATGATGCTGTCATAGTAATACCATGTGGCTGTGAGGTAGGAACGACTCACATCGGTAGAATAGAGACGCCAGGCAGCCTTCAAAATAAAGAACAACCCCTATCATCAGTCATGTAATAGTTATGGTATAAGATGAAAATATTAGGTATGAATCATATTTACTAATAATATTATACAGTTTACAGTTTTAGAGATTGCCTAGATGTTGAAACCATCATCAATATTTGCTAATGTCGTAAAACTTTTTGTTATTGTATACATTTATATGGGACAGTGCTTCATGTGCTTTACTGCTCCTTCTCAAAATACAAATCACATGTTAAATAATAAAATCACAAACAAATATACAATATGCAAAAACTCAATTAAATCTCACTTGAATGAGTTGGTTATGAGATCGTGAATAACCTAATGTAAAATGTGCAAATTCTGCTTTGTATTCCTAGCATGGGTAATCCTTATAATAAAGATAAAATAAACTATTAATTTGAAATTAAATACATAACGTAAATTAGTTGTTATACTGTACAAGCATTGTGACACATTACTAAAAATATATCAAATAAATATACTGAATTTCAATAATCAGAGCAGTATGGTGAGGTGCAAAAACAAATGAAGTGCCTCCATGGGACTGTGGCTCTTTACCTACTCTGATTTACCTTATTTTGTGCATGATAAGATATAGCGGTTCATAAGACGGACCCATGGTTTGGGGGAGGAAATTAGTATAAAAAACACTTACAGAAAGAATAATTTACATGAAGAGTTAACACTTTCTAGCAGAGAATGCAGGCCTGTAAAAGCATGATGTTTCAGCGTTTTCTCATTTGTCCCGTCTTTGAAGGGACTGCAAGGTGTACAGGGCTGGAAAATACTGAATTTTGTTATTCACTAGGTGTAGAGTCACTTTTCAGAGCCCAGAGACTAACTTATAGAGACTTACTTTACATTGGTAGCACACCCTGGATCAGAAGGAGAGTTGCATGCTTAATGAGTAGCTCATGCAGCATACGGATTTGTAATTACAATAAATATATGACCTGCTGTGACATCTAAAGACTCTAAGTAGACAGTGATTTGAAGTATGTTTACTGCTTGAATCTGTATGACTGAGGTGGTCATCATTCTAATGTTCTTGGTATAGCATATTTTTGCACTATAAGACTCACCTCCACCCAAATTTGAGTCATATGGTGAAAACACTCATCAGAGAGTGGAGGGGGAACTTCTTCCAGCATGGACACACATAATTTACCTTACTCTTCAGGCTGTTATACAGTTCCCCCTATAGAGAATAATGCGAAGTCACACTCTCTATTGGGAGCGAGCAAGTAATTTAAATGTGAACTGCAATATAGTGGAAACCATGGTACAGACCCAAGGCTTCAGGTTTTACTTTATGTGAATTTGGAAAAGTATGTCAGTGTAAAATATATGAAATCAGAAATATAAATAAAGTCGCATCCAATAAAAACTGTGTGGAAGTTTAGTGAACCGCAGGCTCTTGGAAATTGTATTTGGGGCTGGAATAAATCTGCTTCCCACGCTGGCATTCTGCATTCTGAGTACGCTTATTTTAGTCGCCATCAATTCTGTTTTTTAAATGTCACTAGCTCATTCCCAAAGAGCACGGTTACTATACTATTTGTGAAATCTGTGGTTAATAAAATATATATTTTGGTTGTATAACTATTCACAGAAGTTAATTCCTATGTTTTTCCTTTAGTATAGTTTCTGGGGGGGAAACAGGAGGGAAGTTAGACAAATAAACAATTTGCCTCTCTTTAAAATAAAACCATGAGATGGTTTAGAAACCTTCAGGACTGAAAGTTGGTATAAGCCCTCCCACTTCATTATAGCTTCATGTACTATACCAAGACACGTCCTTTCAAAGACTAGTAATAATTATTTCATCCCCTGTGGAAAAATAACTTGGCTTAAGTAAGTTTGGTATGTGACAGACTATGCAGATAACCATAAACTTCAAACAGATATCCATAAACTTAGTCTTTAACACTTTAAGCTTTGATTTTACTGTTGTATATTGAAGCCCTGATTTCTCTTTGATCTTACTGTACCTCCTTAGATGGACCCTATGAGTACACCTAAAGGCTATGCTAGTGTACTAAAGTACCAAATCTAGTTTCCAAATCTAGTTTCCACCAGCAGTGCACAGGGCTAAGTATAGCTTATTAACAAGCTAAGTGCTAATTGAAAAGCTCCAGCCATGCAAACTAACAGTGCCACTGCTGGTGGTCATGTCTCTTGGTTTTCATCCTACTATAGAGATAGCAGGAACAGCCTAACGCCGGCCATAGATGTCTCGATCCATGGCCGGCTTGTGGCAGACTCATTAAAGCATGGTGATGTCATCACACTGTGAGGAGTCGGCAATAGAACTGACGGGAATCCTGTGTGCTCCACTAACACAGGCCATTCCCGTAAGATTGTAGGCAATTAA
>CM070033.1:99676324-99686890 GCA_036250615.1 Ptychadena robeensis
CCTCTAAGTTAACTGCAAACAACAGGATTGGCCACAAAAAGAGCCAGCAAGAGCCAACAGGACGCATCGCCATGCGAGACACTTGCGTTTTGGGCAAGTGCTTTTTGGGACGGCTTTTTGGGTTGAAACCTCAAGGTGGGCACCGACCCACCTTGAGTTGCGGCCGACCGTCCATTATGCATTCGGCAGGAGCATGCACGCCGGTCCATCGCCCCCAAGGCAGGGGTGGTTCATCTATGATGCTGGGGGATTGAAGGGGAGAATAGGGAGGGGGGGAAATCAAAGCAGAGCACTATTTGAAAAAAAAAAACGTGGTACAGGCTGCCCTCTAGGGAGGTGAAAGTATTTGAAATAACAATGTTTGTTACTATGTTATATTGTAAATTCCTTTCTGTAATTGAAAATGCCTGGTGATCCTCTCATTCACTCAGTCAGCCTTATTCTCATTCCCTGAATTCAGCTATAATTTGAAATGTGAATTTGCCATACAACTCACTAATGAAAAGCAATAAAGAATATACATGTACACTGTGTATATTCTGTCTTTGATGGCATTTATGGAATATTTATTGAGGATCACACCATTTTCCACTAATAGGTGAGAAAGCAATCTGCTTTATGTTACTGTCAGATACCAGGATCCTTTTATTCCCCCAGTGGGTTTGATACTTTCCAGCTTCCAAAGAGCTCTCCCCCCACCTTAAAGTATTAACACCCCCCATACACAAAGAGCTTAACATTTATAAACCAGCAACTGCCAGTGTTGAGGAGGGGGAAGACCTGGGCCTTTTTATTTTGATGGGAAAATAAATACGTTCCATAGCAACACTCTACTCTCCCCTAAATATTATGGCAGCGAGAAGAAAATTCACTCGCAAGGACAAGAGCTCTGCATACTCAACACAGGCTATAAGCCAGAAAACACACTTACTCTCCTGTAAGCAAACACATATTTGTTATTTATACAAGAGCAATATAAAAGCAAACCTTTATTTTATCTTTTATAAACATTGTTTTATGAATGTAGAATATTCTTATGGTGCATTCTGTGGTAAATAGGACCGAACTGGACAGTCAAGGTCAAAAAGACACCTAGAGCAGCCAATGTTACAGGCTTTTTTTTACGTGTCTTTTGATGCATCCATTGCTTTTTAATGGCGCTTATGGAGACACTTGATGGAGACACAGCTTAAAGGTAGCCATACATGATAAAACTTTTTGGTTCGATCATTTGAAAATCAATTTCTTTTTCCTGAATCTATCGCCTAGCTGTCAAACAGTCCCCTCAGTGTGGGTCAGTATGAGATGGAACAAGCTCTAACAAGAGCACTGCTGCTTGTTAAAGCTGGTTCCATCTCATACCGACCCACATTGTGAGTACCAACCCCCAGAGGGTAGTGTTTGCCAGATAGGACTGGTTTGAGCTTATAGTTCCCCCTTCCTGTGTCTGTTCCCACGGGGCAGATTCCGGAAGGTCTTGGTGAGGTCTGTCCATCTGTAGAGGTTGGAGCCGATTGACTGTAGCCTCTAAGTCCTAGACCCTGCGGGAAAGGAATCCTAATACACCAGAGGGGATAATGCAAATCCCCTTATCCGGGTGGTGACCGTCCAGTCGGGGAATGGTAGGGGGGTGTCATCTCTCTGGGGATGTGGACCGCCCACCGTGGACCACTGTGGATCGTGCGGGATATTAAGTGACTACAGTAGACTGTTTTTTTAACCCCACCTCCCTGATGAAGCCTACGATTGTGCAAAACATGTTGGAGGGATTGTGCAAAACATGTTGGAGGGATTGAACCCTAAGATCGTGTTCACTGGCTAATTTTAAAAACAATGACAATGTGGTATTGCTTTTAAATTATGCATTTTTGTGCTGTTATCTGGCATTACTGCCAAATGTATGATACATTTTTAACATATACTAAATACTAGTCCATATGTTCTAATAAAGACTTTATTATATGAATCGAGGTTCTTTGTTTCAAATATGTGTAGTGCCTGAAAACCCTAATTAGGTTTGAGATCTCAAAGTAGGGACTTGGGTATATGCTCTATTATTACGGGTGTGGCACATTATTCCCTAACCATACACCCTTCTTGTGGAACTTTTCTTCATGCTATGTAGATAGCCTGAGTTGTGTATTTACATTTACATTGTGCGTAGTAACATAATTATGTGACACAGACGCATCTCTCCTCCCATATGTAATTAGATGCTCATGAGTAAGTTGTTAGTGCCAGATTGTAAAATATGTCTCTCCATAAATTACATATTCAGACAATATGGCGCATAGACATCATTTCATTGCTTTTCATGGGAAAATTAGAGTGTCTCGGAAAATGCAGTGCTGTATAAACTTGTGAATAAGCCGACTTTTTCAGCCCAAAAAATTGGCTGAAAAAGCTCCCCTTTGCTTATACTCGAGTTAGGGTCAGAGTCCACTCACCTGTTCGGGGTTCGCAGGTTGCTGAATCACAGGCAGCAGGAGCCTCAGTGAAGCTCTGTTGTGTTTCCAACACCAGCTGATGTAATACAAAACAGCACCACACTACCATCTGGTGGCCGGTAACTGTTACTGGTGGCCCGTTTATTAATTGTTAGTGGAGAAGGAATTTAATAGAAATTAAAAACCCATCCTGTAATAAAACATGTGTTCTCTTAACTTTATTGAGTTTATGGCACTAAGATTCACCTGTATGATCCAATTCCTAGGGGCAATGGTGCTTTCTCTTATACTCAGGTCAATAAATTTTTCCAGTTTTTGTAGATAAAATTAGGTACCTCGGCTTATACTCTGGTTGTCTTATACTCAAGTATATATGGTACTTAATGTGATAATGTCTCTTAAAATAGAATAAAGAAACACATACACTAAGAACAATCAGCCTGGGTCAGTCTTGAAATCTCTTTTACCTGCTGCATAGAAAATGCTGGCTGCTTGTGTGATAGAATATTTGTAGCCTGCTCTGCACTCATTGTTTTCCCTTGTCTCTGTTCCAGACACAAGCACAAGGAAACTCTATCTGCTCCTTTCTGCAAGGAACTCTCCTGGCTGACAACAATGAATTTGGTAATTAAGTGTCCTATAGCACATCAGAACTCTTTCCCATGGTTTACATCAACAGCTTTTATTTGAAGACATCCAGAGGTTACATCAAGTAATGAGTCAGCAAGCGTGTTTGTTCTATGTAGTGTAGTCAGGTCTGCAATTATGTATCTATTTAAAATACTATAAAAACGTATATATAAACCACTGCATATATATCACAACACAGATGTTGGAAAATTAACCGAAGCGTAAAAGAAATGACATACAAGTGTAGGGACAGTATAAAGACACCAGTTATTCCACAATCTGCGCTACCTGTATAAGATTAGCCGCTGGCGTTCGACGCTTCTCAAAATGTTTCTGTCTATGCTGTTCTTGAACTTTTAGGGCAAACCCTGAACCCAGAATTCCCTGTAAGAAAAGAAAAATCATAATAAGAATTGCTCCTGTTAAAACTGTGATTTTTAAATGTATGTAAGCTCAAACTGGTCAAAAGCAAAATGCTTAAAGTGGACCTACAACCTGGGAGGTCACTCAGCAGTATTGGCTGCACCCCTCCCACTGCCTTACATAGCGCCAAGGCAGCCAAAATGGTGTCTGGGACATCTCTCCCAGTCAGCAGCTGATTACCCCTCCACAACCCCCCCCCCCCCCACAGAGATCTACAGAGCAGAGAGGGGGAGGTGGAGTGAAGGGGGGGAGGAGAGGGGGGGCAGTGAGGGCGGAAACAGCTTCACTTCTCCAGGAGCCAAGATACCAGCATCAGAACTGCAAGTAAAGCAAGTGAGAATGCTGTGGGGGGGTTTTTTGTGTCGCAGTTTTCCAGCATCTGAACTGCTGACAAGTGAGTATTGTGTCTGTTTAATGTTTGTGTGTATTTTACATTTGTGTTTAATACCGCTTTAAGTATTAGATACAAGTAGGTGTTAAATACGATTGGTGTTGTTTTTGCATTCCAAGGGGAGATTTTTCTTTAATAGCAAGGTGTACAGGAGTCATAGCAGAAGGATGTGCTAAAGCAACAAAAGTGTGCATTTTCTTTTTTCATTTAAATCAGATCAGATGTTTTTTGAGAAAAATATATAACCATCCAAAGGTTACTCCGTCATGAAATAATACATTTTTTTTATTATGTAGATTTTTTTTGATAAATAGATTCCATTAATCCATTCACATGCTCTTCCAGGGGTTTTTGTAAGATTATTGGGCAGTTTCTCTGCCTACAAGATATTATCACAGAAGCTTGGTTTATATTTGCCGTTCTCAAAATGGAATTTAACTCAGCAGAGATCTCATGCCTCTTCTTCACAGCAAAAATTTTATAACATGCACAGAGTTGAGAAAAAGACCATCATCCTATTGTTCTATAAACCTATGAATACACAATCCCTTCAGTGCTTAGTTTAAAGAAGTTCAGAGAATAGAATAGAAACAATATTTTTCTGATTGTTTGGAGTGGAATAGATCTGCACAAGAAGAAAGTGAAATTAAGCTGGCCACACAAGGTCCATTGTACGGTAATCAATGTGCACCACATGGGTACATCAATTACCGTACGATGGGGGCCCGGTTTCCCGGGTCTCTCTTTTGCCCAGCCGGAGAAGCAGCCAGCCTGCAGGCCCCCCTCTCTTCTGGCAGATCTGGCCCCGTGCTGCCCACGCCCCCTTCACACACACAGCCGTAGCTGATCACAGCTGCCTGTGTGTGCAGCTCAGCTGTCAGCCCGTCCATTACATTGGATGGTGACTCGCGGTCCCCATTCAATGCAATGGATTTCGACCAAGGTTTTCCAACATGTTGAAAACCTGTTTGGTCGAGTTCCTTCGAGCAGAATCCATTGATCCTGCTCAGAGGAACCATGGATCGATCAGATGAAGAAACAGATTAGAGGAACATTGGGAGATGTGAGCACGCACGGCGCCCGATGTTCCTCTAATCTGTTACTTCATCGAGCCGTGTGTGTCTAGCTTTAGAATGAATGTTGACCTTAAGGATTCTATTGTTTTTTTTCTGTGCATTGGGTCCCCAACTCCACTGCAAAGGTTGACTGCTTGTTAACAGCTAACACACCAATCATTTTAACACGTGCTGGGCAACGCATGTTAATGCATGATCAAACAGTGCACATTTTATCCAAAAGGAATGCATGTCAACAGGTATTAATGGATAGGTGTGAATCCAGCCAACCAAGAGATAAAGGTGAAAAGCAAAAGCTAGGGATGGTGGAGGGTGACATCAGTGCCCAAGAACTCTCCTCAGAGAAGCTGAAAAGAAGCTAAGCAGTGGTTAAGAGTGGTTAATCAACTTAAACTATCCTTCCTCTTACCTAAATTGAAAGTATTCCAAACCGAACAAAAAATGAGCGAGCAGTGATCGGACATGTTGGTAAATTTTAGTAGAACGTTCAATTATCTGATGGGTTTTTTAGGTTTTTCTATGTATTTGTATCCAATAGTATGATGGAACATGCGCACTGGCCTTTGGAAAGGAACAGAACGGTTTAGAATCGACTTAAAACAATTGTTTTTTAAGGGGTTCAAGTGGGAAAATCCGTGTATGCCCAGCTTAACCCTAAAGCAAAGGATTCGGTAAGTAAAGCAGTTCTCAAGGTCCCTAGGCTGTCTTAGTATGAGGGACCCACAGTGTAAGGGCTTATAGCATTTTTTCAAGCTTTAGTAAATAAATACTGCATACTTACTGCAGGGAGTGCAAAGAAAGAGATCCCAAGAAGAGCAAACCCAGCAGCCAGGACTCTCCCCAACCACGTCCGGGGTGTTTTATCACCATAACCAATAGTGGTGAGAGTGATCTGCCGGAAAACACAGACATTACAAATGCAAACAGTATACACACAAATATATATTAAAGTCATCTTTTGAATGGGTAATGGCTTTCTATGTTACGGTGTCAGCTGTAGAACAGCCGAGATTCTTGAAGCGGCAATATATTATTTTCTCAGGATGGACCAGATCTCCACATTGTGTGTGGCCATTTGCAGCTACTTCTAGCACTTACTGACCTGCAGGACTGTTCATTTTATAAACATCTCTATTTTAGGTGTTAGTTTGGAATTTCCTGAATGTATTCCCATGGTTTAATAATCAAATGTGCTCATTTGCTATGTTTTGGATGAGCTAAAACGTAATTTGGCTTGATCTGCACAAGATCCAGTATTTTTATACATTTCTCAAGGAGGTAGTCCCAGCATATCTTAGATGCCCAAAATAGCAAGTTATGACTTGCTTGAGAAGAAACACACTATATTTAAGTTCAGGAGCTTCAAGGATTGTGGTCCTAATTTTGGGGAGTGCACATCAACTGTTAAAACTATTCAACCATCTAATACTCAGTTTGTTAGAACTTGCTATAAAATCATACATCGCCTAAGCCTAGAGAAAATGGAAAACAAATCACTAGAATTTCTAAAATGTTGTTGACCCAAATGTAAATATTGGAGGAATAGTAGTGCATATGCCGAAGGAGGTGCAACATGCCTTGTGCATTGATCAGGGGTGCACATAACATTATTAGTTAGCTCATCAGATGAGTACCAGGAGATGGTGTTTGGTACTCACCCCATATGTATATGGTCTTCCTCACTGTCCTCTGCGTCAGCCTCCTGCATGATAGATTCTGTTGCAGATGGACCTGCCCTGTTCCTGATTGATCCTCCGATTAGCTGTCTACATCCACAGGTCCCCAGCTGGCTTTGGGTCAAATGTAACTTTCACAGAACACTGTTCGAACCCCCAGATCTCATACCTCAGTAGTACAACACTGAAATTTTCTGACTTAGTAACTAACCCCTGAGACTACCTGTAGTCCAAATGTGATCCTTCAACATTACAGCTGTCACACAGTGCTTTTCTCTTGTCAGAATTTACCCTCACATATGCCTACCCTGACTCTCATCCCCCAGATTTCCAACACCCTTAGAAGTCGAATCGTCTAAGGTACGCATAGTTAGTTTTTGGCCCCTTTTGAGTACCAGAGTACCACTTATATGCACCCCTGGCATTGATCATTTATTTGTCGCATATTGCTTTTTAGTCAAACATTAGGTTCCAAGAGGAAGAATGCTAATCCACATAAGGTTCAGATAATTCATATCAACTTCAGATACAGCTTCATATACAACATATCAACAAATGGAAATATTGCTTGTGTAGAGCATCACCAAACCTACCGTTCCCCACCATAGAGAGTCAGCATAGGTTGAAAACTCTTTGTTTGCATCTTTCTCTGCCAAGTACACCAGGAAGGAGGCAAAGATTAGCACCAGAAAACCAATATACCATGCAGTGATCAGCTCCTGCAAGACACAAACAAGATAAAGGTTACACTGTTTATAAATTATTTTTTATATGTATGGCAAAATGGTACAATTACTTTTTACCAGTGACATTCTATTTATACAATGTTATAACAGCATTACCAGCCTTTCTAACATGGAAAAACATACGGTATATGTTACATTTATAGGTATTGGTTTATGAGTGTTTCCTGTAGGCATTTTTAAAAACCTCTGCAAGCTAAACAGGCTTAAATATCAATCAGATTCTCAATCAATGTCTAAACGTATAGACGTTTATTCTGCACCCTGTTTGGGAGGTTGTTATGCTGACTGGTGGTAATTGGTGGTTGTTGCTGGATCTTTTGCTACTCAGTGGAGTTTTGTTTGGTGCATCGGGCATGTCCATGGTTATAAGACTACCCCAACACTGGGGCTTCTGATTTGAATAGTGTTGCCCTTGTCTAGGTCCAGATGAGATAATTATGTGCTGTATCCCGTTTACGATAACAGAGGACACACAGGTTTTCACATGCACACTGTGCTGCATTGCGGTTTTGCCTTTAAGAGGCTAACACAACCCTTTAATGAAAACCCTGTTTTTAACAACAGTGCAATTGCCTCCAATACACTATAAACACTGAAAAAAAGACCTAGCTCAATGGCAGGCAGTAGTGCTGGATTTAGTGAACTTCAACGGGACCTGTTCCCATTACTGAGAAAGAGTCATTGGCCGGAAACTACCACGCCTCAATCGCAGTGCACAGAGTGTGTATGGACCTAGCTTTTACGTGGAACCTGTCTTGTCTTACCACATGGCACATTTTTATCATTGCCACTTCGTTCATGTTCATTGGGATCACACCGTGCAGTACAGGAGGGCAACAAGTTTCCATTTGTCCCTTGATAAACATCAGTTGTAAAACCCTTGCCCGTCCAGAGCATTGCTGCCCGGGAACTCAGAGTCTTTGGAATTGGGACAAGCATATTATGCCTAGCGCAGTTTTATTTGTATGGTTCTCTATTGTGCACTGTGTGTATTGAGTTTTACAAAGGTGTGTGTTATCAAATATAGAAAGGCTAGTTGGCTTAAATGGTAAACAAAAAACCTCTGATGCCGATGTGGCTACTGGTAAAAGGTAACAAATGTAGCACATTTATGGTAATCCTTTACCTTACTGTGAGCATATACCACTGAACCCAGCAATTTCCAGGTGCCTCCCCTCCGGTCCATGCGCACCATGCGTAGGATTTGCAGAAATCGCATACTGCGAAGAGCTGAGGTCGCAAAGATGTTACCCTGAGTCCCAGCTGCAATGACTGCCAGCGAGGCTACCAGGACAATGAAATCTATAGAAAGAAAAATTTAAATACATGAAAAGTAACTCTCCCTCTATAATTAGCCTCACAATCTATGCATTAGAATGTGCTTACTTGCATACACTGTATGCAAATAGTAGAGATTTGTCATAATACAACATTTACTACACTATATAGTCACGATTGTTCTGTCGATTCACTTTGAATACAGGCTGAAATAATTAATCAGTTACTCTCATAAGAACATTTTCTTTAAAAAAAAAAAAAAAGTATACGGTTAGTTGACAATTTTAAAGTGCAACAATTCCTGTCAAGTAGTTAAATGACGGTCTGCTGGCAGCATTTTGGAAAGTTCAGACATACTGTACATTTTGTATAATATCTGGGATTTTCCCCAGGAACTAGAATCTTCTTTTATGATCTGTCCCAGTGGTAGAGAACTAAGTAATGTTCTATGGAGAGGAGGGAGGATGAGTGAGTGGCACCCTATAGTGTCAGCCATTGAAGTTTGTATCTCCTTCAAAGTTATGAGGCCTCCCGCCGCAGTCTTCCTGATGTTCAGAGGATAGCCTTTTCATCACGGATTTTCAACTGTGCCAGATTGTCTCCATTTCCCAGCCATTAATTTAACTTTACTCTAAGGGGGTTTTATCTATAATGTATATGCCCTGGCTTGTTCTTTTTAATCCTATTTTCACAGGGAGACTTAATGGTGTAAACTATGTAAAGATACTTACTGACCAATAGTCCAGATATACATTTATTTTATACTATAAATTGGTATATTCAGTGATGATTCAGAAGAGTCATATTAAACAGGGTGCATACTGACACAATTTTTTTATAGTTTTCTGGAAAACATTTTTATAGGTACTGGAAACATTACTCAGAGACATTGGTCCATATTGACATGATAGCATCACGTAGTTGATGCAGATTTGTTGGCTGCACATCCATGATGCGAATCTCCACTTCCACAACATTCCAAAGGTGCTCTATTGGATGAAGATCTGGTGACTTTGGAGGCCATTTGAGTACAGTGAACTTGTTGTCATGTTCAAAATGTCTGAGATGATTTGACCTTTATGACATGGTGCATTATCCTGCAGTAAGGAGCCATCGGAAAATGGGTACACTGTGGTCATAAAGGGATAGACAAATTCTGACCCTACCATCCGAATGTCGCAGCAGAAATCAAGATTCATCAGACCAGGCAACATTTTTCCAATTTTCTATTTTCGCCTGTGCGAAGTGTAGCCTCAGTTTCCTGTTCTTAGCTGACAGGAGTGGCACCCGGTGTGGTCTTCCATGTGTTGCATTCAGAGATGCTCTTCTGCATACCTTGTAACGTTATTTGAGTAACTGTTGCCTTTCTATCAGCTCAAACCACTGTGGCTATTCTACTCTGAATTCTCCTTGGGCCCTCAGAACTGTTTTTCCTTTTTTAGACCATTCTCTGTAAACCCTAGAAGCTTCTTCTGAAGCTTAGTTTGAACTGCAGCGTTGACCATGTCAACATGCCTAAATGCATTGAGTTGCCACCATGCGATTGGCTGATCAGTAATTTGCATCAACAAGCAGTTGGACAGGTGTGCCTAATAATATACTATGATGTTGAAGAGGCAGACCCAGAAGAGATCTGAGGGTCCATCACTGCAGGCTTGCCAGGGATAGGTGAGTACCCCAGAGTGTAGCGCAGGGTGAGTTTGTGGGGTAAGCAAACTTACTCCACTAATGAGGTTAAATAAGATTCCTACAGTGGGGAGAATCTATGCTTGGTAAATTCATAGCTATACATTTTTATTTTCATTTCCATTGCACATACAAATTCCACAAATTGTATCCCAAGTAGAGATGCTCCGATCAGCATTTTTGGGGCCGATCACCGATTACCGATCACCAAGA
>CM070033.1:99686990-99700280 GCA_036250615.1 Ptychadena robeensis
ATTTAAGCCAATATCGGCCGATCATGATCGGCGGCCGATCAATCGGAGCATCACTAATCCCAAGCATCAAATTCATCTATTCATCAGGGCCACCCTTTTCGATTAAGGAACATTTTCGAGCCCCCTTCTCCCCATTGAAACACAGGTTCAGAATGAGGTCCCGGGAATACTTTCGCGCCCCCCAGTTTGGGATTCTTTTGGATCTGTTGATTATAACTGGCTCAGTAAAAGTCTGCATTAAATATTTTGAACCCATTGATCGTCTCTAGTTCTAAACACAATAGATGACTCAGTTGCCACATTATGACTGCAGCCTCAATTTATCAGGGAAAAAATAACATGCATACATGGTTTACTAACCTGCCCAATCTTTATTTCCCTTGAGAAACCTGCACTGGTAATGACCAATGCTACATCATGTGATGTGGGCTTAAAATATCAGTATTGGACATCTGTTTTTTTTGTGTATATGTATTTTAATTTTTGATGCAACAAAGCTCAGCTATTTTTGTTGACCACAATTAGGTTTTTTTTTTAGGGTAGAGAATGTAAGTTGCTAGAACCTATAATAACACAATAAAATAATATTAAATTAAAAAAGGATTTAGAGGGTGGCTGCCCTTTGCACAGGACTCCTGCGCTCTACAATGGCTTAAAATGTGACCTTATAATCGCCGCTAAATACAATTATTTCCACTGCAAATACAAAGATTTTCTTTGTAACCTTTTGGTCAAGATGCATGTCCTCACTAACACCTGCAGATTAAAATAGGCCAAGTACATTTCAAAATAACATATTCCCTGTGGGTCTCTGCAAAATATAGCTTTTGTTGTTGCTGCATTAGTTATATAAATCGGTCATAAACTGAAAGTATTTTTAGACATCTCTAGGCTAAACACTAGACTCTTACATAGCTGTCATTGTGAGAGTGAAGTAATCAACATTATTGTTGGTATTGCCTGCTTTGATTCATGATACAAAGACTTTTAAAATATTAGAGGTGTCAAGTAAGTAAAATTAAACTTCAATCAAATTCTGACTACATAGTATGCCAAAGGTCCAAAATCATTAGGTTCACTTACAGATTAATACATCATTTATTAGAGAAAACATAACAATAAAAGTGGCTACAACTTTTCTACCTATCGGTTAATCCTGGTTAACACCTATCCATTTTACATTATAAGTCTACATTATATCCAATGTGCCAGTTCAAATATGTAATCATTCCAGGGTGCATTGTGGGATGCTGATCAGGGGACACTTCTAATACAGAAACTGTGTTGTGTTGTTATTTCAAGAAAAATGTTTGTGTTGTTGTATTTCTTATTTCTAGGCTTATTGTGAACATTCATAAAAATAGATAAGGGGCCCCCAGTACTTCTATACTCATTCCTTAGGGTAAAACACAGGACTAATCCCTAGAGCATAGGTTGTGGTGAAGAGGTCCCCTTTTTTAACCTGGCGCCTTCCATATTGAGATATGGAATGGGGCCTAGTCTGACTTGAGGGGTGCATGTCCTCCTCCCTCTCTTCCCTAACAAACCCTCTGTCATGGTGTGGACTGGACAGAAGGAGGCTCATTCTCTAGCCCGTTTTCTGTCCTCCTTGGCCCTATGCCTACAGTGTACTGGTATGCCTGTTATGCCAGCCCATAAGAGAGGGGGCACATTTGCTCACACCCCTTTTCCTGTTAGACCAGTCACTATGCTTTAAGGGGGTGGTTTTCGTAGTGAGAGAGAACAGGATATTATATTTTATTCATGTAGTAGAAAAAAATTTTTATAACAAAAGTTACACTTTGTGCATGGAAGTTTGCAACACATTTGTAGTCGATTGTGAAGTGTGGTTAATTAGCATCAGTTAATAGCTCTCACATGCTAAATGGCATATGAACTTTGATATAACTTTGTATTAAGCCATGCTCCATGATCACCCAACATCACAGTCTTCTGATCATTTATTTTATACTCAGGCCCAATTGTCTTTGCACAATATGTATAATTCTTTGCTACGATGCAATGAAAAAAAATGTGATTATAGGTTTTGATATGAAGCATATGAATGTTTAATACATATTTGAACTATTTATCAAAGTCAACGAAATTCTGTAGAATCCACAAATTTCTGTCAGTTCAACCAAAGCAAATATCGACTGTACAGTGTGTAAAAGAGCATGGTCAATAAATACTGAAATATTTCATTTTTTAAGTCTTTCCCAACACCGAATAAAGTCATGTAGAACAAAGTAAAAAGCTACTATCAGCATATTTAATATGCCGTGTGTGATCATGTGAAGAGCCCTGCAGGGACAAACAATCGCTACTCCATCTCATGTGCCATTTTTAAGGTAACTGGTCTAAACACAGCACACCTTAAGTGACCCGTATTAAGTGTGTTTGTGAAAACCATCTACCGTATTTTTGGACCATAAGATGCACTTTTTCACCCCCAAAGTTGGGGGGGAAAAGTGCCTGCGTCTTATGGTCTGAATGTGCGACCACCGGCGGTGGTGTATGTGTATGAGTATGTAACAAAGTATTGAGATGAACTTTTCATATTCACCAAATTCTTACTTTGCACCATAAATTGCAAATAAATTCTTTAAAATCATACAACGTGATTTCCTGAATTTCCCCCCTTTCTGTCTCTCATAGTTGAGGTATACCAATAATGAAAATGACAGGCCCCTCTCATCTTTTTAAAAGGGAGAAATTGCACAATTGGTGGCTGACTAAAAATTTTTTTGCCCCACAGTACACGTCTTTACTTCAGTACACTCTTCCTCTTATTTGATTGATGGCCATTGTTACTATGTACATACCACTAACTGTATGCTTAGATCAAGCCTTGATATGACTTCCTGAACCTCTGATTCCATTGCCGATAAGTCCGTTTTTACCATTACTGGGCTCAATAGGTTTGAAGAAGTAAAAAAAAGCTATTATGATAACCTCCCACTTCCGTCAGTCAAAAAGATACCAAGTCACTCAACAGTAATTCTGAATGCTTGGGATAAACACAGGTATATCTGGAAAGACTTGATGGACCTCAGTCTTTTCCTGATGTCACTGTTGTATGTTTCTTTATTCTTGTCAAATACTGTGGTATTCCCTAATGCTTGAAGTGTCATTTAAAACAAATGTTATTTAAAAAATAAAACATACTGTCTTCTTTCTCTGCCTGCTGTAAAATTTCATTTAAAAAAGTCAGTATAGATAGAAAATGTTATGTGCGGCCCTTTAGTGCAGCACTTGTGGCCCTCCATATTAATTCAGTTGCCCACTACTGATATAGCCCTTGGTCTGTGAGCTTCCTCTACTTATTACTTTTGTATTGTGTCCATATATATGAATAACCATTATTGTTTTATATGCAATATGAGTGTGTCCATACAAATAACACATTTGTTTCTGTAGTTAAAACATAACTATAATATTAAACTGCAAATGCTTGCAGAATTAATTACAATGCATAAAGAGTACAATTCAATTTTTTCCCCCCACTGCATACATATTCACCTGAAATTTCCATCAATATTTTGGCTGTGCAGCATGAGGGCATTGCTCTCTGGTGTTTCTTTCTCGTGATATAAAGAAATTGTGACGCTCTTTGTGTAAAAACCTGCTGAACAGCCTTATTTTACCTCAAACAATCCATCTAATAGCCATGACAATGCTGGCTCGGCAATATCTCCCTGTAAACCATCTCTTCAAACTTTCCCTCTCCGTTACAAGGGGAGACAAAACCCCACTGTGCAGCTGTTGTGCTGACGGGGGAGATAGCGGGAGGGAAAAGTGTCTGTCCCTTAGGAATTATAACATCTGTAGACGGGGAGGAAGAAAGGAGGCAAAGAAAAGAGCTAGAGAAAGGCAACCGGCTCACTTACTACTACAGTACAGAAGCTTATACATCTAAAATGTTCCCGAACCAAGGAACTAAATTTTAGTACACTGCAGCATGCCAGTCAGAAGTGTTGCAATTGTTTTTGGTTTTTTTATCTTTCATTTATTTATTTTTTTATTGCAATAATTGTTCTGTAGTTCACAGTGGTGATTTGGGCACAGCTGATAATACTGCATTAGATGCACAGGAACGTGTCAGTAATCCAAAATCTAGTTTGTTATTCCAAGCTTCCCAATTACTTTGTATGCTGTTTGCTGTGCTGTTATATTATAAAGAAACATTTCTGTAAAAAGATACCAGGTAATCCTGCTAGTAGCTGGATCTCACTTATTCACAGTGGCAGAGCTCTGCAGGCCGAAGTTTCCGCTGCATGGTTGCCATCAGCTGTGAATAATAAGTATTATTTATAAATTGCAGTCATATATTATTTATTAATGTATATTTATCTATGTATTTTTGTCTAATTTTATTGAGGTCATGTGACTGTAAATGTTGCAAACCATTCTGCAAAGCAGATGTAAAGCGCCTGGGCACACACTATCAGCACTATATCCCCAATTTTTGGGGTCAGAGAAATTGGTGATTGATTGTAATGTATGTCAACTGTAGTAACAGATATTTGATCAAATGTTTTTGGATCGACTAAAAGTGTTGAATTAAGGTTGATTTTCAATACAACCGGTTACAATTTTCCCACATTTTTTTATTGAAAATGTTCACAATTTTAATCATATCAGGTTGATCTAACAATGTGGGCTGCCATAGATTTTCAATAAATCAACAAAAATTTTTTTATTGAATTAAGTTGATTGAATGAAAAAACTAGAGGTGTATGGGACGGGCCCTTTACAATCTTACCATACATTTTCGGCACAATCAACTTTTCTTCCACAAAAACCATGTAATATGAGGACCTTTCTAATCCTTTCAATCACTATGTAATCGATAAGGGAGGCCACTATACTACATAGATAATCTAAGGGATAACTGTGGTTGATTGCAGCCCTTAGTTGAAGTGGGCAAAAGGCCATTCAACTAAGTGGAGGCAATTAGCGGTTTTGGCCCCATGGCTGATTGCCTATGTGGGTACATAGCCTTACAGACAGATAAAGCAAACACAGGAGTGCAGCCAAACACACTGCTATAGAGAGGCTATAGCCGGCAATGGTGTTCAAGACAGAGTCTCGTTAAATGGACAGATTGACCAATTGACCAATCTCCTGCAGCTGGTTGGGATGCAGGAAATTCAAACTGAACATGTCCACCTGGACTGTAATTAAACACATTAATATGGTCTCTGGGATACCATTTGGCCTGAAAGTAACTTAGACAAAACAAATCCCTCTGGGGAGACATGCTTTGGCCTGCTGCACAGTCTCCTCTGACACTGCCTGCAATCCCTGGGGTCACCAATGCAGATCAACATCCGGGTCAGTACCTTACAGCAAAGAGAGAACACAGCTATACACTTGTTATGTATATTCAGGGTTATTTTGTATTAAGATTCTCATTCTCTAAAGTAAGGAGTCAGGTGGGTTCACTGACACAGACCAAAATGGATTTTAAACCATATCAATGTGTTGCATTTATCAAAATACTTACAATCTTAACAGTTTAAAAGGAAGAACATAAAAGTTCAGTGCCTGGCTTCACATATAACTAGCTCAAAAAAATGAGTTCACACAATGTCATATGTAATAAAAAATGGTCAGACGATCTAATTACTTTTGTCTAGCCTGGGATCACGTCATTTTATACAACTCACCAATAATACAGAAAGGCTTCCTTGCAAATCTTAGACGCCCCTTCCATCCTCTGTACCGGCAGCAGCACCCAGCCGACCAAATTCGAATGACGTACTCCATGCCAAAAACGACGATCATCACAAATTCCTGGGGAGTAAAGAAGAGAGGTAACAAAGAACTCTATAAATAAACATACATTAATCCACCAGTGGGTATGTAACATGGTTGTGCCGAATAAAGACAAAACATGCATTTAAGACATCAGGCGTTACTTAATGATTAACTTTTATCTATATAGAAGAGAACACTTACCTATCTATGCATTCCGGCACTCTTCTTCTGGCCTATCACCTCTGTTTCTTCCCCACGTTGTCACTTCCCTCACCAGTAATAGCTTTATTTCTCTACCTCTTCTGTGCCAGCCACCTTGGTGATGCCAGAACAATCACACACATGCACACTGGGGTCTCCATAGAGCAGGGGTGGGCAAACATTTTGATTCATGGGCCACATTGGCTTCTTAAATTTAATAAAGGGGCCAGCCCAAGAGCCTGTAATGACCATAGGTGTGCCAATTCCATGCATTGCCCACATCAAAACAAAGCTCTTGTTTTGCCCACAGTGTCATGATCACGCCTATGCATCGCCACAAGACAACGTTTGGACACCTCTAGGCATTATGTGAGCACATTGCAGAGACACGTGGAGGGGAACATCTTTTCAACAAGGTGACATTGGGTCAGAAATGAAAGCTAAATGGGCCAGATACGGCCCCCTGGGCCTTAGTTTGCCCTCCCCTGCCATAGATCCTTTGTTTCCCTGGTGTCCCACCTTTCCCACGTTAATGCCGAAGGAAAGATCTCTCAGTGACCGCAAAGGAGTGGTTTATTTGAACACTCCCAATAGCAACACAGAGCAGCAGGTGGAGAGGAGTTATTCTATTGTAAAGAGAGGAAAAAAAGGAGTTCAAACCCCCTTATATAAAGTATGATTGCCAACATCCACAAAATTACATAACCGAAAAAGCAAGAAATTTGACCCCAGTGACCTAAGAAATTTTCATAGGTTACCGACTATTAGCAGGACTTTTCAAGGCAAAAGAGTTTACAAGTCATATAAGTACATTCTTTTGCCTTGAAAAGTACCGCTAATAGTCTGTAACCTATTAACATTTCTATGGTCACCGGGGTGCGATTTCTTGCTTTTTTGGTTAAGTTATTCTATTGTAATATTTTAAAAATTACAATCAGTGCACTGCTCACTTGGCAAGAAAGTCAGTTGCTTTCTTCTGTTTTAAATTGAAATGTGTTTCCCGTGCTTCTACTTCAGTACTCTATGTTTTTGACATAGACAAGCTATGATCACATCCCACATCACAAGTATCCTCATACCGAATTGCATTGCTGAGTAACAGAAGGGTTCCCGGCCTTATTCCATATTTGTAGGATACTTAAACTCCGGATCAATCTATTGGATTGTGCTATCATATTTAAATACACTGTGTAGCCATTACTGAAGAACAGGAAAGTTATGGAAGCCAGATTTGTAAAAGCATGTTTGTCTTTTTGACTCAATATCTATTTTTTTACTTCAATTTGGCTTTAATATACAGAGCTTCCAGAGTCTGCCATCTGCAGTATGTTCCTTATCTAAAGGGTGGCTTGGGACTCTTCTAAGCCCCTACGTCTCCATCCTACGAATCTACTGCTGATTTATAAACAAGGGGTTTCTGCCTGGCACAAGAAAAAAAGCAATGAGGTTAACCATTTAATCTCTGTACTTCCCCTCTTTTAGCATTCCAAACAGAAAAAGCGCCAGACAGTAAATTTTGCCCTACCTATTCAGCAATTACAGCACACCTCCTCCATGCTAGTGCATGACCAAATAAACAATTCAAACACTCACTTTCCTTTTCTTTTCATTGCCTCTTACATACAGTTACAGTGCGCAGTTATAACAGATGAACACATATCTGTCTACCTATTATTCTAAAAGTATTGGCCGACTATCTATGGGCATCAGCACAAAGAGCAGGATTCAGTCTCTTCTTGAAAACCATTTTTTTACAACCCAAATTTGATCATTTGTGATAATTGCAATGCATTATAGCCTTTTATGATTGTGCACAAAGTAATAAGGACGCTACAATAATAATAATTTTATGCTTCATGCTCTTTACAGAGGGGTCAAAGAACTTATGAAACAACTTGAACTTATTTTTTGTTACTGTCCTCAGATTGTTTGCACAATGTATATGTGATGACTTGGTGTCTGTGAAATATAACTTAATGGTTGTCATCATGGAAGTTTACTGTACGTGTAATATAAAATTACAGAGTAAATGTTTTCCTTCCTTTGCAGTTGCATACAGGAAGATCAGGAACGCTTGTGTTATGACGGACAAGTAATTGACACTGATCCCCTCTCCATCATATTGATTTAATAGTACAGGGTAGGTCTAGTTTCCCAAACATCAGCAATGTGTCCTTTGCTATCTCCAGCACCTTTTTTACAAACAAAGACAATTGTGCTTTATCAAAGGAGAGACACAAGGACTTCTTAATTTAGACTTTGCGTCCGGAGTGAGGACTCCTGACGTCAGCCATTTGAAGCATACAAAGTAGGGGTACTGGAAGTTCGTTGCAAATAAAACAAGACGAGGATTGTCTTGGTTAGCAAAGAATGTTACCGCAAGCCCCTTGTAAAAAGTAATGTTATTAAATAAGTATTCTAAACAGAAAAAGCAGACTAAACAGGGGGAAAGCTAAAGTACATTAATTTCACTAACAATGGGTTTGTTTGTTTTTTTGTTTGTTTAACAGGTAATGCTAGCCATACACAGCCCGATAAATAGCCCGATCAACCAAGCCCGATCGAAGTTTGCCGATAACAAAATCGGCGTTTTCTTGGATGATCTAACAAAAAAACCCCACATAGAAAAAATGATTTTTGAACAGTTTTGATCGTACATCATAGTCGGAGTTTATCGTCATTTTTGTCGTCCAATCTTTCATTTAATGGGAAGTAATAGTAATATCGGGGATGATCGGTGTTCATTTAGTCGGGCGCTACAAGAAAAGTAGAACGATGTAACCAGACCGATTAAAATTTTCCAACATGTCCGATCATGTGATGCCCGATTTTCCGCTAAATTTTGATCGGGAAAGCTCTGTCGGACCATGTGGGCAAAACCGTATTTATGCCCGATTAACCGAAAACTTCGATCGAACTTGGTTGATCGGGCTATTTATCGGGCTGTGTATGGCTAGCATAAGTTCAGTCCTTTTAAGTTTATTTAAATTTACAGCTGAATTTAAAGCTTGAGTTTAGCAGGTGTAAAAACGTCAAAAAGGACAATGTACTTAATGTAGACTTAGCAAAGAAAACTGTAAAGTATATGGACTTACATAAAGTACAAGGGAATAAAATTCCCCCAATATAGTAGGAAACATTGTTTAAAAGGAAAAGAATAAAATCTGAATGTTCATATAACAAGTTGGTTGCACAATTTCCCAGTAAAGGGCTCCCATGGAACTCTTGTGCTCCTACTTGTTAGGGGTTTATTGGGCAGTGAGCAGAAGCCGTTTGGTCTTCAACTAAATTACCAATATAATGGAATAATTTTACTACTTGTAAAAGTAGAACCCTCTTTGTATGAATTAGAAATAATAATACAATAAGGAATACATACTGTTTTAAGGCATCCCCAGCATTATAATTTAAGGATGGATGTATAAAGCTAGGCATACACGGTTTGATTTTAGCTCGATTGATTTCCGATTCGATTTCAGATCTATATTTTCTTTGGAAACCGATCGTAAGCGAATTCAAAGTAGATCCACATGGAATGTCCGATGGTAATACGACCATAATCGCCTATTTAAGCTTCGATCACAAAACACAGGAAAGAGTCATATATAAATATGTTCATCAAATACAATCAACCCGACCAACAAACACAATGCTACGATTTTAGTTTGATCATTGTACAATCGACGGAAATTTTCCAACATGTCCGATCATCTTCCGATTTATGTTTTAATCGGTATCGAACTATTTTCGCCGATCGATGTGAACGTTTTAGGTCGATCAAAGGCTAAAATGCCTAGCTTTAACGTTTTACAATGTTTTCATTAGCTACATCTCTGTGAATCACGGCTATTCAAAAGTGTTCCAAGTCACATTTATGAACATAAAAACTGTAAATGAAAGTTCACCAATGAACTTGACTTGGGGAAAAACTATTGTAGACTAAATTATTGGATTCTTTAGGGAGCAAATCTCCACACCAAAACTCAGATGAATCAAAAATCAGATGAATCTGGTAATAGGGGAGGCTATGACCTTCTCCTTTGTTACAGTGATTGTGTCTAGAAACCCTGATAGAATACATAGTGATTGGAAGGTTTAGAAAGGTCCTCATATTACATGGTTGTAACATGGAAGAAGAAAAGTTGATTGTACAGAAATTGTATGGTAAGATTGTAAGGTATATGAGGGCCTAAAAGCATAGATTATTAAACCCCCTAGTGTTTGAGAGGATCCCAGCTCATCCAGAATTTGTTAACAAAACAACCTCTGGACAAGCTGGGATTGTCAAAACTTACCTGTACAATCAGCACCCTCCATTCGACACGGCACTGCTCCTTCTGCATCATCGCTGACGCCGAAGGGGCGAGGGTGCGCCATAGATCTCCATGTTAATGCCTTGATTTCCCAGCCCACATCGCCAGCATCATTGATGATGTGGACAGGGGAGGGTGGAAAAATCAGGGAAAAAACAGAGTACTGTGTACTTTGTTGCAATCGCCTGTTGCTTATGGCTGACTACTAGGAAGGTTAAAACATCTTTACATTTATATCCAATAATGTACCATATTTTCCAGAAATTATGACACACTTTTTTACCACTAAAATCATTGGGAAAATTTCCCTGCCTCTTATGGTCCGAGTATGTAAAAAGTCCCAACCATCCTGGCAGCAATAGCTCTCCATCCCAGGTGGCTGAAATTTTATTCCATTCCTTATAGCCAAGCTAAACTGCCAAGAATGAGATCTTAGCTGCATTAGCACTAGCAGTACCCATTCTCTGAACACACTGACCAACTTATGAAGAGACACATTTTACAATTAGATAGCATGAGTTGTGTATTTACATTCTACATTGAAATAAATACATTTTGTGACACAAAATAAGATCTCCTCCCATATCTGAATAGCTGCTTATGGGTAGTTGTTCAGTGCCAGATTGTAAAATGTGTCTCTTCATAAATGGATCAGTGGGTTCAGAGAATGGGTACTGCTAGTGTATTGACACATGGTAAAGTTTCAGCCCTGCACACTGTGCTGCAGTGAAGACCTCTCTCCTGGCACTGGCCTTTTGGCTGGAGGAATATAGTGTGAATACTGCATGGTCCAGTCCTGCCTACTTTGCTGGAACATTCTGTACATTCACTTCATATCTAAATGGCTGCGTCTCTGATTGATATAGGTTTTTTAGGTTTGTTTCTTTTTTAAAAAATGTTTCTCCAAGACTATGTGGTCTGTTGTATGGTCAGGGTGTCTTATAGTGTGAAATATAAGGTTTTTTTTATTCAAAATTTTTCTTTTATTACTTTCCTAAACAATTACATACACACATTACATAAACATATATAATACATTTCCATTCATACCGAACTTTGTTTGATTTACATTTACCTTCCTCATGTTTTTCTTATGGTCTCTTATCCTTTCCCCTTATTTACTAATAAAGGTATCCCATTGGTCCCACACCACTGAAAATTTATTGAATTTATCGTGTATACCAGCTGTTAGGTATTCTATTGTTCTCACTTCAGTTATTTTAGTCAGTAATTCTCTATGGGTGGGGGAATCTTTTAATTTCCATTTTCTTGCAATTAAACTACGTGCCGCTGTCAGGATGTGTAGCACCATCTTTTTCTGCCTCTTATTTAAGTGTTTCATCGTGGCCCCCAAGATATGGGTTTCTATATCCAATCTAATTCGATCCCCCACTACTGCTTCCATTTTTTTGTTGACATCTTTCCAAAAATCACCTATCCTGGTACACCCCCAGAATAAATGTTCCAGGGTCCCCCTCTCACCCCTGCGTCTCCAGCACTCTTCCGGAGCTTGGGGGTAGATTTTATGTAATTTGTGTGAAAAATAAGTTAAGAACCCTTACTAAAAAAGAAACATACACAAATAGCCCTTAGTTTAAAAACATAGATTACTTGGTAATAAAACTAGTCACCAGTACACTAATCACCCCAAACTACCGTTTACTAGTGTACTGCCCCCTTGAATGGCCATTAACAAAAAATAATGATGTCACATAATTATTTATTTCCTATCAGTATCCTCCTATTTGTGTCTTCATGGAATATCTTTCAACCAGTTTGAACAGTGAACTGGACACGTAAGGTCGGTTTTGTCTGATACTTTAGTCTTTTAGTTGAAATGTATTTCATAGCATTCTAGACATAAATAGCATTAGTTAGGATTTCACCAGGAAATGTAATGTTGATATCTGCAGCCAGACTATCACTTTGGCTTATATGAAGCTGCTGATTGTACTCCTCCTTAACTAGTACAAAAGGGAGGAAGGTTACTGGTCAGGAAGGTTGTAGCGAGGACAGAAAGCTGGGAGGAAAGGCTAGGGCAAAGATGCCTAGGTGGACAGAGCTGAACCACATGCATGCTACCTACTTCGTACCCTCCCAGTGCTTGTCTCTACCTACCTTGCCTCCTAGCAGAGGTATTTCTTATATAATATAAGCCCCTCTTGAAGCTATGTTCCAAAACTGTATTATGCTTATTATGTCTCATCTCTATTTCACAAAGTAGACTACCCATGGCACTTATTAAAAGGCCTGAGTGTCCGGTCCTAGCAATGGCCCTGTCTCCTGTCACAATACTTCTGTTGAATGTTCCCAATCACCCACTGTATACTCTAACTAGAGATGGTCAAATTTTTCGACTAGCTGGCTTTGTGAGCTGATTGCAAAGCCTCTGAAAATGGTATCATCACCAAAATTGCTGGAGATGTAGAGAAGAGCTGTGGGAACATTGGAAGTTTTGCTCTGGCACATGTAGCTTTTGCATAAATTAAGTTCATAGTTTTGAAATTTTGACTTGATCTTGATATATGAAAAAACTAGGTGTGTCAGAAATATACTTTTTTTTGTAGTATACCCCCAACCCTTCTCTACATCTCTAGAGAAGGGCTTTGCAATTAACTCAAAATCGTAAAAATTTAAAAAAACTATTGGACCATCTCTAACTCTCACCTCCTGGTCCTCATCTTGACTTGCCACTATGAAATTTTAGGTAGTGATGGCACGAACCCGGATTTTGCCGTTCGCGAACGGCGAACGCGAACTTCCTTAAAAGTTCGCGAACCCGCCATTGACTTCAATGGGAGGCGAATTTAAAAAAACAAAGGGACCCCTTTCTGGCCACAATAGTGTTGGGAAAGTTATTTCAAGGGGTCAAACACCTGGACAATGACATGACAGAGGGGGATCCATGGCAAAACTCCCAAGAAATATTTTTTTTCACACTATAAATCCGCAACAAGGAATTCTACAATGATAGTCAATGGGATTTGAGCTGCAGAGCAGCCCGTGCCCGTGT